>CAIGQV010019087.1:768916-811271 GCA_903798115.1 Danio jaintianensis
TGGTGCGACCCTCCTTTGGAAAGTTATTGAACTGGATGATGTGACATATAGTAAAACCCCATAGAAAACAATGATGTTAAAAATAAAATATATAGAGTATTTCTTTTGTTCACTGAAGACTTTAAGCATTTCATTTCAGGTCAGATAAATATTTTTCTTTTTGTATTTGGAGTGGTGCGACCTACCTTTGGAAAGTTATTGAACTGGATGATGTGACATGGAACAACCCCATAGAAAACAATGATGTTAAAAATAAAATATATAGAGTAATTCTTTTGTTCACTGAAGACTTTAAGCATTTCATTCTAGGTCAGATAAATATTTTAAAATTTGTTTTGAAGTGGCATGACCCTCCTTTGGAATAATATTAAACTGGAACATGTCACATTGAAGAAGATCATAAAACACTGTAATTGTACAAATTGAATATGTGCGAGACACTAATTTTTCATAAACCATCTTGAATGTTTTGCCCCAAATTTTTAAGTGTTCACCCAAGATTAACATCCTTTTGGCTGTCATGTTTTCAAATTATTTGTCATTTATGTGTTAGATTCAGTACCATGGACAGTGATATTTATGCAGGAATGTAAACATTAGTCAGTCCACACTGCACATTAATTGCACATTTTATTTGAACATGTCTTACAACAGGAAAACAATAAATACTGCTGTTCATTTCATTCAGCTCCTGGAGAACAGTGTTCCACTGTTAAGTCATTATTACACAGAAAGGCCAATAGAGGTAAATAAAACAGCAAGACAAGGCCTGTAGTTGATTCTGTCCAGCCAAGATGTTACAGTTTGCTTTGGCGCAGTTGACCCTTGCTTTAAAAAAATTGAAAAGAAATGTCATTGTTAAAACAAACACAGCAAGGCAGTTATTGTTAATTTTGAGGCAAATAAATAACAAAGAAAGTAAAAAGAAAAAACCCAGAGCATAGAACACACGTGGGCGATATTTTATGGTACATACAGTATGCATTTGGCTAACATGTAGGCCTGCTTGTATGTTTGAACACAACTGAGAAAAAAAAATAAAGAAACTTTTTAGACGGTCCCTATGTTGTTTGGCAAACTAAAACCGATATTCAGCAGCCATTCGCAAGGAAGTATGCCATTAAAGTAATACCTTTACATTTTTATCATATGTGAAAAATTAAGCAGTTGGACAATCATGCTGCATTACAGAATTGACCAAAAATCAGTTTATTAAACATATCATTCAAAAGTTATTAAACGCGAAAGTCCGAATGTGCGAATATAAAACCAACTTTACCGCAGTCATTTTGAGGCCGACTGCAACTTGACATAGGAGTGCGGTTTCCCCGACCACCGAATTGATTGACAGCCACGTATTAACATGTCTCCGTAGTAACGCGTGTAATCATATCCACAAGACAGGACGTGCGCAAAGCAACCGGGATTAAACGATCTATTCGGCTCTCTGTGTTCAGCAGCACCTCAAGGATGAGTTTTACAAGTTTAAAATGTTTCTAAAACAGTGCATGTTTGTAATAAAGACAGTAAAATCGCTTCGTAATTCTTCACCACAGCCGCATAGTGTCAGTACAATTATAAAAGAAGACGCTTCAATCCCGGTTCATGGACTTAAATCAGGTTTATTTTGTACATTAACATAACAGATGTCCATACAACAGTGGATATTACGGTGTATCCTGTCACATTTGCCGTGCAAAAACAGTGCAAAGCTAAACACGTGTGTGTGTGTGTGTGTGTGTGTGTGCGCGCGTGTGTGTTAGTGATGCATGCACGCGAACTTCATAAAGACATTGTGTGACTCGTTGTAGAAAGCTTGAATTAACTCCACAACAAATACATCAAATAACCGTTGGTAAAGTTCTTACTGTAGTAAGGGAAATCTGCTTCATTCTTGTCTAATACTGTGTTGCTTATGCATGAGACACCCATCAAAGCAATATTGAGCGATCTCTTTGGCTCTGACACGCACATGGGAACGGTGGGCGGGGAGAAGCAGCTCATTTGCATTAAAGGCACAGGCACCAAAACGACTACAAAGTCAAAACAGCTCAAATTTCCAATATACACAAAGGTATAATAAATTATTTGATGGGTGTTTTGAGCTGAAACTTTACAGACACATTCTGGAGACACAAAAGATTTATCTTAAATCTTGAAAAAGAGGTAAACTAGGTGCCCTTTAAGGGACTGTTTCATATGGATTTATTAATCATTCTTACTTTTCAATGAATGCAAACGGTCATAGTTTATTAAAGACGCAAACCCCTCACTGCATGTCAGCTGCACCTTCAGCAAACTTACTAATACCTACAGCACGAGGACTTTATGAACATTTATGAGCGTCAAAAGCAATCTCCACTGTGCTGAGTGAGAGCGCTTCTTTTCCTGTTAAACTGAACAGTCACATCATCGATGACGTAAGCGGGCTCAGGTTCAGAAGGTAAAATGCAGTGTGAGTGCAGGCCGTCGGGGGAGAGGGAAGGTAGGACAATCGCGCTTCGGCACGGTTCAAGGCAACTGTACCTAGTGTGAGTATGCCCTGAGACTACTTGTACAGTGCAGTCTCAAAATTTTGGTCAGCTGATAAAACCTAGAACAGGGATGGGCAACTTCTGTTCTGGAGGGCCAGTGTCCTGCAGAGTTTAACTCCAACCCTAGTCAAACACACCTGCCTATAGCTTTCTAGTGATCTTGAAGACACTGATTAGCTTGTTCAGGTGTGTTTTAGTGTTGGAGCAGAACTCTGCAGGACACCGGCCTTCCAGGACCAAAGTTCCCATCACTGACGTAGAATATTATATTTGTCTGTGGCAAAAATTTGTCTTAAATAATTTCCCTATGTATCCCCCAAACTCCTTACAGTCTCCCTAGGCTGTGCAGGAGGCAGAAACACTCCGTCAGTTTACATATAGATTAAAGACTCAAGATTTTGGCTAGCATACACATAACATACTCTCACATGACTTTATTTCAGATCAAAAAAGACACTGTAAACATACAGTAGATGAAATAAATTAAATTCCCTGAGAGTAAAAATATTCAACATAAGTTTTAAATGTTGTAACAGAATATGCAACGCAGATGTCCAGTTGCAATTGATTCCAAAGACAGGAGGCAACAACTGAAAAAGCCTTACCACCCTTTGTTTTTAGACATGTACAAAAGATATGTCTAAGTAGGGACAGCTAACAAAGCCCTCTAAGAAGATCTTTATGATCTTGAGGATGAGGGAGCTTAAAAAAACAACAACAAAAATTGTAATTGAATTCTAAAATGGACAACAAACTAGCGAAGAGAGAACAAATATTGTTTAACATGATCCTTTTTCTTTGACCTGGTCAACATTCATGCAGCATTTTGAACCATTAGTTCAATCTACATTACATCTGCATTGTGTACACTTTCCCTTGTCTTTGGGAGGAAAAAAACAGTCAGATAATATTGTTAGTGGCTTCTCTGTAGAAATATCCACAACATGAAGCATTAAATCTCAGTGCGGAAGTTGACAGTGGAATTCTTCATCTTCTGTTTGTAGATCTCATCGAACTGTTCATTTTGTGCCACAGTGAAATGATTTTTCCAGTCTCCAACTTTACCTTTTGAAAAGAGAACATAAAAGCAGGTTATATGAGCTAGAACTCAAATGATCAAATCAAATGATTCAGTACTTCATTCACCTTTCCGCATGAAGGGTGAGATCTTGAAGTCCATGATTGGGAGAGTGGAATAGTTGGCCATCTTGTTTTGTTTCATTGTGTCAAACTGAACGTCTTTTGTTATTTTCTCCCTCTCTTTGACTGAGGTGGACAACCCCAAGAAGGAACACAAACGATCCACCTCACGTCCAGTGTCCTGGAAAATATGAGGAAACTAATTTTACAATTACAAAACTTACTTAATGAACTTACTTCAACCAAATCTTCATAGAACAAGTATAATAGGTTAGAATATGTCTGCTTTTTTCCCCACCATCCATTGACGTGGTCATACCAAGGACCAAACAGATCTAGAAAGAAAAGTCTGATGTTAAATCAAATCCCAAATTATATTTAAAAGGTTGTTTGTATTATTAGAAATTATTTTTTAATTATTAGACTTTTACTTACTCTTTCCATTCATAAATTTCTGTAAGTAGGTGTTCCAATCCCCTGGTTCAGGCTCTACCACGATCATTCGATCAAAATGAAAATAGGAAACCACATTGTCTTTTGCATTCCGAGCTACATACACAATCTGGAATAAGTGAACAAAAATCTAGTACATTATAAGAGAAAACTATATATTCGCAGGAAGATACAAGAATAATATATTTTTTCCCTTAATGATGTATTGATTTTTTGCTGATTAACTACGTTACATAAAACATTGTGAAATAACAGAGAGAATGTTAGTGTAACATGGCAAGGGACAAATTGGGTGAGTATCTAAATGTAGTTGAATATGTTTATTAAATAAATATGCCAAGAAATCAATCCAAATAAGGTAATCTAGGCAAGAAAACAAATCCATACACCAAGGCCAAACCACACGAACACATGTAACATCCATACAGAACAACACCAGATGAAAAACACAGATATAAATGCATAACTAGATAACAAGGGGGTGGAGCTAATGAGTAACTGTGGGAACAAACTAGAGCAACCAGAGAAACTAACAAAAATTACAAAGAAACGGGGCATCTATGAACTGGACTGAACACATGGAACAATAGAAATGAAGAGTACATCAAATAACAAAAGTCCAAAAACACAATACTGGGGTCTCGATTCTGCCCCCAGTAATGGCACCGCTTTTTTTTTTTTTTTTTACAGCACTCAGTATGACAAACCTAAAGACAGACAATAATTACCAGAAATTAACAGGATTAATCATACAATTCTATGCACTTATGTGAACAAAATATTTTTTTTTCCTTTTATTTAATCAACAGATCTGCGTTGCATATTATACCAGTTCTCTAAGAACAAAGCTTCAAAATGGCACCTGCATTAAATGTTATCAAAGTGTTATCATATTGAAGCATGGTAAAGTACACAACATCTCATTTCCCTCTGGGGCAACCGAGATAACAATAAGGTAAACATGAGATGTTCCCTTTAGAGGGAACTCAATGTTACATTCAGTGTGTTGACTTTTTGTGGACGCAATACCAATATTGCTAGACTGAAAAGATGTCTGCCCAACTAGACTGTTAAAGTATCAAGTGCAGACCTTGTAAACTACATTAATCAAATCAAAAGGACCAGCCAGCTTGGGATGGACTTCACAGCTTAGTCCCTTATTTATCAGGGGTCACCACAGCAGAATAAACCACTAATTACTCTAGCATATATTTCATATGGCGGATTCCCTTCCAGCCGCAACCCAGCACTGGGAAACACCTATACACTTCCTCAATAATAACACACACAATCATACACATATAGAAACTGGAGCAAACCCACATGAACATGGGGAGTACATGCAAACTCCACACAGAAATGTCTCCTGGCCAAGCTGTGACTCGAACCAGCAAACTTCTTGCTGTTAGGCGACAGTACTAACCACTGAGCCACCATGCCACCCGGATGAAATCCATATCCTGTATATTCCTATGAAGCCTTATGAATGTGTAAGAAAAACAACATAAGACACAACACAGACATCTTGCAGAGGTGTACCCTTACAAAGCACCTTAGATGTGCCACACCAGAAGAAGAAGATCTATCACATAAAATTCTGTGCCAAAAACATGGACAGAGGAAACTTGCTTGAAGTTCTTTCATTGCTTTCAGACTCATTCTCTCTCAAACGTTTTTGACATTTTCAAAAATGATCAAGAGCTTGTGAGCCTCTCTATTCAGCCTGGCTCATAAGTTCCTCTCATATGGTACAAGCCACGACCTTACGAGCATCAGTGATTTCCATGCAACTTTTTTGGATGGGAAAAATCAAGCAATCAAGTTTATGCAATGACAAAAATTGCACCATGTACTCCCACCTTAAGTGCTTGGACTGGTCAAAAAAGAAGTCATTATTGCTCTAGTGATAAAAAAACAACTAGATAATCCTCTGTGCATACAAATATTGTAAATATCATACATTAAATGACAGAAATTCTGAAATGTTGTCACTTATCACAGTTAAGTCCTATACACTTTACCTTTGAGTTCTGCTCCCAGAAGGACTTGGGGACAAGCTGAACAGGTAAATGAGTTTTAATGAGACGAGGAGAGGTGGGCAGATTATCAGCCAGTTCCGTTCCTGAAAGTGAATGTTTAATTGAGTTATCTACCAACAATTAATGTCAGCTATAAAATTGTTCTAAACGTTATTACCAAAATCCATATATTACCATACATTTTTGTGAGTACAGTGGGGTAAATAAATATTGAACATGTCATGTTTTTTCCTGGGAGTAATATTTCTAAAGGAGCTGTTGACGTGGAATTGAACCAGATTTTGCTAAAAACCCAAACAATACAAAACAAAAATCTGAAACATTAGTTATGGAATGACACAAGGGGAAAGTACTGAACTGCTGAAATGTATTTAATACTTTATATTAAATACTTTTTTGGTGACGGCAGCTTAAAGACGCCTCTCATATGGAGAATGAAGTTACATGTGTGATTTTTTTCCACAGGCTTCAACAGTGTAATATCTTGATGGTTCTGCGGGTCTCGTCTATCAACTATGATCTTTATTTTGTATTTTCTATTGGATTAAAGTCAGGTGATTGGCTGGGCCATTCTACAGCTTGATTTTCTTTGAATCATTGTCTTGCTGAAATGTCCACCCTGGTTTCATCTTCAACATCCTGGTAATGTAGATGTTGGACTGAAGCAGCTAATATTAATTTACAATGAGGAAGGGCAGAGGGTTAATACCGAGAGATTTCAGTTGCTGTCTGGGCTTTCACCATCTTTCTACACCTCCCTTTCGTCATGTGTTCAATACTTTTTCCCCTGTGTCATGTCATTTTATTACACATAATTTAATTTGTAAACTAATTTGTTTTGTTTTCTATGGAAATATGGATTTCTCTGGTTCTTTGGTGAAATTTTCAAGTCAACAGCACCTTTAGAAATATGTTTTCTGGAATAAAGGGTGATGTGTTGAATACTTATTTCTCCCACTGTATATACTTGTTTATTTTCATTTGTGAGAGTATGTGCCCTCTACAGTCCAAAGTCCATTAAATATGATGGTGACATGTTGGAGTTGTGGCTGACTGGGTGCACACAGCTTTTGACCTTGGGCTTAGCTGTGCGAACTTGCTGCTGCTTTATGTTATTTTTCTTTTCCAGTCCAACTTATATTTGTTATTAATGTAATCATTATTAATCATAATTATGTTATTAATGGAAAAAGGTAGTATTTTTATGTTTTTACAAAAAATAACACATGGATTTATTGTATGCAACCAAACAGGCATAAAAGTTTTCCCAGTCAACACCACATGTGGCAAACAAAAGAATTTGAAACTCTGGATAAATTGCCACTTTGATGTATACAATATAATGAACATATGAACACAATGATAAGACAGTAATAAAAATGTATTGTTTGTATTTAGTCTCTGACCTGATGGTATCACTTGAAAACAAGACTCCAGGAATGGCACTCTCATATAGATAGGCTGAGAAGTGTGTTCCTCTGGTGCATCTTCACCAAAATACAGAAGGTCTAGAATGTATGAAACCCAAGTGGTACCTAGAAAAATAATGGAGAGCAGGAATTCAGAAATGTATCTGTATACTTCATTGTTTTATAAAAATTAATTTGCCCACATGAACTTTAATCAAAAATCATAACCTTCACTCCCACTCAAAATGACTTTTCTTTACTTCTGGTCACATGGAAAGCCTTTATGGTGGGGCTATGAGGGTGTGTGTACTTTCTGCCCTGCCTTCACATGCAGGAGGCAATGGTTTGAATGAATATGATACGATACAATTTGTAAAATTAACTCCTCATTCTTGTTATTATCAGGCATCTGATAACATTCTGCAGCAGAGGGTGCCAACAGTGATTATATTAATCATGATCAAGATTAATAATCATATTAATAGTAAAAGCAAACAATTCTAGGATAAAATTTATGTTCATTTTAAGCTATCTCACATGCTCACTGGCTGAGAATCCCTGCTCTACCTGATAGTTCCTTAACTAAATCTGCTAGCAATCATATCATTATCTTCATAGTACAGCTAATTGGCTGCTATGTTTGCTGCGCAATATTCAAGTACTTTGAAGTTGTTTGTCCTAATCCAAGATGTCAACATTCTTTTTACTTTAAAAAGAATTAATTGATTGCTTATTGAATGATTAGATTTTTAATTCTTTAATGAACAGTGTAGGGATGGATTTTACTCAAACTTAAATGTGCCATGTAATAAAACAACAAAAACTCTGGAATCTGAAGAAAAAGGCCCAGGATAGACTTTGCAGAAAACTCTGTGCGGCATTGGGTCCCTAATGAACGTATAACTGAAGAGTAGGGGATCAGATATAAATCAAAACTCTAAATTGATTCATGAACGACAAACGTGACCCATTCCTAATTAAAAATACAGTCTAAATTTAACGGTCACTTAAAATTGGGGTCAGATTGAATTCGGAGTTGAAAACAAATATAAATAAATTCTAAAAAGGCTTACACGCATTTAACCTTCGACCATTCATCGGATTTCGTCATTGGGCTGATAGAATGGAATCTTACAACAGTCATAAGTCTTTAGCCAAGTTTCATGTTTAATAGTCTTGCAGATGTTTGTTTATGCAAATATGGTTTATTGTATGTAACAGCAGTGGAAATGTGTAGTTTTAGCAACAGATATAAGAACAGGCTAAAGGGAAAGAAACATTTTGTACTTTAATGGGATTCACCATATTTAGCTGTGCAAAACATTTATTATCACTTCCAAGCAACTAACTTATTTAAAAAAGTATAAGGGTCAGCTTGCAACTTACAACATGCATTTAGGAATGGCAGCCCAGGCACACATTGTAACAGGTGGCTAGTCTTAAGGCACACATATTTAGTAAAACACATGGTCTCATGGAAAACATGCAGTCTCTTTTTCACCTTTTCCCAGTTGTCGGTGAAGTAGTGGGTCATGGAAATACCCTCAAAATCAAACATTTCAGGCCTTGAAAGTGTCATCTGCAGTATAAATAAGTGTCAAGTTATTGCTGACGTTTCAATGCACTATTTACTGTATGGAGGTAATTTGTTTTTTTTTAAAGATTATTTAACTGGGCAACATGTTACAACAATATAGTTTTTTAAGATGAAGAACAAAAAATATATTTTTTAAATACAGCATCTATAATATAATAAATCTTTCAAGATCTTTTGAGTTTTGAGCTTATGGTCACAAAATTGTGAATGGCAAAAACATGATTATTCTTGGGCGTCACGGTGGCGCAGTAGGTAGCACAATCGACTCACAGCAAGAAGCTCGCTCGTTCGAGCCCCGGCTATGTCAGTTGGCATTTCTGTGTGGAGTTTGCATGTTCTCCCCATGTTCGCGTGGGTTTCCTCCGGGTGCTCCGGTTTCCCCCACAGTCCAAAGACATGCGCTATAGGTAAATTGGGTAAGCCAAATTGTCCGTAGTATATGTGTGTGAATGAGAGTGTATGGGTGTTTCCCAGTGATGGGTTGCAGCTGGAAGGGCATCCGCTGTGTAAAACATATGCTGGATAAGTTGGCGGTTCATTCCACTGTGGCGACCCGAGATTAATAAAGGGACTAAGCCGAAAAGAAAATGAAAGAATAAATATACAAATCTCAGAAGTGTGTTAAACGATCATAGTATGTTCTTTACAAGGGAGGGGATAAAGTGTATTTAATTATAATGTATTAGTATTAGAACATATTTGTAATATTTTTATGATTGTTCTCATGGGAATTGTAAATTCACAATTCAGCTGTCACACCTTATTTCAATGTACAATACTGTCTATTAATAAACCATTAATTGTGACTTTTGCCTCAAACTCCTAATTTTCTGCTTATTAATAGTAATTAGGTTTAGGTTTTGGGTAGGATTAGGGATGTAGAATAAAATCATGCAGAATATCCATTTTATACTACTTTATACTAATAACTATATTCTAATAAACAGCCAATATCTTAATAATAGAAATGCTAATAAGCAATTTAAGATTGAGAATTGGTCAAGTGTTACCGATGACTGTTTACAAAAACACATTCTTAAAGTGTTCATATAAATTAAGACCAATTTACTGAATGTCTTTAAACAATGCTATAATACTATTTTCATTTGCATTTTCTAACCTGTGACCTGTTATTTAAGCTTTGTTCATTTTTAACCCAATATTTTCACAATGCATTTTACTCCAAAATACTTCATTAAAAAGATTCCTTTACTCACAGAAGACGAGTCAGGGATTTCCATTGTGGTGAAACTTTCTTTGAACAGAGCTTTTTCAGTTTTCTTTTGCTTCTTCCAAATGTGTCTTGCTGTTCCTTGTTGAACTACATACAAAACTGCCATGCAATGTCGATGTCACAGTTTATCTTGTCCTTCCCTCTTTCCTCCGCCCCTCTCTCTTTGTGTACTTTGCACTCAGTTCAGTTCAGACACTCCTCACTCAGTGGACTTCTACATGATCATGATAACAGATGTAGATTCCAGCCTCATTTGCACACACATGCACCCACCAACCCCCTACAACACATTGTTTACAAAGTTTTAAATGAGTTCCAAATAGAGGTGTGGCAACAAAGTAAAATGCTGCGTCCCAATTTGCATACTATCCATCCTAAATAGTATTTGAAAATAGAATTAGTATGCCCCAAATCGTAGTATGCTGAAAAGAGTATGCCAAAGATTCCAGGATGGTTTACTATTTCTGGTAGAAATATTAAGTGTAGAACCGTCCATACTCTAACCGCTAATATTGCCCACAGTACATTGCGCATTGGACGTGAATTCAATTAGAACTACAAACGCAGGTGAAAAGTGTAAATAAACTTCGGTAAAGATGTTTGTATGACTGTTAATTAATATCTAGCCAACTGGAAAATATTTAAATCACATTTTCTGTGTTATATTTCATCTGCAACAACAATACTGAACTTATATAAAGACGTGTTAGGACATTAACGTCTGAATGCATAATTACCCAAAGACCTGAGGAGATTTCTCTGCATGAAAGACTCGTGAATGGGAGATTAACAAATACTGGTACAAATACTGATGTGCTTTATTCAGTGTTAAATGCTACCAATGTGAGTTTGAATACCATTTTACATGACATTTATTGCCCTATTGAAATCAACAACAGATAGTTGATACCTCAGATCTTGAAAATAAAATAACTATGAAAATGAAAGCTAGATATGTGACTTTGTGCAAACCAAGAAATAACTCAGCATCAGTAACTTAGCATGTAATTATAAATGTTAAAGAGGTTTAATTTGTATTAATCAGATTATAAACCTTATTTTTGCCTTTTACCATAATTACTTGTCGTTGGAATCTTGTTGGTTTTGTGTGTTGTTAGGACATGGTATTACAATGTAAGCTGCACAATTAATGTTTACATTTGTAATATTTATATCCTTTTCTAATGTAACATAGGGTTTGATCATTTTGAGTGACTCACTCTCAAAGTAAGTAAAATAAATCAGCAGAGTCGCCGCTTGTGAAATGTGATGTTTACTAACTACTCCATTCAGCGCTGACAACAAGAACCACCAACTTGTCATTCAGCCAGTCAGAACATACATAGATGAAAATATAAGGTAATCACACATTTGAACAGTAAAACTTTAACTCGCTATCTATCTAAATATATATTTAATCTTACATTTCTTTTCCCACCCTCTTAAGAAACATCCTTGGGCATCATAAGAAATGCACTTCTTAGACCACTCATGTATGTTCCAGGACATGAATGGCCAGAAGTAGAGCTGTTGTGCTTGTTTCACAACTTTTTCCAGTGATAGAGGTCCAGCAATGAGATCCTTGCTGCCTCAGAGAGATTGAAGGACTTGTTCCCGTAAAGTCTGAGGTGCAATGACTTGAAAAATCACAAACTTCATGCTTGAATAAACAATTTTTTGACAGATGACACCATTATGTAGTGTAAGCCTGGTGAATTCTTTCCACAAAATCCTCACCTCCTGTGACCGTCTGCTTATCTTTCTGTATGGTGGCCTTAATCCTTTTATTTTCCAACTTATAATTTCTTTTAAAATGAGATCCTATCTTTGCTGCTCTATGAAACTTGATTTGGATGTGGCCAGCTGTAACATAAGAGATGGAGTTCTCTCAATCTCTTGCTCCACACAGGCAGATAATGTCAGTGAAACATGGGTCATTCTAACTGTGCAGCAGATAAGATAGGCCTCAATTCAGTAGGCGAGCATGGAACAGGCCATCTTGAACACTCTAAACATTTCTTGTATCAGGTTGGATGATGTCTTTAGATACAATGTGACCCAAGAACTGAACCTCCATTTTGGCAAGAGAGCTCCAACTGCTGAAGGTGATCCTTAAATGTCTGACTGAAAATAAGGACATCGTCCAAATACACAGAGCAAGTTTTCCATGGCAGACCACGAAGCACCATCTCCATTTGAAAGGTGGCTGGAGCATTGGTCATACCCATTGGTATAACTTTAAAATAGTACAGCCCATTACCTGTGGTGAAAGCATTTTTTTACGATCTTCTTTTGCCAGTTCTACTTGCCAATAACTGCTTAAATTCTATTGTGGAATTCTATTATTGTGCCAATAACTGTGCTTAACAATTCTATTGTTATTCTATTCCGTATTTGCATATTCTATCCTGAAAAAGCATCCACAGCATAGTCTTTTACGGTTACTGCATTTAACTTTCTTTAACCCTGTAAAAGCCCACTGTTGCAGAATTACATCACTTTTAACAATTCCTATAATGCAAGCAAATGTTTTTTGTTTTGTTTTTTTCTCAAAACCACATTTACATGATTAATGGGTCCTATTGTGTATCCTCACAATGCAATTGTATAGAAAAGGTGTTTATAGGTCTGGTCATCTTGCCATGAACTTACTCTACCACCAATCTTCGCATGAGCTGATCTCCTTTCTTTGCACGTCTGGATTTGTCAAGATTTAATTAAGTAAAATTTCTTAAATATTTATGTTTTTATTACAATGTCTAAAACACATACATATTTAGTTATTTTAGAAAACAATAATCAAATTTGATTTAGAGCTTATTATGTCTATGTTGTAATTCTACAATGTTGGGTCAGAGTGGTAGCCTGTTGCATTGTTCAGGGACAGGTGTGAATGGTCTTGAATGTGAACCTGTTATGCCCTGGGGAGATGCATGTGTCTTTTTAGTATAAGTAGAGACCATAATAGGCCATTCAGACAGTATTGTTTGAATGTAGTGGAATTTTGATTGAAATTGTCTGCAAAATGTAAATCTGCTACAATATAAGTGCTATATATGTTATTTAAACATTTAATTACATTTTTCCAAACTTTTCCAGTTTCAGAATGCCACAAGCGCAGAAAAGCCATCTATTCAGTGTGCAGGATGTGATTTCTGCAGTTTAAAATGGAGAGAGCGATTTTGAAATGGATGCATGTGACACAGAGAATGAAGATGCAGGTGAAATGGACAAAGAAAACCACCAACCCATTGACTGCCCATGCAGCCAACGATGATGTGTACATCAAGCCCCAACCAAAAAAACACATGTTGTGTGATGTTTCACTGGTTGAAAAAGGAGTTTATCAGTCCCATTACTGATTTTCCTGGTGCAGAAATCATCAGTTATGCGACCTCCCTCCCTTGAGTCGAGAGAAGAAAGAAATTGTAACTTACCAAGGTGCTGGCCTGCATGGAGTTCGATGTCTTCCTTTGTGGTATTAAAAACTTGCACTATTGTCAGGCTGTTTTGAACCTCACGTTATTAGCTGGATAAGATACCAGGACACTTGTGTAGCCCGTTGGCATAGGAGAAACAGCCATTGCTCCTGTAACACATGCTGTGATAATCATTTCACTCCATGCTGGTAGTTTTGTAGATGCAAAGTGGTGACAGAGTACATAGGTCCATGTCTCAATTTAGGGGCCCTGTCCCCCACTGGATGCCTACTGGAGATAGATGGCTCTGCTTTCTCTGACTCTTCATCCTCCATTTGCCCTATCTAACTTAATCCACTGAGCTACCTGTGCCCTTTGCCTCAAAACACTGGACCTTCATAATCCTCATTAGACAACAAGGAAGGACATTTTTTGAATACTCTTTAATCATAGTAAGACATTATTCCATTATGATAAAAATTGCTTAAGGTGTTCCTCAGAGATTCAAATAAAATATATCAACAATATTTGTCCTCTAAGGACAAGGATTTGTAAATCTGAATATCTCCTGCAAGCTACTGAATGAACTCATTGTGAACATATCAAGCCAAAAATCAAAGACCACCGATTTTAGCCCAGGATTAGAAATTGTTTAGGATTTCCCAAATTTGTCTCTGATGACCAAATTGTGGCTGAAATCCCAGTGTGAGCAACTTAGGCAGTATTATATTTCTACAGACAGAAACAAAAATAAAATGCAAATGACATTTTTTACAAAGCTGAATTTTAGAAGTCCATCTACTATGCATCAATTGTAAATGAATACAAAACAAATTTTACTACCAGCGCAGGGCACTTTACATGAGCTATACTAACTCAGAGCAGGTAAAGCAGCAAAGGTTATGTTGCCTATACAAGAATGAACAATCCACCAGTCCCAGTTTAAATGCATCACTGCTATTACTGGGTGTGATGTTTAAAATAAATTAATAAATTAAATCAACTTATAAATGTTTTAAAGCATTTCTTTATTTGAACCAATAAACAGAAATAAAATTATAAGACTTTAAAAAGGGTACTTTTACAATTATTTTGGACTGCATAAAAAACTTTGACCTGAAAATGTTAGAGCTGCAGTCTGAAGTTTCTGCTTCACCATGAAATTTCTTACTAGCTGCAGGAAGGGTTGGTCAAACAGATTATCCTATTCCAAACTCATAGCTTAAAATAACTGTTAAAAGATCATTTTTTAAACATATAATATGCAGGTAAAAACGGAAAATATGATGATTTCTAAGTAGACCACTGGATGATTATTATTTATTTACATATCATTCTGGTGCAAGATCAAGAACTCTAGTTTTAAACATCAGTACGGAACTTGACAGAGGTATTCTTCATCTTCTGTTTGTAGACCTCATCGAACTGTTCATTTTGTGCCACAGTGAAGTGATTTCTCCAGTCTCCAACTTTACCTACACAAATAAAAAGAAAATCAATGCAAGTGAAAGTAAAGAATTTAGAATGGCAAAATTAGAGGTTTTATTGACCTTTCCGCATGAAGGGTGAGATCTTGAAGTCCATGACTGGGAGAGTGGAATAGTTGGTCATCTTGTTCTGTTTCATTGCATCAAACTGAACCCCTTTTGTTATTCTCTCTCTCTCTTCGGCTGAAGTGGACAAACCCAAAAAGGAACACAAATGTTCCACCTCACGTCCAGTGTCCTGAGCAAGACATATACATGTAATATACCATACTGATTTTTTTTTTTACTTCATTAATATTTCTGCTAAAATTTTAACTCTATAAACTTCACTTACTTCAACCATATCCTCATAGAACATGTACAATAGGTTAGAATATGTCTGTTTTTTCTTCCAATATCCACTAACATGATCATACCAAGGACCAAATACATCTAGGGGAAACATTACAAAATTCAAAACAGATACAAGCTTCATAATTTAAGGGGTCTCACATAATATCTTTCCTCTCCAAAAGTTTATGTAGTAAAATTAAATAAAAATTATATATTTTCTGACAATAAAAAACTTTTTTCTGAACATCTTTCCGAACAGATAGTTACTGATGCTGAGTTGTGCTAAATGGCTTAATGGCACAATTACAGTTTAGTTTCTTTAGTAACTTCTTTCAACGTTCTGTTTCAAAATCAGACAACATGTCAGTTGTGTCACAAACATGTCAGTTGTTACCAGTAATGATCATGAATCTATAAAACAAATGCCATGTGTCCACCAAAGATTCTCTTAAAAAAAACGTTTAGTGTTTCAGTTGTTGTCAAAGAAAGGGTCACATTTTTAAAAATCTCTTTTAAAAAACCCAGAAACAAATTTCAAGTACACCTATGCATTTTTAAAAGAACGCCTACAATTCTTTGGTAAAAACACGGCCAAAAGCAGGTAAAAATTCTAGGTCAAACAACAAAGGACCTGATTTTTATTTTGAAGGAGAAATATTAAGTGCATTATGATTTCACTATGATGCAAAGAAAGAAAATAAGAATACATATTTTGCCATATTTTAAAATGTTCATAACTCACTGCCAGTGTTTCAATACAACTATGCACAGTCTGACTGTAAGGAACAATCTGTAACACTCTTGGTTGAGCCGTCTTAAGAAAACTGTCTTAAAGGGCACCTGTTTTACCTATTTTTCCCGTTTTCAAGATTTAAGATGAGTCTTTTGTGTCTCCAGAATGTCTCTGTAAAGTTTCAGCTTAAAATACCCATCAGATTATTTATTATACCATTGTATATATTGTAAATTTGAGCTGTTTTGACTTTGTAGCTGCTTTTGTTGCCTGTGCCTTTAATGGAAATGAGCTGTTTGTCCCTGCCCACCGTTCCCACGTGCGTGTCAGAGCCAAAGAGATCGCTCAATATTTCTATAATGTATAATATTATATAATGTACATTATTTCTAATGTAGCTTCTCCTGCTGCGCCTCACGCATAAGCAGTGCAGTGACAGACAAGAATGAAGCAGATCTCCCTTACTACAGTAATAACTTTACCAATGGTTATTTGATGTATTTGTTGTGGAGTTAATTCAAGCCTTTCTACAACGAGCCACAATGTCGTTATAAAGTTCGTGCGTGTACACGCGCTCACACACGCGTTTAGCTTTGCATGGCAAATGTGACAGGATACACGTAAATATACACTGCTGTATGGACATCCGTTATGTTAATGTACAAAATAAATCTGATTTAAGTCCATGAACTGTGATTGAAGCGTCTTCTTTTATAATTGTACTGACATGTAACCGTTTTGAAGAATTACGAAGCAATTTTACTGTCTTTATTACAAACATGCACTGTTTTAGAAATGTTTTAAACTTATAAAACTCATTCTTGAGGTGCTGCTGATCACAAAGAGCTAAATAGATCGTTTAATCCTGGTTGCTTTGCGCACGTCCTGTCTTGTGGATATGATTATACGCATTATTACTGAGACATGTTAATACGCGGCTGTCAATCAATTCGGTGGGTGGGGAAAATCGCACTCCTACGTCAAGTTGTGGTGGGCCTCAAAATGGGAGGGATTTGGATCCTATTTTTAACGTCAGAAATTTTTTTAAAAGAGACTTATTGTGTTTCTATCACTCCAGTATGACTGTGGACACACTATACCGACACACAGTTCTGTCCAAACAGCTTACAAAAGATGATTTTCATCATAGGTGCCCTTTAAGTTATCCACATCCATATATAGTTTTACTTTTCTTTTACAAAATATTTTCACTTACTCCTTCCTTCCATAAATTTTTGTAAGAAAGTGTTCCAGTCTCCTGGTTCAGGCTGTCCCATGTTCATTCGATCAAAATGAAAATATGAAACTGCATTGTCTTTTGCATTCCGTGCTACATACACAACCTAGAAAAAAAAGCCATAGATAAGAAAGAAAGAAAGCTCTGCCATGACAACGCTAAGATCGATTAGTATGTTAATAAACATGTATATGTCAATGCTGATGTGTTTGGTCTTGGCAGAATAGATCTACTACGTTCGATCTACAGCCTTTCAATTATTTGTGACTCCTGGGGTGATTGTATTAAATTAATGGCAGAACAATAGCGTCAGTTGCAGCAGATCGATTTTATGTCACCATGTTAAACTTTCCGCCACCTTGTCCTTTACGCAATTCTCGTACATTAAAAATAAATACAGGTTACGAGTGTCGAATGAGTGGCAGTCTCCAAAATTAAAGCCTAGAATGGACTTGCTGTGCTCAACCACCTCATTAGGTGAGGTTAATATTGAAATTACACAAATGAATTAATTACTATATGGCTGTTAGACTGTTTTTATAGGCCTATTGGTTTGTATATTTATAACAACTTCTTAAGTATAGTGGGGGGTCGCAAATCACTGACATTATTATTTTGAAGGTCTTGGGTTAAAAAGTTGAAACCCTGCACTAGTGTACTAGATTATGTGTGCCAGGGCTACCTTGACAAATATCTTAATACCAGAGGCCTATTTGACTGATACCCCTTTTTCACCAAGGCAGATTGAATGCTTGTTCAGAGCCTAAGAACTGATTGCATTAGGGACTGAAGGTGGGATTTTCATGAACTACATGATAAACAGAAAAATCCAAAAATTCCCCAAATAATCATTTTCATGGGTTTTACATGCAGTGGCACAAACAGCATGGCACTTCACACAGACACATTACACAGCAGCAGAGAGAAACAGGACAAAGCATAGTGAAATGAATAAGCAAATAGAATATGTGTACACAAAATGTGTTTCAGTAAAATAACCCATTAAAAACATCACCCTTTGTAAAAGCTGGACGAGTCATAGACGTATAACACCCTTATATAACTCTATTTAAGCACAAAGTCATAAACATTAATTTTTGGCTTCCGTATAAACCCATCTGTGCAAACAATGTTGCTTTTCACAAAGAGTTAATGTGGAGCTTGAATTAAAACTGATGAGTGCTCACTTGAAAACAATATACAGACCAATAGCAAGAGTAAAAGATTATCATCACGTATGTTAGATGTTGTTTTTGGACGGGTATCAGAAAATGTACTGCAGATTGTTAGCACAAAGAATGTCTTAAATTTTTGAATCTTGAGGGGCAAACCAAAACCATTTTGCTAAGGCAACATAAACCACTTACAACGTAGAAAATTGTGTGGTTGGAACTTGGAAGCAGATTGTACATGTTGTAAATAAAATCCCTGCTCTCTCCTTCTCGCACCACCAGAGAGAGCCATCGCCCGAATTTTAGTCTGGCTCAATTTGGACCCAATACCGCAGAATCCTTCATACCTGGAACTGATTACGGGTCCACCTGAAACCATTTCCCAGACCTAATTATAGCCCAACATTTCCTGCAGTATTCTGTAAAGTCTTGATTTGCCTTGCTGTTATTACTGAGTTGTTTCAGTTGTGTTGCCGACCCTTGCATTGTTGTTTTTACTTCCTGCCCTGACCCCTGATTGGTACTGTGTCTTTGATTTTTGGATTGCTCTCTGATGTTTTGTCTTTTCCCCATTGTTTAATAAAGACTGCTTATGGATCCCTCAACTTCTGAGTCTTCATTACAGTAGATGTGTCTAGCTGTGCATGCATAGAGCCATGACAGAACATTTACTGTAAGAGAGAAAGGAAGAGAAAAAACTTGTGCTAACATAGATTAGCTGTTATTTCTCAATGTACTTTTTGATAAACAATAATCTCTGAAACACAAAATTAGAAACATTTGAAACAAAATTTGTTACAGAATGATTCTAAGCTGTAGCGGATTTTATGACATGTTGTCACCTGCTGCCTCACAGAGTGAAAGGAAGCACAATATACTTTGAACTATACCTTTGAGTTCTGCTCCCAGAAGGACTTGGGCACAAGCTGCACAGGTAAATGTGTTTTGATGAGGCGAGGAGAGGTGGGTAAATTATCAGCCAGTTCCGTTCCTGAAAGTCAAAATTAAATGTGATTCTAGAGTAGTAAATACAGTAAAATTACAATATAAAATAAATAAATAAGGTTTCAGGCTATATTATAATTAATGTCTCTCAAAAGTGGAAGCTACACTATATGAAGTGTGTGATTTTTTTTCCAAAGTCAAAAATCCCTGAGCCCATGAATAAGACAATTTGACCAAACATTCTGACATCAATAAACAAGTGTTTACCAGGAACACTCCAGTTTTCTGCCTAACTCAAACTTTTACAATGTGAAATTGGTCCTCTGCTTTGCACACTATTGCTTCTAGAGCCAGCTATAAGGATGTGCCTTTTTTCAAGGGCACCACAGCTGGGTATCGAAGATGGAAAGAGCGAGGTTCATTCACCTCCCATCTTCAATTCCTGACGGGACTGGGAATCAAACCAGCAACCTTTGGTTTAACCAGTTCAACTCACTAACCATTCAACTCAACTCACTACTCACTTTCTTTTACAGATTCTGAAAATATATTTAAAGGTAATTTTTTAGGTGTCTCTGTCTCTCTGCACTAGTGTCAGTAAAATCATATAATATACCATAGTTATAAAAATAAGTAGCACTTTATTTTAAAGAAATATGCAATGTCCATTATATTTTGGTCTCTGACCTAATGGTAACCCTTTAAAACACGTCTCCAAGAAAGGCACTCTCATATAGATAGGCTGGGAGGTCTGGCGCTCTGGACCTTCATTGGCAAAATATAGAAGGTCAAGTATGTATGAAACCCAGGTGGTACCTACAAGAAAAATAAGAGAGTAGAAATTATTGCAAGCTGCAAAACCTTTTCTTAGAGACATAACTTTTATCAACTATTAAGTACATTTTAAATGATCAACTAAGCATGTTTATTTTTTTCCAATTCAGCATGTCATTAGACAGCACTAACAAGAAAGATAAGTGCAAACATTTTACATACTGTATGTATCTGCAAATAATCAAACCTGTTTTTATTAGCAAAACTTACAAGTTTTATACATTTTAACAGCAGATGTAATGCAGATAGATAACAAAGACCAGTTGATTTTACTTAAAAGATTTTTAAATAGTTAATTTTTTGCTTCTAAAATATTGTAAATTGTTGCTAGAGTTGATAGAGAGAGTGCAGACTCAGGCCACACATACATACACAGGTATTTTTGTAAAATTAGTTTTTCCTCCTTTGTTGTAAACAAATCTATGTAAACACGAAAATGCAAAAACGCCATATAAAGCGCTGTCAAGAGCAAGCCAAAGCAACAGGTGGCAATATACTCCTAATTGTCTAGTCATTTTGGCCAATCGGAAGCCTCAAAAAGGGTTATTATCTTGGTTATTATGGCTGTAGACATGGAGCACTGGCCATTTCACAGACATGCGACTATGAAGATTGTGATGAACAATCTGACATCACATAAAAGAAATTGTGGTGCAGACAAGCCAAAAACTCCAGTTTCGCCAGCTATATGACTACATAGACCTCAGGGTTTTTGAAAATTTTCACCTTTTCAGGAGTTTTCAAAAAGTTTCAGTTTCCCAATACCGTGTTTATGGGTGAATAATGGCCAAACTGCATAGAAAAAAACTGCAATTTTCAAAATACGCATGTTTATGTGGACAGGACCCCCAGTACCCCCAGCCTGCCGGGGTATATGTAACGAGTGGGGCCAAGAACTGTGGGAGCGGAGCAAGCTGGTGATGCAAGTCCGTTGGTTTGATTTATGTTGTACTTTTGATTAAAACATGAAGGGCACATTTGTTGGTTCTCTCTCTCCTTTTTCCCAATATCTTTGTGTAGCTTTCCAGTTAATACAATTATAATGTTACCTAGCTTTGTCTACTACAACTAACATGGCAATAAATCTAATTGTGAACTGATTCTGTCCTTCTCCCACTTTGATTCTTGTCAGTTTTCTACCAATGGTGACTGGTTTGTGACAAACTGTAAACTACACTTCAGTAACGGGACTGAATGTAGTTGTTAAACAGCCATTTGACAGCAGATATAGCCATGTATAATAACTGCGTAGCTAAATGTGGAACATTCAAAAGATTAAAGTTGCGATCACACTAGACTTTGTGCTTGTGAAATTCTATCGTTCTGTCGAAAAGGGGCGGGATAAATCAATATGATTACATGTTGATGAAGTGAGCGATTGCTCCATATTTTTAATTTCTGTACAGAGAGGTCACGTTTTGATCTTGTATTGGTCTCACGCAATCACATGGTGCGATTTCGCAGGTGAGAGTTCACCAAGCTTGTCGCACGAGCTTGCTTTTCCGGTCTACCACATTCACATGCGTATGAATGGAAGTCTTGGGGTGAAAAGTGCAGAGTGACCATGGCTTAAATAGGGAGTAATTGACAATAGGGCCATTATCAGAAAACAACACACACCCAAAGTGGTGATGAGGCCATTAACCAAAGTAGAGTTAAATCTCAGGTGTGCATTGTTTTCTTATGATTCAATTGATTGGTATCCCATTATTCTGCTTATGTTATAGTTACCAAATATAAAGAGGCAGACCCAGCCCTCTTGCTGCAGTCATCTGTAGAGCTGTGGGCTGGGCAACACTTAACACATTTGCTAGATTCTACTCTCTGAGTGGAGTCAGTTTCCTCCCAAGTGCTGGGTAACACCAGTTAGTCGGGGGAAACTAAGCTTGGTGTCAAAATGCTTGCTGCTCCATGCTCCCTAACCCGAAGCTGAGTGCGCTTATAATGCTCTGCTAGCTTGAGTTCCCTGCTGGTGAACCCTAGAGAGTTCCTGGCAGAGGAGCCAGGTGCGGGCCCATTACGCTGTTGGTATGCCCGCTTGGTCAACCCGCGTTCTGGGGTATGGTACCAACTATGTGCGGTCCCCTTACCAAAAGATCCCATACGCGATGTAGGCCATGGATAGTCCCCCTACATAGGTGGACATGCGTCTTCCCTACCAACTAACCAACTTTCATATGTCTGTGCTCCCCCTAGTCAAAGCTAGCCTTCATATGTGCGTCTGTCAAAGGTCTCCCCATCCGGGTAAAAGGGACCTCTGCAGTGTCCTTTCCTTTGGGACTGGAACGTTTTCCCAGTGTTCTGTCATATCCCGGGTCCTAGCCTATATCTAGCTAGGTGTGTAGGTGAGTACGACTTGAATGGTTATGCCTTTGGTGGTGCTTGTGTGCTCACACTACACATCTGGCACAGCTTGCCCAGACATGTAACTGGTTTAGCTTTTGTGGTGCTTAGTATAGGCATCCTCTAGTCAAGCAATTTAACATAACTCGTGGTGATCGACTAAGGGGGTACATCTCAGTACTCTACTACATAATCATTGTTCCCCAAAGGAGGGAATGGAGACGTTGTGTCCCCCTGCCACAGGAGCTACATCCACAGCTGAATGCTAGTTGGCTCTTCAGCGAAAAGTCTACTTTGCATCCGTTCAAGCCTGAATTATATACTCATAATTGCGGACTGGCTACACCTGCACTCGCCAATTTCGTAGGCATTCATTGGTCCGTCTTCATACAAATAATAGTGATTGGTCCTTCTAAGCGAATTCCCCTAGTCGATCAATTTAACATAATGTCTCCATTTGCTCCTTTGGGGAACAAGGTTTATGTATGTAACCAAGACGATTTGCATTGTCTTTGTGGCTTTTGGATCAATACTCTTGAAAGCTGTAAGGACATTTGCAATATCTGACATCATATGACAAAGTAATATGAAATTAATGCAGTCACAATCTGCCTGGAATTAATTTAAATGTTCATTTTACTGAAAATAAATGCCCTCTTTTTACTATGTTCATGAACCAGTCAGGATTAACTAGAACACGCAGAGACGTTTTGAAAGACAGGGGCTCAAGCGGAAAAAAGGGCACTTTTCTTATTTATTTTTATATAAATAAAATATATTGAAGGAGGGCGGCACGGTGGCTCAGTGGTTAGCACAGCAAGAAGCTCGCTGGTTCGAGTCCCGGCTGAGCCAGTTGGCATTTCTGTGACGAGTTTGCATGTTCTGTCCGTGTTCGCGTGGGTTTCCTTTGGGTGCTCCGGTTTCCCCCACAGTCCAAAGACATGTGCTATAGGTGAATTGAATAAACGGAATTGGCCTTAGTGTATGTGTGTGAATGAGTGTGTATGGGTGTTTCCCAGTACTGGGTTGGGGCTGGAAGGGCTTCCGCTGTGCAAAACTTATGCTGGAATAGTTGACGGTTCAATCCGCTGTGGCGACCCCTGATAAATAAGGGACTAAGCCAAAGGAAAATGAATGAATGAATATATTGAAGGATAGTACTCACAGAATCCCACCATATATTCACCCTTCATGGGTTCCAAACAATTCTGAGTTTCTTTTTTCTGTTGAACAAATAATAACATATTTTGAAGAATGTTGGACACCTATAGCAACTGACTTACATAGTAAGAAGAAAATAAATACTATGGAAGTCAATGGGGCAGACCACATACATCAAAATATCTTCTTTTTTGTTCAACAAAAAGACAGAAACTGAAACAGGTGTAGTGACTAATTGATGACAGAATTGTAATTTTTGAAAGTTTACCTTTAACACAGCTTTTTAAAAAATTCCCTCACCCTTGAAATGTATCCCAGGGCACATTTTCCTAATGAGCCTGTGTTGACAAAAACTGGTTCACACCTGATATATATATATATGTATGTATATATATATATATATATATTTTTTTTTTTTAGTTTAGTTTAGTATTTGTTTGACATGGAAAGCTGTCTGCATACAGAATAGCACTCAAATGTATGCATATATTATTTTATTATTATTAAAAATTACAATAAACTCCCTAGACAAAAGGGCATGTTCCTTCGAGGAATAAAAAGGGCAGGTGCTCAAGCAACCAAAGCTTTCAAAATTCCATTGAAGTAATATGAAAGAGCATAAGAAACACCATTATTCCTATACACCAAGTCAACCAACTTTAAGGGTAAAATATAGGGAAGTTGTCACATTACATACTGGCTATATTTTAAAACTGTAAAACATCTTTAAGATGCGCTTACCTGCTTTGGGGTAAGTGGCAATTAGAATGTCATCAGGTCTTGCCTGAAAATTTTTCACTTTTTCCCAGTTGTCAGTGAAGTAGTGAATCATAGAAATGCCCTCAAAATCTATCAGCTCAGGCCTGTTATTCATTTTAATCTGTAAAATTTAAAAGTGTCAGGTAAATGCTAAAGCTTCACTGCATTCTGAAAAATAATCACTGGCCATAAACTGTCAATGTGAACACATAAGCAGATTAATATTCAATATCAGTAAATAAAGTACACAATAACGAGAAAATAATCAAGAGAAATATATTTAATAAAACACTCCTAATGTTGAATAATGGCAGAAATAAATGTATGATAAATTGTGCAAATTATAGATAGTCCTACTGCAACTTTTGTATTGTTCATTTATTATTACTGTATATTAAAAGGTAAAAGATATACTCACTGAGGAAAAGTCAGGGATTTCCATTATGGTGAAAAGTTATTTCTTCTTTTAATCCTTAATCCTTTTTCCTTTTTGCTTCCAGCTCTCTTTTGCACACCTTAAATGTTTCTTGTCTCTCGTGTTTAATTGCAGTCCGAGTTGTCATGCAATGCTGATGTCTACAAATCACATCTTATCTTATCTTTTAATGTGCAAATTAAGGCCAATTCACATGGCCAACACAACTGCAAGTTTCTGCATTTGAGTTAGCCGCATTTGAGAAAAGTAACATGCCAGGAATTGCTGGAAAAAAAAACATTTAAAGGTTTGTTATACAAGTAATTTTACAACAGAGTAACGATTCATATCACAATACAGTAATTTCAGCTGAAATGAATTATGTGATACAAATAACTGAAATAAAGCCCCCATTCTATGCTGCTTAAGTGTGTGCGTGTGTGTGTGTGTGTGTATATATATATATATATATATATATATATACACACCTGTAATTATATAATGAAAATCTATTGGCAACTATGGTAACTGTGTCAAGTCACCTTTATTTTTTTATAGCACTTTATACAATGTAGATTGAGTGTTTGCCTGCTCACGCTTGTAAAGCAGCTTTGACACAAAGTCAGATAAGAAAATTTCATCATTGTGGAACACGTTTAAACAAAAAAATCAAGCAGTCAGCAGTGAGAGTGGTACAGTGGTAGAATGCAGGTGTAGTTCTAGTTAGTTAAAAATAATTCAGTTCAGTTCAATATGAATATCACTGTAAGGAGATTTATCTATTGTGGTTTGAGCTGTATAGGACTGCTGAAAGACTAAAGAAATGGCATATTGTGAAAAACAGTACATTTTTGGTCTATTACCACTTTCTGCCACTTATATCAATGAAAGAAATAAACACAGCTAGAAAACCATCAAAAATAATTAACAGATAGTTTGTCATTTTAATGGTTTAATAACAAAAATGTGTTATGGTTACACTTGAACTGGTAACAAAAGAGATGTATGAAATAATAAAACATATAATTGTACCCAGCTTAAATGTAGAAAGTTACCTGAGAGAAGGAGGGAGGAGAGCTAGGAAAGAGCAAGGCCCCAAGAAAGAGCAGTTTGCATCCTGTGTGAAAGGTTCTTAAAGTGCCACTGTCCTACAAGTTGGATATCTGCAGTGCCTTTAACCTCATTTAAACAAGTGAGGGGGCAAATGGACACTAGTGCCCACTTGGAATATTGCATCACACAGTATGGCCGGGTAAACACCCCCTGCATGTTCCAGGATTTTATGAATGTGGTCCTCTGAAAACTGACATCGGTGAACAGGATTAACTAGCTAACAAAATGGCAAATGAAGGCATTAACTTAAGTGGTCTTGTCATTATTTCATTGTACTTACAGACTACTTAATACTTGTGGTTCACTGGGCTTTATACCATCTGGCAAGAATCCACAATGTGATCAAATTGATAAGCTTCAATTATATATATATGAGAGCTTTGCTGGTTTTAGAAAGAATTTTGAATCATACTTTGAGTCATACACAATACTTCACATAGTTAATACTTCACTATGCGCAGTAGTACTAAATGTACGAAGGGAGACTTTGTCCAGATACACTATCTGATCCTGTTATTAATTTACTAAATATTACATAACGTCAGAGGTCTGTTTGGAGCAGTATTAACATCAGTGTGTAAATTTGCAAATTCATTTTACTACCATTGTTACTACTTGACTACATTAGTGCACTGCCATACATGCTTCCTTCTTAGTTCCCTGTTTCTTTAATATAAATATTTATTCATTATTATTATTATTATTCACTACAGCATTCTTATTAGAAATAAGCCAACATCCATGTTGTTCTTTAACCACAAAACACCTCAAAAATACAATAAACAACTATTTATATCTTAAGGCTGACTCCCTATTTAAAATTTTTTAATTAACATATTTTGAAACATAATAACTCTTAAAAAGTATATTAAAATATGGAAAATAAAATTGTCTCAGGCTTGGATACCTCCTTGGAGGAAACAAATTGACCAAAGAGGGCATCAGGTTTAACATTTTTTGGAACCGGGTCAGAAAGAAATTGAGAAATCAAAGCGACCAAATAAAAGTGCTCGGAAAGCCTGTTGGGCATTTAGTCACTTAGCTGAATGGATGTTCTCTAATTTATGGTGGTCTGTCCATACCAATAACAGAACAGTCGACCCCTTACACCAACTCCTCGCGCATGAGAAATGGCGATCAGCTCTTGAGTCCCTATTTCATAATTACATTTTAATGTAATAATAGATTTAAGATGGTGCAAGTAGTAAGCACAATGGTGGACCTTATTATTGTGCATGAAAATTGTGATATCATTGCTCTGACCCCAGTATAAAAGGGATCGACCTTGACAATGAACTGGCTATTGCTATTGGGAGTGATTAGGATTGGCACGGAGCAATATACTCTCTTCAGATGATCAAATGCTCATTGTGGTGAGAGCCATAAGGGGGGGGCTACTGCTTGACTAAAATTCAGAAAAAATCTCTGGTGCAACCCAGAAAACATTGGAGGGCGGTACAATACTCTGGAACAACAGCTCAGACCTTAGTGTGATCCATACTGATCCCCTTCACAGAGGTAATTGGACTGAGAAAAGTAACTGACCGTATGTTAAATGCTCACATCTCAGCTTTGACAAACAGCTTATTCTCGAGGAGACTTTGAAGAATGTGTCAGACAAGCTCTGTGTGCAACTGAAGATCTGACAAAAAAAATTGAATATCTTCTAAATAGACAAAAAAAGAATAAATTCAGCATGTTCCTGAGAACATCATTGATCAAAGCCTGGAACAAGGCTGGGGCATTGATCAATCTGAATGGAAAGACTTGACATTTAATGTGACTGAGGGGTGTATTAAACACAGTTTTTCATTTGTCATCCTCCCTGATGCGCACGAGGTGATACGCGTTGCGTAAATAAAAAAAATAAAAATAAAAAGTTGCTTCTTGCAGAATATTGAAGGCCAATGACATTATAGGGAATTGGTAACTGTAATTTAATTCAGCCCACAATATTCTTTGTATGGGAGCAAGGAGCTGTCTTTCTTCCTAAAAAAAGGAAGCCTCTGCTGGAGAGGACCAAGGAACTATGGTTCCAGCAGTTAGGGCTTCAGACAAATATTTCTTGAGTGCCTCACATTCGGGAACCGACAAGGAATAAAGCCTGGTGCAAGGCAAAGAGGTACCAGGAAGGAGATTGATGCCACATCTGTATAGTCGATGAGGAGGAAGAGAAGTGGATGCAAATTTCAAATCTTGATAAATCTCAGGAACACCAAACAGGCCAGCAGGTTCCTCCTGTAACACAGAAACAGACGTGACAGCAGACGCAGCAGACAGAGGACAATTAACATGGCAAGATAACTTCCAAGATAGATTGATCTATATGCCCAGTTAATATGAGGATTTTGTTTAACTAGCCAGGGATGGCCCAGAATTACAGGAATCGAAGGGGACTGGAAAACTAAGAACAAAATTGAATTTTGATAATTGTCAGAATTGATGAGATTCACCGGTCTAGTCTTTAAGTCTATCTGAGAAAAGATGTCAAGAGTGAAGATGGTAGGGGTGTCAAGACTAGGGCCAAAGAGGTATGTTGTGAGGGCAAATGATTCATCAATAAAATTCCACTCTACTCCAGAATCTAGGAAAGCTGAGCAGGAAAGTGATGAGCTCCAGTAGTTGGATGAGCAAACCTGATAGTTCACCTCCAGACACTTGTCAAGCTATATAGCCAGTTCCACCACAAGATACAAGCTGAAGGGGATGTCATGCACATACAGTCGTGGCCAAAAGTTTTGAGAATGAAATTAGTTTAAATATTAGTTTTCACAAAGTTTGCTGCTAAACTGCTTTTAGATATTTGTTTCAGTTGTTTCTGTGATGCACTGAAATATAATTACAAGCACTTCATACGTTTCAATGGCTTTTAGCGACAATTACATGACATTTATGCAAAGAGTCAGTATTTGCAGTGTTGGCCTTTCTTTTTCAGGACCTCTGCAATTCGACTGGGCATGCTCTCAATCAACTTCTGGGCCAAATCCTGACTGATAGCAACTCATTCTTTCATAATCACTTCTTGGAGTTTGTCAGAATTAGTGGGTTTTTGTTTGTCCACCCGCCTCTTGAGAATTGACTACAAGTTCTCAATGGGATTAAGATCTGGGGAGTTTCCAGGCCATAGACCCAAAATTTCAACGTTTTGGTCCCCGAGCCACTTAGATATCACTTTTGCCTTTTGGCACGGTGCTCCATCGTGCTGGAAAATGCATTGTTCTTCACCAAACTGTTGTTGGATTGTTGGATGAAGTTGCTGTTGGAGGGTGTTTTGGTACCATTCTTTATTCATGGCTGTGTTATTGGGCAAAATTGTGAGTGAGCCCACTCCCTTGGATGAGAAGCAACCCCACACATGAATGGCCTCAGGATGCTTTACTGTTGGCATGACACAGGACTGATGGTAACACTCACCTTTTCTTCTCTGGACAAGCCTTTTTCCAGATGCCCCAAACAATCAGGAAGGGGCTTCATCGGAGAATATGACTTTGCCCCAGTCCTCAGCAGTCCATTCGCCATACTTTTTGCAGAAGATCAATCTGTCCCTGATGTTTTTTTTGGGAGAGAAGTGGCTTCTTTGCTGCCCTTCTTGACACCAGGCCGTCTTCCAAAAGTCTTCACCTCACTGTGCATGCAGATGCGCTCACACCTGCCTGTTGCCATTCCTGAGCAAGCTCTGCACTGGTGGCACTCCGATCTCATAGCTGAATCCTCTTTAGGAGACGATCCTGGTGCTTGCTGGACTTTCTTGGACGCCCTGAAGCATTCTTAGCAGGAATTGAACCTCTTTCCTTGAAGTTCTTGATGATCCTATAAATTGTTGATTTAGGTGCAATCTTAATAGCCACAATAGCCTTGCCTGTGAAGCCATTTTTATGCAACGCAATGATGGCTGCACGCGTTTTTTTGCAGGTCACCATGGTTAACAATGGAAGAACAATGATTTCAAGCATCACCCTCCTTTTAACATGTCAAGTCTGCCATTCTAACCCAATCAGCCTGACATAATGATCTCCAGCCTTGTGCTCGTCAACATTCTCACCTGTGTTAACAAGACGATTACTGAAATGATCTCAGCAGGTCCTTTAATGACAGCAATGAAATGCAGTGGAAATGCAGTTTTTTTCAGGATTAAGTTAATTTTCATGGCAAAGAAGGACTATGCAATTCATCTGATCACTCTTCATAACATTCTGGAGTATATGCAAATTGCTATTATAAAAACTTAAGCAGCAACTTTTCCAATTTCCAATATTTATGTAATTCTCAAAACTTTTGGCCATGACTGTAGATCTCCTACTTCAAGTCCGCATGCAGACCATCCAGGAAACGGGCAGAGAGAGCCATCTCATTCTGCCTAATTTCTCTCACTAGTGGCTGAAAGGGGATGCAGAACTTAAGCGCATAGTCCACAACGGACTGGTGTCTATGACACAGAATGGCCAGCACCTGAGAAACCTCATGGAGCGGTGGATACACAAAGCAGTTGAAGACCTTGATTATGTCTTCTTTGAAAATGTTGTAGGAGTAACAACATTTTGACTCAGACTCCCAAGTGACATATCCATGCTTTGCCTGCCAACAAGGAGATGACAGGCGAACTTGGCATGATTCTCCGCATACAAGAGTGGCTTGAGAAAAAAGTAACTGGGCAAAGAACACACAAAAATAACCAAGGAACCGAGTAGAACAGAGAGAGGAATTATGTAGCAATTCAATCTCACCTCAAGGCAGAGCAGGTGAAGAGCTTATCAATACAAAGTAGCAGGTAATTAAAAACAGGTGTCTGCAAGAGAACAAGTAGACAGGACAGGAGAGAAAACAGATAGAATCTATGATACTATTCCTGCGTAGTATGCTTTATAATTTCACAATGACCTGTTTTTATATTAAAAGTTTAACATTTAAAATTTCTGTTTTGGAATGACAAAGTAACAAGTTACCATATCCTCAATAAGGATGTTATGATATATTTGACTATTATCCTTAGACACATTATAAAATGTTAATATTATTTGTCAGCTATCAATTTGCATTCATTCTATCTATGATCTAATACTGTACAATATTATCTATCTGCTACACTGTAATGGAAAATATTTTTTTATGACAGTAAATGACAATGACAGTGTAATGTGACACTTGTTGGGTGACAAGATTATTGTCAAAATAAAATATGCAAAAGCATTTAAATTTGAGGAACTGGGTTAAACAAATTTCATGTAAATGTAAAATATACAAGAATAACCTTCCTGATTAAGGTCACAAGGTTTATAATAAGTATATAGTAATATATGTTTTAAATATTGTTAATAAATTAATAGGCTATGTATTTAGTCATTGTAATTATCAAATATTTGAAGTTTAATTAGAGTTCATTTAAGGACAAATTTATACCTAATGGATATAAATATTGGCGTCACGGTGGCGCGCCGTGGGTAGCACGATCGCCTCACAGCAAGAAGGTCGCTGGTTCGAGCCTCGGCTGGGTCAGTTGGCATTTCTGTGTGGAGTTTACATGTTCTCCCCGTGTTCGCGTGGGTTTCCTCCGGGTGCTCCGGTTTCCCCCACAAGTCCAAAGACATGCGCTATAGGTGAATTGGGTAAGCTAAATTGTGTATGTGTGTGAATGAGAGTGTATGGGTGTTTCCCAGTGATGGGTTGCAGCTGGAAGGGCATCCGCTGCGTAAAACATATGCTGGATAAGTTGGCGGTTCATTCCGTTGTGGCGACCCCAGATTAATAAAGGGACTAAGCTGAAAAGAAAATGAACGAATGAATGGATATAAATATTTTTAAATAGTAACAAAGGAGCTGTTGATATTTACTTGGTGTAATTTGTTTTGGAAACACTAAATTGCCATAATTTATACATAACTTTATTAAACATTAATTACATTTATAGTAAGTAATTCCTAAAATGTTTTGAAAAGCATTTAAAATGCATTCAAATAGTCATATGATAAAGTTTTGAATTGTTCTGTGTTTTTATGTCATTCCTGCACCACTTTATTGCATTTCATGTCCAATTGCAAACAAAATAAATTTTATATGATATGTACTTGTTAAATATTACATTACATATAAATCGCCAATTTCCCAGTACTGGGTTGCAGCTGGAAGGGCATTCGCTGTGTAAAACATATGCTGGATAAGTTGGTGGTTCATTCCGCTGTGGCAACCCCTGATGAATAAAGCCAAAGGAAAATGAATGAATGAATCACCAATATGTCTGTTATTTTACATTTAAATACTGTATATATATGTCAGTCGGCTATACCGTGTCTATGAAAATGAAGTGAAGTGAGCCTTGTCAAGTATGGTTTTACCCATACTTGAAATTGGTCCTCCGCTTTTAACCCATCTAAGTGCACACACATATTTTGAGTGAAGAGTGAGAGCACACACAAACACACACTGTGAACATACACCCGGAGCAGTGGGCAGCTGTTTCCAGCACCCGGGAAGCAATTAGGGGTTAGGTGTCTTGCTCAAGAACACCTCAACTGGGTTTCAAAAGTGGAGAGAGATGCAAAATGAAACAAAAAAATTTTTTTCAGAACCAAACTTTACATACATTTGAAGTCACAAGACAACATTAGCCAAACACTATTCAAACACTATATAAACACTTAATTAGTAAGTAATGATATTTAAAGTGGCATGCTATTTTAAGGGTTTCTCAGAGAAGAAAATATTCGCTCTCATTCTGAAAACGTAGCCCTATATACATTTCTGGAGATCGCAAATTATGTAGCCAGAAATACGTATAGCTGCATTTTGTTTTTAAAACGAACGCTACGGGGCGGTATGATGTTGTCCCTTTTCACGCTTACCAGCTGACCGCTTACCTTCGTGTGGACGGCTTTCCCGCTGTTACCAGTTTGTCCAGTAGCCCGCCATGTACGTCGGCGGACTTGAGATGCAGAGATGAGTTGACCATGATGACGGGGTTCGAGTCTGGTGAAGAACGGTTCCAGAAAGTGGGTAAGACAAAAACAGAATCCAAAAAATAAAATAAACAAGTAAATAACCGGGTGAGAATGTGGTAAAATCTGAAAACATGGTAAAAATCAGGCAAGGTCTTTTCTTTTTCTGGTTTGTTTTTTAAACTGTCGGTTGGGTTTAGGGAAGTGGATGGGCGGGTCAATCGGTGCTTTTTAAAACACAATTGGTTGGGTTTGTGGAAGGGGGAGGGTGGTGGTATCGGTCGGTTGGTCAGTCAGTCAGTCAAACAGTCTGTCGACAGCGGCCTCTGGTGGATTTACATGAGAAGAGCAGGCATGAATGGCACTCACGAGAGAAATTTGAGATCTCAAAAAGCATACACAGCGGCCTCTGGTGGATTTGCGAAAACAAAAACTGCAAAAAAACGTAGATCCTGGGACATATTTGGCGCTCTCCAAAAATGTATATAGAGGTACATTTTCAGAATGAGCTTGGGTTGGCATTTAATTCATTAATTTAATCATTTTCTTTTCGGCTTAGTCCCTTTATTAATCAGGGGTCGCCACAGCGGAATGAACCGCCAACTTATCCAGCATATGTTTTACGCAGTGGATGCCCTTCCTGCTGCAACACCGGGAAACACCCATAAACTCTTGCATTCACACACATACACCACGGCCAATTTAGCATATTCAATTCACCTATAGTGGACTGTGGGGGAAACCGGAGCACCCGGAGGAAACCCACGCGAACACTGAGAGAACATGCAAACTCCACACAGAAATGCCAACTGACCCAGCCGGGGCTTGAACCAGCAACCTTATTGCTGTGAGGCAATCGTGCTACCCACTGCGCCACCATGCTGCCCTTGGCATTTAACGTCAACAACAAATAATTTAGCAAAATGCATATTTATTTCAGACAAAATTTTGTGTTATTATTCTAGAGTCGCTGTGATTTTGCCAAGTAAGATGTATCTACAGCATGCTGATCCTTGCACATAATTCCTGTTTTAAAAAAATTTCAGCGATACCTAACCCCCTTAAACCTAACCCTAACAGTAAATTATTCCCAAAATCAAAGGGGATTAATAGTTGGATATAAATGAAGCACATAACTCTAACTGTAAACCTAAACTTAGCATTAATTGTAAACTTATCCCTTCAATCAGACTGGCTGATTAGAATGTTGTTCCCGGAACATATCCTACTTTGGGAAGTCACACTAATCAGTTTTTCTATTGCCCTCTGTTTTTCATTTTTAGCTTTCTTCAAAATATATTTCTATTGTGTTCACAATAAAGAAACTCAAAAAAGTTTAAAACCACTTGAGGGTAAGTAAATAGTGAGCAAATTATAATTTTTGGGTGATCCCTTTAAGGATGGCCTCAAACAATCGATTACCATTTTCATAAGGTGAGCAGATACTAGTTGTCCCCACATTCCCTTAATCAGAAAAATGTAATCAATCTCCAATTAAGTTCTGGTGGACTTGGTCACAGACTGACATTTGACCTCATGTGGTGGCTGGTCAGAAGCTGTGAAAATTTACATACAAAAGAACAACATGAAATATCCATTCAGTCATGATAAGCATGGCTGAATTTCCCACCACAACTGTACCTTCATACATGAAGGATAAAATGATACACATACACTTACATAAACTGGGAAAATATTCTTTACCTAACATTATCTTGCCATTATAATCCAGCTGTAATTTGCTAATGTGTCCAGTGAGTTTTCTTATTTGATTTACAACCATAATGTTCCTCGCAAAATTTTTATGGTGCTAAATATTCCTTGACCGAGAATGTGTGATGATTCATTAATTTTCTTTTCAGCTTAGTCCCTTTATTAATCAGGGGTCGCCTTATCCAGCATATGTTTAATGCAGCAGGAAACACCTGGGAAACAGCGGGAAATGCAACTGGGAAACACCCATACACACTCTTTCCTACACACATACACTACGGCCAATTTCGCTTATTCAATTCACCTATACCGCATGTCTTTGGACTGTGGGGGAAACCGGAGCACCCGGAGGAAACCCACGTGAACACAAGAAGAACATGCAAACTCCACACAGAAATGCCAACTGACCCAGCCGGGGCTCGAACCAGTGACCTTCTTGCTGTGAGGCGATTGTGCAACCCACTGCGCCACCGTGACACCCCAGTGTGTGATGATGGTTTCGAAAATTGGTGATCCGCACTTATATAAATAATTTCATTTTAATGTTTTTTTTATTTTATTTTACATTCTTCTGGAAGCATTTTGGCTCAATGCCTTCCTCAGTGTGTAAAATAATTTACACCCTCCACCCTCAATCACATTCATGTTCAAGAAGTAGTTTTTCTTCCTCATTTCTGAAAAAAACATTGCTCAGCTGTCTGACTTTATTTTTCAAGCATAATGGTCAGATGAACCAGTAACAGGATGACCATTTACATCAGCTGGTTCTTTTCTGTGGTTAAGCCATGGCAAACTAATATGCAAGTCATTTTCAGAAGCTGCCTAGATGTTTTCTTCAGATTGAGGCAGTCAACGACACTCAGAAGAATGGAAGATTTTTACACGTTGGTTTGCATGTGAAGCTATCCTCTTGGATAGTCATACACTGTAACATTGGGTATGTGTTTCCAGGGCAGCAACAAGTCTGTGTAATCATGGGGGCTCTCTGCTCTGATCTTAAATTTCACAGAGTAAACAACACCACTATTGCAACTTACAACTGCCCAGCCACCTAAAGTAGATAAGTACAATCTGTAGATACTTGTGTTTCTATATTAACAACATTTCAATGTCACCTAGATTGTATACCATTTTGCAACCAAAACATGACACAACAATTACTTTGGGAAAGACAAAGAAAACAAACTTTATAGTCTAGCTCAGCAGATGCACCACAGAATTTTTCAAAAACCTTGTTGCAGGTGACTTTATATTTGACATCTTTTCTTTTTAGACGAATCATTAGATCCATCTTGAATTCTTTGTGGTGTATTTCAGATCGTTTGAAAATGGCCCTTACTTCATTCTAGAAAAAAAGTGAATAATAATAATAATTCCTTACATTTATATAGCGCCTTTCTGGACATTCAAAGTGCTTTCCACATTTTTTGGGGGGAATCTCCTCATCCACCACCAGTGTGCAGCATACACCTAGATGATGCAACGGCAGCCGTATTGCGCCAGACCGCACACCACACACCAGCTGATTGGTGGAGAGGAGACGTGATGAAGTCATACTATGATATGGGGATGGTTAGGAGGCCATGATGGACAGAAACCAGTGGGAAAATTTGGCCAGGATTAAACTCCTACTCTCTTTTTTCAAAGGACATCCTGTGATTTTTAACAACCACAGAGAGTCAGGACCTCGGTTTAACATCTCATCCGAAAGACAGCGCTCACTGAGCAGTATAGAGTTCCCATCAACATACTGGGGCATTAGGACCCACACGTTAAGAGCCCCCTGCTGGTCTCACTAACACCATTTCCGGCAGCAACCTAGCTTTCTCATGTGGTCTCCTATCCAGGTACTGACCGGGCGCAGCCCTGCTTAGCTTCAGCAGGTGATCGTGTGAGAGTTGCAGAGATATACTTATTGCACAAGCCTTCTCAAAATTAAAAACATATATGTATGTAGCAAACCATAATCGAAGTTCTTAAGCAAGTTATTCTTCTGTAAGTCACACATCTTCAAATGAGACTTGGGAAACATGAAGTTTAAAATATTCTGTATTTAAAACAAAAAATGTTTGATGTCCTGGCGTTAACACCAATCCATGGAGCCCAAAAGCTGTAGCTTAGATGTACTATGAATGGGTTTCTCATACTACCTAGTGATAAAAAGGAAAAATATTCAATATTAGTACAGATATAAGCTTGGTCAAAGACACAAGTTTGAAACTGGCATACCTGTCAACCCTTCTGTTTTTGTCCTGGGATTCTGCTGTCTTTTACCATTCTATCCCGCTATCATCCTGTTTAAGTATTTTCACATATTTTTTATCTTTCTATGAAATGTGTTAGTAACATCTACAAAGAGTCAATCCTCCTTAAGGCTGGTTTATACTTCTGTGTCAAGTGATTGGCGTGACGCACGGCGCCTGCCTTGCGCGTAGTCATGCATTTATACTTCTGTGTGCTGTTTGTGTTGCTCTGCAATAACACTTCCGAAACGCTATCTGGCAGTAGGTTTTTATGTTCCTCTGTGTTGAGTTTCCTCGTGGGTGTTTTGTTTTTTCTGAACGCTATCTTAATGTACAAGTAGCTAAAACTCGCTCATTTAGAGGCAGGACAACAACTGCAGATGCAACAACTTTAATCACAATGTAAACACAAAACAAAAGTTTCCATCTGGAGCTCCTTCACGGGCCTCGACACTTGTAAACAATCGCTCCATTGGGCTCGTGGCTCTCAGCCCTGCCCACACTCATCATCGCTACCAAAATGACCAATCACATAGCTTGCGCAACGCGTCATTGTGACGTGTAGTTACATTTTTTGGGCGGTGCGCGTCAGCCACGGCGAGGGGTATGCGACCGCGCTGGACCATATGCATGCATTTGACGCAGAAGTATTAATCAGCCTTTATACGCATAGTACCGCCGAACCACAAGGGGACACTTCTTGTCAGTGACTATTGGACATGTTAATGATAAAGAGATGCTGTTTTCCTAGAGGCTTCTGAAAATGCAATTTGAAGAGGAGAGGACACTTTGTGTTTTTGTAATAAAAAATAAATAAAATCACTCCATAAGACTTACAGTAGTCTGAAGAATCAGTGCTTCCATTTTTTCTTTGAAGTGTGACCGAAGCACAAGGACCACACATGGAATGAAACTTAAAGCTCCATTATCATTAAACTTTAGAAGTAACAGCTGAATCTCATCAGTATTGGTCCCTGTTGGATTCTTGCATGGACTTCTCAAGTTTTTCCAGAATGCTGATGTTTGTGAGTGATTTAAGTGGTTATACAGTTCTTTGAGTATAACAAAAATATGGCCACTAGTTTTTCAACTCAGCAATGGATAGTGGTAGACAGTCATTGATAGATTTCCATTGGAGATAGTATGTAGCTTTCGTTAATTGACTGAGATGTCCTTTCTAAGCTCCAGATGGCCCCTCACAACTATAGATGTCATTTCTTTATTTATTTTTCGTTTCTTTTCTTGAAGACTCTCTTTAGTTTCAACAGGACACTCATGCTGGCAATCTTGTCAGGCTGTCTTTGGGAGGTGAATTTGAAGTCTTTTTCTGCTTCCTGCATCTTGAGAATGAGTAGTCACAATTAACATGCTCCACTCTCATTTTCAATTGCCTCCGAAGGGATCCATAGTCAGTCCCAATTTTTGTGCCATCTCTCAAGGCATCAGCAATGCTTTGTGGATATTTCTCTGCGATCTTTAGCTGTAGGGCGTCTACCCAGTACAGTGGCAGATTTAATACCAAATTTAATACCAGAAGACATCCGATTACATGGAACTGGTTTGAGTCCCGGCTGGGCCAGTTGGCATTTCTGTGTGGAGTTTGCATCTTCTCCCCGTGTTCGCGTGGGTTTCCTACGGGTGCTCCGGTTTCCCCCACAATCCAAAGACATGTGGTATAGGTGAACTGGATGAACTAAATGACCGTAGTGTATTAGTGTGTGTGTAAATGCGAGAGTGCAAGGGTGTTTTTCAGTACTGGGTTGTGGCTGGAAGGGTATCCGCTGCGTAAAACATATGCCGGAATAGTTGGCGTTTCATTCTGCTGCGGCAACTCCTGATAAATAAGGGACTAAGCCAAAAGGAAAATGAATGAACGAATTATCATGTTTTACTCATAGGTAGTTTGGATCTTCTACTTTCTCTATTAGACAATGGACACCCATATCAATTGATAGTTTTCAGTCATGTGACCAGTGCGAGATCTGGAAAAAAACAATGGCCATAATGGCAGCTACACTGGGATTTCCATAGAAACGTAGCACAAATCATATTTCCATCTGTTTAAGCTAGAAAAAAGTGGATCACATATCAACAGACCAAAACAGAGATATCATCATAAACTGCACATTTTGGGCACTTGCGATCCATTTTCTGCACCCACAGCATTTTTTTAGTCATTTAAAACTGTCATGTCCCTGTCAGAGCTACAATTCAGCAATGTTTCTATCTTTTGAATATTCCTCAGTGATTTAGTCATTGGTGATGGCGTTACTGAGTGAAAGTGTCTGCCTTTGGTGTCGGTTTGTTTTGCTTAGATTGATGTTTGTTCTGTGATGCTTTTGCCATTTATAGGTTGACTTTGCATTTCAATTTATACTTTAATTGCACTTTACCTGCAAATTAGAATAGAAACTGTATAAAAAGCAGTTATGACAGTTATAGGTACCATAAATTGTTATGGGTCAATGATGCTACCATTTGGCACAAATCCATAAATTTCTTTTCTGTTCTTTTCAGTTATTTTATGAAAGAATTTATGTTGAAGCACAGCCAAGATGGGTCACCTCGTCAATTAGTAATGCTATATCTTATTGCACAATAATTATCCAGCTTTTTGACTTAAAAAATAGAAATCACTCAGCCCATGAATTGGTGGTTAGGGGGAGCCCGCCAGGAAGCACCTAATGATGTAACATCACGTGAAAACTGTCAATAAGCTGCACATCCTGCTGCATATCAATTATATATTATATTATCACTTATATACAAGCATATTAATTATATTATACAAAGCATATCAATTATAATCAAACTCGACAACAGAGCAGTATCAGAATTTATACTGGAAATTGCTGCAGCCACTGGCTCTCGTTGTTCATACAAGCGTTGCAACATGTCAAATGTGTTGTTCCATCTTGGTTCCACCTCGTGTACGAGTTTTAAAGTTGGTCTACACCTCAAGGCCTGCATTTCTACAAGGTTGTCCTTTGCTTTGCAGCTTGATCTAAACAACCCCATAATCTTTCTTGCTTTCTAGCGAATTTCATTGATTTGTGGGGTTTGATCTAGGGCCTTTTTTACAATCAAATTAAGACTGTGTGCCAAACATGGGATGTGTCGTAGGTTAAGTAGTTGGGCATTTAAGATCATGTTGGATGAATTATCAGTTACCATACACTGAACTTTTGAGGTTATTCCCTACTGAGACATAAGCAGAGTTTTAGCCTCCATAAGATGCTATGCAGTGTGTGTTTGGTAAAACCTTACAACATCCTATGCAACAGTTGCCATCTTTGCTTCTGGTGTAATATAGTGGCAAGTTACACCAAGGTATCCATCCATATTAATCGATGACCACATATCTGCTGTAAGGCTAACAAATTCTGCCTTCTGTATGTCCCTCAGTGTTCTCTTTGGTGCGGTTGTACCTTTCAGTGACCATCGTTTTAAGCACCATACAGTGTCATGTTTGTGAGGTGTCACATTTAAATATTCACAATAAAGCTTATTAATGGGATGTTTAATTGCAGGCCTTAAAGCTGGTTTATACTTCTGTGTCGAGCAACTGCCTTGCACGTAGTTGTGCATTTATACTTCTGCGTGATGTTTGTGTTGCTCTGCAATAACACTTCCGAAACGCTAGATGGCAGCGGGTTTTTATGTTCCTCTTTGTCGAATTTCTTCGTGGGTGTTTTGTTTTTTCTGAATGCTTCCTTAATGTACAAGTAGCTAAAAATCGCTCATTCTGAGATCGGAACCAGCAGACATGCAACAACTTTAATCATGAGGTAAACACAGAACAAAGGTTTCCAACTGGAGCTCCTTCATCGGACTCGACACTTGTAAACTCTCGCTCCAACGGGTTTGTGGGGCTCTTGGCCCAATCCACACTCGTCAGCGCTACCAAGCCAATCACCAAACTTACGCTACGTGCTGTTGCGACTTGTAATTAAATTTTTTTGAGAGGTGCGTGTCAGCCACGGGGACGCAGAAGTATAAATCAGCCTTTAGGTTGACATAGGCTTAAGTCTATATATAAAAAAAGGATTTTCTAAACAGTGTCACACCACTTTGTATTCAGAATTAGATTTTACTCAGTGCATACCTTGTGTGAATAGCAGGTCTAGAGACCAATGTTACCATCCTCTGTACCCCCCCTTAAAATGGCAGGATGAGGGCTCTTCAAATGGCGCATCATTGATGGTGTATTATTGCAATAGGCTAGCTGCCTATCACAGTACATACATCTCACTTTATTCTTTGTTTCCAAATGGAAATGCTCCACACCACAGATGGACGGCATCTCTTACATGGAGCTTCCATTACTATTTAATCTATCTCTAACTGTCCTGTCTGTCTGTCACGCTCTAACTTTATATGGATATGTATGCCTATATGGTTGTATGTGTATGGATGTATATGTATGCCTATAGATGTATGCCTATGAATTTATCAGCAAATGTATCCTAACTATCTGTCAGTGTCTATAGCCTGTCTATCAGTATCAATAAAGTGATAAAAAATGATAAAATATCAAATATCAACTAAATCGCAAAATATCTCTCTCACAAAAACCCACAAGGTGAACCACTTACTGCTTCTTGAAGTGCAGTTGGATCGGAGAGTTGGAACAGAACTTTTAAACACAGTTTCTTTGCAAATCCTTTCTTGTGGATGTGATTATATGCATAATACAGACATGTTAATACGCGCCTGTCAATCAATATCGATGAGCAGGGAAAAATGCACGTACGTCATGTTGCGGTGGGCCTCAAAATCACTGGGATTTGGATCAAATTTTTAATTTAAAAAAGAAACTTGTTTGAAATGTAAAAAAAAAAAAAATTTCTGTTTATATCACTCCAATACAACTGTGGACACACTATACCTACACACATTTGTGTCTAAACAGCTTTGTGGAACCAAATGTATGTATGTCATAACTGTGAAAACCCCTTTTTGTTTCTTCCTGGCCTCTTTATTTTTAAAAATTGAAGATATTAATTATTCATTTTATACTCAAAATGTAACACCACAGTAATATACACATACACAGTTTTTTCTTTCTTTCTTTCTTTCTTTCTTTCTTTCTTTCTTTCTTTCTTTCTTTCTT
>CAIGQV010019087.1:811281-824004 GCA_903798115.1 Danio jaintianensis
CTTTCTTTCTTTCTTTCTTTCTTTCTTTCTTTCTTTCTTTCTTTCTTAACAGCTCTAGGAAACCTCTGATGTGAGTTCAGATGGATACAGTTTGTTTCACAAGAGTCTAATTTCATTTGTAAATTCATGGCTGAGAAGACACTTGTGGTGTAATGCTCTATTTAATAACTGATTGACATATGCTTTGAGTTTAGATATGGAAATGGGCATTTGTATCACTGAATATAGTGGTTTAATGCAAATGTTTTAAGCAAATTAAGAGTAGTATATGAGTCCAAATTCTGTCACAACAACAACACAACAAGCAACAACATCCCTGTTTGAAGAACACCAACAGCCCATTTTAAACCATGCCTCTTAGTAGCATTTGCATTTTGCTTTTGGGCTTTATTAGTAGTTTATTTTTCAATTTTTCTTGCTCAGCATCTGACTTCAGCTTGGATGGAGATTTCTTATTGGGTGGTCTTTTCCCATTACATGAAATCGACCAGGTGACCCCCGTTTTTACCCCAGAGACTACTGAATGCTTCAGGTAAGCAAAGACCTTTTGTCGGTCAAGCTTTTTACTACCAGAACTTTACATTGCTAAGCTGAAAACTCAAGGTATTTCATGCTATTAATTTTCTCACTGATGTTTTCAAGGTACACTGCTTCACCATCTGGCTTTCAGATGTTGCAAGTGATGAGGTTTGCTGTAGAAGAGATTAATAATTCCAGCTCTCTTTTGCCCAATGTTTCCCTGGGCTATGAATTGTATGACCATTGTTCAAATACCGGGAATTTCCGTTCACTTTTAAGTTTTATCTCACAAAATGGATCGATTAAACCTAAAGTAAAACGCATCAACTATCAATCTGACGTGATCGCTTTAACAGGGCCATATGGAAGCACACGGACTATTTCAATTGCACCACTGATCACAATGGACCTTGTACCATTGGTAAATTTTGTACAATTTACATATACATAAAATGCTAAATTAATCATTTTTACAGTGTTTTCTTCTTTCAAAGGTGAATTATGGAGCTTCAAGCTCTGTGTTAAGCAATAAACTTCAGTATCCCTCTTTTGTAAGAACAGTGCCCAGCAACAAAGACATGATAAATATGATTATCCACATGATACGGTGGTTTGGATGGAACTGGGTTGCCTTTCTTGGTAGCAAAGATGCTTACAGTACAGATGGACTGAATCTGTTTAACACATACATAAACAACACTGGTATTTGTGTGGCCTATCAAGAGGGTCTAAACCTAGATGCAAACTACAGTCAAACACTTAAAAAGATTGATATGCTTAACATCAATGTCATTGTGGTGTTTGCTGTGCCACAATATGCAGTCAACATAATCAATACGGCCATAGCGGACAACATCCGAGACAAAGTATGGATTGCGGGTGAAACATGGTCTATGAATCAACAACTTCCAAGGGAGCCAGGAATTGAGAAAATCGGTACAGTCATTGGCATTACAGACCGATTGTTATCATTACCTGGATTTAATGAATTCATCTATAAAGACATGGGGACAGCTAATGTTAATGCGAGTAAATTCCAGACAAAGACATGTAATCAAAATTGTGATTACTGCCCATCGTTGACCGCAGATGATATTATTCATGAGAATCCCTCATTCTCCTTTGCTATCTATGCTGCCATGTATACCATAGCTCATGCATTACATAAAGTTTTGCAATGCGACACAAAAGGCTGTCCAAAAAACACACCATTTGAGCCATATATGGTGAGTTCAGTTGAATCTATTTAAATAGCAATGCTTTAATAAAATAATTAGCATTTATTAATAGCTTAAAAAGGTATATACATTATAATTCCATTACTTTTTATATTATGCATTCACCAGCATGGACCATGCCACACTTTGTGCTAGACTTTATTGTAGGGATGAAAAGGGGTGGTAAGGGAAGAGTGGGTTGAAGGGGAACGGAAGAGTAAGAGGATAAATAGTGAACCGGTAGGTAGGTTGTTCGGGCGTCCTACAATGATGCCCAGAGAGTCAGAGTGGGGGTACCATCTCTGTAATATTTTGGTAGAGTGATTAGGACGGCGCAGTGGTTAGCACCATGGCCTCACAGCAAGAAGGTTGCTGGTTCGAGCCCCGGCTGGGCCAGTTGGCGTTACTGTGTGGAGTTTGCATGTTCTCACTGTGTTCGCGTGGGTTCTACGGTTTCCCCCACAGTCCAAAGACATGCGGTATAGGTGAAATAAATAAACTAAATTGGCCATGTGTGTGAATGTGAGAGTGTATGGGTGTTTCCCAGTACTGGGTTGCGGCTAGAAGGGCATCCGCTGTGTAAAACATATGCTGGATAAGTTGGCAGTTTATTCTGCTGTGACTATCTCTGATAAATCAGGGACTAAGCCGAAGGAAAATGAATGAATGATTAGGACCCCTCGATTCAACCTAGGAGGGAAGAGATTGTTAATGGGAAGCAAGGAAACAGAAGGAGGGAGTGCTAGAGGGCTGGTCTGCCTTAAATAAGTTTTAGGGAGTAGGTGATTGGTTAAAGAGGCAAAGTGAGGTGTGGTCCCGCTGCCAAACTTTTGTTAAGAAGTCAACTCCATATAAATATACAAAAACAATTCAACTAAACAAAAATTAATATTAATGATATTAATGCAGTACATGCTTTACAACAGCTTCTGGGAGAGATGAAAAAGTTGGATTTTCCACTCAATGGTCGACAAGTGAAATATGATAAAAATTATGATCCAACCATCAGTTATGCTGTTGTACTCTGGCACACAGATGAGAATTCACCACAGTTTGAGATGGTGGGCACGTATGATACATATCCAAAAACCGTTTTTACCATTGACAACTCTCGCTTTCCTTGGCGTAACGATTCTGTAAGTATTATGTTGATTTTTTTTTATCTTTATATCCGAACATTGGTATTGCAAACAGTTTTATGCAACCAGTTTTACATATTTCTCCAAATTAAAGACAATACTCTCACAACAAATGACAGCCATTTAGCAAAACAATTCATGTATCTTTTTTAGCTAACACATGAAATGCAAAAACGTATAAATTATGTAATTATATACAATTGTATTTTTTTAAAACTTTTTTTCCCTTCATGTGTTTATCTTGAGGGTGGAATGGAGGCTCAGTGGATAGCACTGTCCTCACAGCAAAAAGTTTACTGGTTTGAGAGTGTGAGTCTGTTCCCAGCACTGGGGGTTCATGAGTTAGTGTACTCTTAGGGCTGGGTTGATATGCCAGAGTAATTGGCGATTCATGCTACAGTAACACACTGACGATTGACATAGACATTTTTTAACTATACAAAAAACAACATGCGAAGAGACGATTCAGATTTTATCAACATTGTAAAAAATGCTGGGTTCCACACAATTCTTTCATGTTGTCCCAACATTAATCGTTTAAGTTTTTCATTAATTTTTCTTCTGCTTAGTCCCTGATTTATCAAGGGTCGCCACAGCGGAATGAACCGCCAACTACTCTGGCATATGTTTTACACAGCGGATGCCCTTCCAGCCACAACCCATCACTGGGAAACTCAATTAAGTTAACTTAATTGTTTTTACAAATTTATGTGGATTGAACATATTAAAATAAAAAAAAGTTGTTTCCAAAAAACTCAAGAATTGTGTTGATTGAGCTCATTTTAAATAAGTAGTTTGAACAAGCAGCAAAAATCTTTTTTTTTTTTTTTTGAGTGAATGACCACTACTGACACAGCTGACAGTACTCCTATTTCATTTCCTAAGCTTAGTCCACTTATTCTCAAACAACATTTCTGCTGCTTTTGTTTTATATTTTATTCCTTTCACGTTATTTGTTTGGTTTTCATACACTCAAAAAAATTAAGTTTACTGCTTGTTCAAACTACTTATTTAATATGAGCTGAACTAATACAATTCTTATGTTTTTTTTGGCACAGCTTAATTGTTTTATGTTCCATCTTCTCAAATTTGGAAAAACAATTCAGTTAACTTAATCGATTTGTGTTGGGACAATATGAAGGAATTGTGTGGAACACAGCATTTTATACAGTGTACAGATGTTAACAGTACAATGTGTTCCCTCTGCCGCCGCATTTGCCACTGCATTTGCGGCAGTAAATGCGCCTGCAGCTTTTGACCGCTGGGTGGCACTTTAACCATAGGCTTTGTCAGCTAAAATATCAACATGCAGTTTTCAGCTTTGCCTTTTCACAATACTACATAGGACGGTACTGTATGTGTACTGTATGCACAGGTACTGTACAGTGGGTACGGAAAGTATTCAGACCCCCTTAAATTTTTGACTCTGTTATATTGCAGCCATTTGCTAAAATCATTTAAGCTAATTTTTCGTCAATGTACAGACAGCACCCCATATTGACAGAAAAACACAGAATTGTTAACATTTTTACAGATTTATTAAAAAAGAAAAACTGAAATATCAAATGGTCCTAAGTATTCAGACCCTTTGCACAGTATTTAGTAGAAGCACCCTTTTGATCTAATTCAGCCATGAGTCTTTTTGGGGAAAATGCAACAAGTTTTTGACACCTGGATTTTGGGATCCTCTGCCGTTCCTTCTTGCAGGTCCTCTCCAGTTCTGTCAGGTTGGATGGTAAATGTTGGTGGACAGGCATTTTTAGGTCTCTCCTGAGATGCTCGATTGGGTTTAAGTAAAGGCTTTGGCTGTGCCATTCAAGAACAATCACAGAGTTGTTGTGAAGCCACTCCTTCATTATTTTAGCTGTGTGCTTAGGGTCATTGTCTTGTTAGAAGGTAACCCTTCGGCCCAGTCTGAGGTCCTAAGCAATTTAGAGAAGGTTTTCGTCCAGGATATCCCTGTACTTGGCCGCATTCATCTTTCCCTCGCTTGCAACCAGTCGTCCTGTCCCTGCAGCAGAAAAACACCCCCACAGCATGATGCTGCCACCACCATGCTTCACTGTTGGGACTGTATTGGAAAGGTGATGAGCAGTGCCTGGTTTTCTCCACACATACCGCTTAGAATTAAGGCCAAAAAGTTCTCATCAGACCAGGGAATGTTATTTCTCGCCATTTTAGCAAACTCCATGCGGGCCTTTATATGTCTTGCACCTAGAAGAGGCTTCCGTCGGGCCACTCTGCCATAAAGCCCTGACTGGTGGAGGGCTGCAGTGATGGTTGACTTTCTACAACTTTCTCCCATCTCCCAACTGCATCTCTGGAGCTCAGCCACAGTAATCTTTGGGTTCTTCTTTACCTTTCTCACCAAAGCTCTTCTCCCCCTATAGCTCAGTTTGGCCGGAGGGCCAGCTCTAGGAAGGGTTCTGGTCGTCCTAAACTTCTTCCATTCAGAAACTTTTTTGTAACCTTGGCCAGATCTGTGCCTTTCCACAATTCTGTATCTGAGCTCTTCGGGCAGTTCCTTTGACCTCATGATTCTCATTTGGTCTGACATGCATTGCGAGCTGTAAGGTCTTATATAGACAGGTGTGTGGCTTTCCTAATCAAGTCCAATCAGTATAATCAAACACAGCTGAATGAAGGTGTAGAACCATCTCAGGGATGATCAGAGGAAATATATCAAATATATAATAAATATATGAGTGTCACAGCAAAGGGTCTGAATACTTAGGACCATGTGATATTTCAGTTTTTCTTTTTTAATAAATCTGTAAAAATGTCAACAACTCTGTGTTTTTCTGTCAATATGGGATGCTGTGTGTACATGAATGAGAAAAAAATGAACTTAAATGATTTTAGCAAATGGCTGCAATATAACAAAGAGTGAAAAATGTAAGGGGGTCTGAATACTTTCCGTACCCACTGTACATGATGTGTTCAATTAAAATATGATTTTGTTTGGTTGTGTTGGTTTCCTTAGTAATAAACATGCTTTTACATTATACTGTATGTTTTAGAAAAGATGTCTACATTACATGGTGAGAAGCATAGCCCATAGGCTGCAAATACAAGAATTAAGTTCTTTAGCCTTTATAGTACCCTATTAAATTGCATTTGGGTAAAAAGAACATTCAATTTCTAAATCCTTTAATTTTGATTCAGAATATGAAAAAAATCTCAAAATATGCAAACAAATAAATAAATGAAACCGATTGTAACGGCATTCATTATTTGATGATCTGTTTTATGCAGCCACGATAGCTGTGTGAACAATTTAGCAATTTCCTTTCCTATATAACATTAAAATTATATATATATATATATATATATATATATATATATATATATATATATACAATCAATTTGACATCCGCTGTGTAAAAAATGCCAGAGTAGTTTGTGGTTCACTTCGGTGTGGCAACCCTAATAAATCAAGGACAAAGCTGAAGGAAAATGAATGAATATCAATTTGTGTTAAAGAGACTTTGGTAATTCATATTTGTAACTTTGTAACTAGTGATCATTCATTCATTCATTCATTTTCTTTTCGGCTTAGTCCCTTTATTAATCTGGGGTCGCCACAGCGGGATGAACCGCCAACTTATCCAGCATATGTTTTATGCAGCGGATGCCCTTCCAGCTGCAACCCATCACTGGAAAACATTCATACACACTCATTCACACACATACACTACGGACAATTTTTAGCTTACCCAATTCACCTATAGCGCATGTCTTTGGACTTGTGGGGGAAACCGGAGCACCCGGAGGAAACCCACGCGAACACGGGGAGAACATGCAAACTCCACACAGAAATGCCAACTGACCCAGCCGAGGCTCGAACCAGCGACCTTCTTGCTGTGAGGCGAACGTGCTACCCACTGCGCCACCGCGTTGCCCCTAACTAGTGATCAGGCTGTGTTAATTGTTTGAGAACATTGAACTTAGCTTGGAGAAAATTGTAAAATATTTAAAGAAACTGTAATTTTAACACATTTTCCCATTTCCTTTCCCAAAGATCCCTTTCTCAAACTGCTCTATTGAGTGTAAACCGGGATTTGCAAGGCAACCTGAAGGTTTTCATAGTTGCTGTTTTACGTGTAAAAAATGCCCACGTAACAGCTATGTGGATTATTCACGTAAGTAGACAAAGTCCATTCTATTATCACAATAATTTACATTATGCAGCATTTGTATAGTGTGATTTTACATCTTTGAGGTTGGAAAAAACATCCAGTTACAATTGACCTTATTCTTCACCTATTAGTGTGTGAAGTTATTGGTACCTTATTGGCACGAGACTTCTGGTCTCATTCACTTTTTGCCATAAAAATAGCTTTTTATGATGCTTCATGTTGTAAACTTGTATTTTGTTATTTTATATATATATATATATATATATATATATTTTTTTTTTTTTAATCTATTGTCATAAACACAATTGTTTGTAGAGTTTGACTGTTTACTATTCCTAGTCATTTCCCCATAAGCAACTGAATCAGCTTTTTTCTGTGATTGTTTTAGAACTCCTTACTTCCACGTTACAGAATAAGTTCAATACAGTCCAGTTATTGTAAAGTAGTTTTAGATAATAAGGTAATTAGGTAATAAGACTAACTGCAGTTAACATTGCAATTTCAAAGAAATTCTAAACTTTTTGATTTTGTAGCTAATTTGAATGAATTTGAATAATCTCATTCATACATTTTAGCATAATTTGCTCATCCCCCATTGATGGTTGTGTTTAGGAGTTGGGTTTGGGGCAAGCCTTTTAAATATTGTCCATCTTCATACGTATCATATGGATTCAAACTAATTAGCCACTTTTCTGACAATAAGTAAAACCGTTACATTTCCTCGTGAGATTGGACTAACATATGTGTAATTTTGGCTTTCAGAGGATCCCTATACCTGCTTTCCATGTGCGGTGAGTGATTGGTCTGATGAGGGCAGTACAACATGTAAGACACGAGCTGTTGTCTACCTCGAGTTTACAGAAATCCCCTCAATTGCTGTCATGATTTCTGCCTCGTTCCTTATTATTCTCCTTATTGGCATATTTGGCCTTTTCGCCTACAATTTCAACACACCCGTGGTGAGGTCTGCTGGTGGAGGCATGTGTCTCCTTATGTTGCTCTGCCTGACTATATCTAGCATAAGTGTGTTCTTTTTTTTTGGAAAACCGACATCTGTATATTGCCTCGTGAGAAATGCCATATTTGCGTTTTTCTTTACTATCTGTCTTTCATGTTTGACTGTTCGTTCTTTTCAGATTATTTGTGTTTTTAAAATGGCTGCTCAGTTCCCTAAATTGCACAGCCTATGGGTTAAACATAATGGCCAGTGGCTATTTATTGCATTTTCTTCGTTTATTCACTTAATTTCTTGTGTGATATGGACGACTGTCTCTCCTGATATACCCATCGCTGACTCATGGACTTTTAAAGACCAAACACTTCTCATGTGTGAAATGGTAAATACTATAACTTTTACTATAGTTTTGTTTATAAGCTGGTTTCTCGGTTTCCTGTGTCTCGTGTTTTCGTACATGGGAAGAGATCTGCCAAAAAATTACAATGAGGCCAAATCGATAACCTTCAGTCTCATTCTTTACTATCTGAGCTGGATTATATACTTCACTGCATACCTCTCTGTCAAAAGTAAATACATTATGCTTTTGAATGCAATGGCCCAGATATCTAGCATATATGGAATTCTCTTCAGCTATTTCATTCCAAAATCTTACATAATGATATTCCAGCCACAGAAGAACACTGCTGCATACTTTCAGACATCTATTCAAAATTACACTCAAACTATTAGTAGGTCTTAGACCACACCTTCTTTATGCAAATAAAGTCATGATGGTCCATCCCAGATGCCTTCGAGCCAAGAGAAGTCACGCTTCTAGACATTGTTAACATAGGGCTTCCTTTTGGCACACTTCATAATTACAATCACCTGTTGACATCACTTGTTTCAAATCACAATGGCTCCTGTACCAACTTTTTTGGAATGTGTTGCAGGTCTGAATGACAGAAAAGGATGTATATTTACAAATGAAAAGAAATTGACCAGACAAAACATGAAATATTTCATATATGGAATTCTCTTCAGCTGTTTCATTCCAAAATCTTACATAATGATATTCCAGCTTCAGAAGAACCCTGCTGCATACTTTCAGACATCTATTTAAAATTACACTCAAACTATTAGTAGGTCTTAAGACTGATTTATACTTCTGTGTCAAGCACACGCGTATGCTCTGGCACAACCTTCGCACGGTTGCATACCCCTCGCTGTGGCCGTCACAGACTTTGACGTGCACCTCTTAAAAAATTTAACTACACATCGCAACGACTCGTAGCGCAAGCTGTGGGATTGGTCGGCTTGGTAGCGCTGACGAGTGTGGGCGGGGGTGAGAGCCATGCACACCCCTTGGAGCGAGTGTTTACAAGTGTCGAGTCCCGTGAAGGAGCTCCAGATGGAAACTGTTAACTGCTTTGTGTTTACCTTATTATTAAAGTTGTTGCATGTCCGCCAGTTCCCGCCTCAGAATGAGCGAGTTTTAGCTACTTGTACATTAAGATAGCGTTCAGAAAATACAAAACACCAGCGAAGACATAGAGGAACATAAAAACCTCACTGCCAGCTAGCGGTTAGGTAGTGTTTTTGAAGAGCAACACATACAGCGCACAGAAGTATAAATGCACGACTACACGCAAGACATGCATCGTGGGTCACGGCGATCGCTGGACGCAGAAGTATAAACCAGCCTTTAGGCCACACTTTCTGTATGCAAATAAAGTGATCCACAAGGGAACTGCAGTTGTGTGTAGTTTTAAGGTTTTGTTTTGTAGATATTTGACAAATGAGTACTGTGTTGGATATTTAGTACACATTACCTCTCTACCCCTGTTAGAACATTGTACTGTATGTGCAACCATGTATGAATGTTTTTTAAAATCCAACACCGGCTCATTGTGGATACGTACCCAGGTCTACAATTCTGGGAAGCCACAAATATGTACCTGGGGTTACATCTGGCTGCAATTTGTGTGTGAAATAAACGATACGGGGCGGTATGACTCCGCGACAACGGACGGCTTTTCTGGTGTTACTAGTTTGGGACTTGGAGTGCAGAGTGGACCATGTTAGGGATTGAGTCCAGCGAAGAACAGTTCCAGAAACCAGGTAAAACAAATGCAAAAAAATGAAAACGTAGTAAAATCTGAAAATGTGGTAAAATCATGCGGCTGCCACAGCTTTTCTAGATTGCTTTTGAAAACACTATCAGTTGGGTTTAGGGAAATGGGTGGGTCAGTCAACAACAAAATGATTGGCTGAAATGTATATTGCGGATTTACACAAGAAGAGGATGTGCAAATGGAACGTAACAGAAATTTGAGAACCTAAAAAAAAAACGTAGCTCTGGGTACATTTTTCATGGTTCCCAGAAATGTAGACCTGGGTACATATCCTGGGTTGTTAAAATTACTACTCCCTATCACAGTTATGGGTAAGATCAAACCCCATTATGTTACCAAAATCTTAAATAATCAAATAGGCTAAGAGAGGAAACACACATTGTGGGGTACATGCTGCACTATAACACAAATGTCATTATAAATGTTATAAAATGGGTAGTTTAAATATTAATACAGCTGTTATTTATATGCTAGCATTTACAATTAACTATGTGTAAACACAAATGGTTGATTTTGCACGTTCAATAAATAACATTTTCAAAACGTTTCTTATATAGTGTCCAAGAAATCACTGTGATGGTTTGTGAGGTTTAGGTGTATGTATCATGTTCAATTCATGTTTATTTGTATGGCATTTTTCGCAATAATTATAGCTCTAGGGCGGCATGGTGGCTCAGTAGTTAGCACTGTCGCCTCACAGCAAGAAGGTCGCTGGTTTCAGTCCCGGCTGGGCCAGTTAGCATTTCTGTGTGGAGTTTGCATGTTATCCTCATGTTCATGTGGGTTTCCTCCAGGTGCTCCGGTTCCCCCACAGCCCAAAGACATGCAGTACAGGTGAATTGAATAAGCTAAATTGTCCATAGGGTATGAGTGTGTGTATGGGTGTTTCCCAATACTGGGTTGCGGCTGGAAGGGCATCCGCTGCGTGAAACATATGCTGGAATAGTTGGTGGTTCATTCTGCTGTGGCGACCTCTGAAATAGAGACTAAGTCGAAGGAAAAATGAATGAATTCTAGCTCTAATGCTGCTTTGCAAAAGGTTTGCATTATTACATTGCAATCAAAATCAGAAAAAGTTAAGGTGTTAACAGGGTGGACAATACAGCTGTCAAGAGTGTTTTTTTTTTCTTTTCTTGAGTTTTTTTCTTGTTCTGCCTTCCTGTCCTGTCTTTCTTAAGTCACCATGCCTTGGGTGTGCTACCATTGTGCACTGTAATAGGTGTCAGAAGCTACATCTACACTAATCCAAATAAATTTGAATTCATTCATTAATTTTCCTTCAGCTTAGTCCCTAATATATTAGGGGTCGCCACAGCGGAATGAACCGCCAACTATTCCAGCATATGTTTTATGCAGCGGATGCCCTTCCAGCCACAACCAAGTACAGGGAAACTAATTTTCAATCGTTTTCATTCTCAATCGATTGGTCAGTTCTCAAAGTTGGTCATCCACACTGAAACAACTGAATGCATTGGGTGTTTATTTATTTTCTGACTCTTTTAAACATGATGGCAATATGTCAAGGAAAAGCACAGATTTTTTTAAAGGACCTGCAGTGAGACAGAGTTGTTGCTGTGAGTAACACAGGAGTATGAAGTTGCAAATGAAAATGGGAAACATGCCAAAACAACAACCCTGAGTAAACCTTCCATGTCTTTTGAAAAGAAAACATTCTGGGGCATGTATAAACTTCTTTAACAATGTTGGAAAAACTGGAGAGCATCTAAAACAGGGGTGCTCAACCCTGTCCCTGGAGATCTGCTTTCCTGCAGAATTTATCTCATACCCTAATCACTAGAATCAGAATCAGAATCAGAAAGAGCTTTATTGCCAGGTATGTTCACACATACGAGGAATTTGTTTTCGTGACAGAGCTTCTACAGCGCAACAGAATTACAGAGACAGGACAAAAAACAGATAATAAATATATTTTTAAAATAAAAGTAATAGTGAATGCAAATATACAAATTGACAAGTGTATGTACAGGAATATTACTATATACAACGTTATATGGCAGCTGTTATGTGCAAATTGCCATGTAAAAAATTGTGTTAAATAAGTGTTTATGTGTATAAAAAGTGTATAGCAAGTAGTGATGTTTGTTCTATAATTACTATCATTCAAGTGTTTATGAGATGGATTGCCTGAGGGAAGAAACTGTTTCTGTGTCGGGCTGTTCTGGTGCACAGTGCTCTGTAGAGTCGACCAGAAGGTAAAGCTTCAAAGAGGCAGTGTGCTGGGTGTGAGGGGTCCAGAGTGATTTTGGCAGCCCTTCTGCTTGCTCTGGAATAGTACAGTTCACAGGATTTTAGACAGGCTGTGTCACGTTACTGGGAGGTATTGCAGACAGGACAAGGGGTAGGATCCATGTGCATTTAATGGTAAGATCTGGTGCAAAAACAGGACATCCAGGAACACAAAGTAACAAAATAACAATAAACAAAACAACAAACTATTATCAGGAACTGTGACATAAACTAAGCAAAAACAACAAGACCAAACAATACCATTCAAAAATACAACGACTGAGAATAACAAACAACTGAGCAAAGACAAGACGGGTCCAGGGTGTATAAATAGTCCAAACAATGAGTAGTGATCGGATGCAGCTGTGTGTGTGATGAGTGGAAGTGGAA
>CAIGQV010019087.1:829004-853691 GCA_903798115.1 Danio jaintianensis
ATTCAAAAATTGTGGTATCGCCCATCCCTAATAGTTGGGGAAATTCCAAATTGAACCAAAACAAACGATTACAATTGGCTGAAGAAAATTCGGGAAATGCGTCAACCAGCAGAACCTGGGAATTAAAAAATAAAAATAGCATTTGGATCCTATTTTAACATTAGAAAAAAAAACTAAAAAACTAAAAACTTGTGTTTATATCACTCCAATATGACTGTGGACACACTATACCTACAGACAGTTCTGTACGTACAGCAGGGTGCTCCGGTTTCCCCCACAGTCCAAAAACATCCACTATAGGGGAATTGGATGAAGTAAATTGGCCGTAGTGTATGAGTGTGTGCGTGTGTGCGTGTGTGTGTGTGTGTGAATGTGAGAGTTTATAGGTGTTTCCCAGTACTGGGTGGCGGCTGGAAGGGCATCCGCTGCGTAAAACATATGCTGGAATAGTTGGTGGTTTCGCTGTGGTGACCCCTGATAAATAAGGGACTAAGCCGAAGGAAAATAAATGAATGAGATACATATTATAAAACAATAAAAGTGTTTTTTGATCTTGCATGCATGTTAACCTGTTGCTGGGAACACCAAATTATGAATCTTTCATAATCCATAATAGGGGCACTTAAAAGTTTGTTTTCATGCCCGAAAAACACTGTAGTCATGCTGTAAATGAATGACTTAAAAGCATAAGACTGTATTAATGTAAACAGGTTTGATCAGACAAAGTTTGATCTCTTTCCATGCTGCAGCTTCTCATTGCTGATCACAATCTGCAGTCTAAGCAAGTTCATCGTTGTCTCGCCTGTTCTCTCTCTTTCAACACAGTAGTCACATAAACCACATTGGTGGTGTAATTTGAAAATTATTAAGTGACAAATCTAAAATATTGTCAAATATGCAAAAGTGTATGAACAGATGTAGGAACTGGCTTAAGCAAATTTAAAGATGTAAAGTATATGTGAACCAACTTCCTGACTAAAGGTCACTGTTGTGCTTCAATAACAATACGTTTTTTAAAACAATAGATTAATGGTGATGTTTATCTTTACGTTTATGAAATTCTAATAGTTTCATTTGTACCGTTTAACATTTTTCCCTTATATGAATACTTTTAAAATAATGCTTTGTTTTGGACAAGAGGCTGATAATTGGACACTGCACAGGCTGACACTGTTAATCTATCTCACTCACTTTCCTTCATCTCATTTCCTGACTTATCAGGGGTCGCCACAGTGGAATGAACTGCCAATTACTCTGGCAATTGTTTTACACAGCGGATGCCCTTCCAGCCACAACCCAGCACTGAGAGTGCAATTGCATACAATGTGCGTAAAAATCATACCCAAATAAAAAAAAATGTGTGCTCTTGCATTTCATAAATGTAAAAAAAAAACAGATGCCATCCTGCCACTTACACTAGCCTGACAGAAGTCTTGTCGATCCCAGTTGTAAGAGCAACAAATAATAACTTGACTTCTAGTTAATCGTTTGGAAAAGTGGCAGAAGCTAGATTTTTCCGATGAATCATCTGTTGAACTGCATCCCAATCATCACAAATACTGCAGAAGACCTATTGGAACCTGCATGGACCCAAGATTCTCACAGAAATCAGTCAAGTTTGGAAAAATCATGGTTTGGGGTTACATTCAGTATATGGGTATGCGAGAGATCTGCAGAGTTGATGGCAACATCAACAGCCTGAGGTATCAAGACATTTGTGGTGCCCATTACATTACAAACCACAGGAGAGGGCAAATTTTTCAGCAGGATAACGCTCCTCATACTTCATCCTCCACATCAAAGTTCCTGAAAGCAAAGAAGATCAAGGTGCTCCAGGATTGGCCAGCCTAGTCACCAGACATGAACATTATTGAGCATGCCTGGGGTAAGATGAAGGAGGAGGCATTGAAGATGAATCCAAAGAATCTTGATGAACTCTGGGAGTCCTGCAAGAACGCTTTCTTTGCCATTCCAGATGACTTTATTAATAAGTTATTTGAGTCATTGCAGAGATGTATGGATGTAGTCGTCCAAGCTCATGATAGTCATACACAATATTAATTTTGTAGTGTACATGTGACCACATAATTTCATCTACTTGCCTGATTCTGGTTGCTTGGCCAAACAGCGCTCAAAGTAGAATGACAGGCATCTGACATTGTATTTGATTACAGTGCGTGCATTGCTTCGAAAAGTGTTACTTGTTAAAAATTATTTTGGTCCTAGTTTTTCAATTGTTAGATGCAGGAAGGTAACAGTCAAAAATGCAAAAATTAAATACAACATCAGTTTGTCTTGGGAATGACAGATACAAGTCCTGCACAGTTGCCAGAGGGATTTTAAGCCATTCTTCTTGCAGAATAGTGGCCAGATCACTATGGGATTCTGATGGAGGAAAAGGTTTCCTGACTCGCTCCTCCAAAACACCCTAAAGTGGCTCAATAATATTTAGGTCTGGTGACTGTGCAGGCCATGGAGATGTTCACTTTTATGTTCATTAAACCACTCTTTCACCAGTCATGCTGTGTGTATTGCTGCATTCTAATTCTGATAAACACTGCACCGCCTTCAGGATGTTTGAACCACAAGGTGCACATAATCCTCCAGAATAGTTCAGTAGTCCTTGGCAGTGACGCTCCCATCTAGCACAAGTATTGAGCCTAGGGAATGCTATGATATTGCAGCCCAAATCAGCACTGATCCACACCCATGCTTCACTCTGGACATGCAACAGTCTGGGTGGTACGCTTCTTTGGGGCTTCTCCAGACCATAATTCTCCTGGATGTGGGAAAGACAGTGAAGTTGAAGTCATCAGAGTACAATACATGTTTCACATTGTCCACAGTCCAAGATTTTCACTGATATATATATATATATACACACTGGGGCCTCACGGTGGCGCAGTGGGTAGCACAATCGCCTCACAGCAAGAAGGTCGCTGGTTCGAGCCTCGGCTGGGTCAGTTGGCATTTCTGTGTGGAGTTTGCATGTTCTCCCCGTGTTGGCGTGGGTTTCCTCCGGGTGCTTCGGTTTCCCCCACAGTCCAAAGACATGTGGTATAGGTGAATTGGGTAAGCTAAATTGTCTGTAGTGTATGAGTGTGTATGGATGTTTCCCAGTGATGGGTTGCGGCTGGAATAGCATCCGCTGCGTAAAACATATGCTGGATAAGTTGGCGGTTCATTCCGCTGTGGCGACCCCAGATTAATAAAGGGACTAAGCCGAAAAGAAAATGAATGAATGAATGAATGAATATACACACTGTCTTAGGCCACTAGTATTTTTATCAAAAAAATAAAAAAAGGTTTAAAGTCGGTTATTTCTAAAATTGTCTGTAGCATGTCAGTTTGAAATATCAATTTACATTTTTCAAACGTTATTTTTTGTCATTAATTGTAATTATACAGTGAGATTATTGTCTGCACAAGGAATCTGACAACAGCCAGTGCTCCACACAGAGATCTGATCTGACCATCATCCAGTCTGTCTGGAATAACAGGAAGAACAAAGAGCAAAGTTAGACAAACTAAATCAAGGAAAACTTTGGCAACATCTCTAAGATGTTTCAAAAAATCTTCATGTACAGCTACCTGAAAAACTATGGGTACCAAGTGTTTTAAATGCAAAGTGTGGTCATACCAAATGTTGATTTGATTTATTTAATATAAGTTAATTGATAAATTTTTTTTATTTATGCATTATATTTGAAAGCATTCTCATTTTACAGCATTTTTACACAAGTGCAAGATTTATGCAAGATTTCAATAATTGCAATTGCTCTCCCGGCCATCTAGTGGTGCTGTATTCTGACAACCCTCTGATAACGCTGCCTATAACAGTTTTTCACAATTGGTAAGACACTAAACCTCCATTCTCTGAACCAAATACTTAATGGCCTAAAACCCAATAAATCGTTCTTTTTTTCGAAATCGGACGATTAGATATCATGCACTTTTCATGGAAAAAACATTCTCATTACTAAAACACAATTTTGCACTGTGATCCTCGTGTTACAAAACAGCAAACACAAACAACAAAAGTTAAACACTGCTCAAATGTCCTCATTTACACACAAACAAGCTGTCCAAAATATAAGCTTGCTCTGTATTAAGCTACTGTAGCTATATAAAATGGAGCCAAAATAAAAAAAACAGGCACTGAATTTTACCAATGGATGGAGACTTTCTGAAAGTCAAAGGAACAATTTTAGGATGAGAAAGAGCAAGATATAGACAGTAGACATAATGTTGAGGCCGATTCTGTTGAAATGTTGCAGAAATTTCCAGTTGCGTGACTTCGATTCTAAAAGTTTTCTTTGACTCTAAGATGATCAATAACTTTTTATTAAGTTTCAATTATTCATTCATTTCTCTTCGGGTTAGTCCCTTATATATCAGGGATCACCACAACGGAATGAACCGCCAAATATTCCGGCAAATGCATTACGCAGCAGATGGCCTTCCAGCCACAACCCAGAACTGGAAAACACCCATACACTCTCGCGTTCACATACACTACGGGCAATTTTGTTTACCCAAATCACTTATAGCACATGTCTTTGGACTGTGGGGGGGCACTCTGGAGCACCCAGAGGAAACCCACGCCAACACGGGGAGAACATGCAAACTCTACACAGAAATGCCAACTGCCCCAGCCGGGACTCAAATCAGCGACCTTCTTGCTGTGAGGCGACAGTGCTAACCACTGAGCCACCATGCTGTTTACTGTATTTATAATACTTTTTTCTGTATATACATTTTCAGAAATTTGTGTTCTCCATTTTAATGTTGTCTCTAATGAATGATCTGTAGTTTTGTATATTGACTAGCTTTAATAGGAAACTTAATTTCATACTTTCCGTCTGAGGCTAACATTTTAGATTATTTAAATGTGTCATATAAATAAAAAGGGCTTCATTTGGAACTCTATTTAAAATGATATATTTCTCACCTGTTGTTTTTAATGTGGTTTAATGCTCTACTTAATAGCTGAATGTGACTTTTTTTCAACAATATGGAAATTGGTCTTTTTATCAGTAAATATAGTGGTTTAAGCAAATTGAATTGTGTTTTAAGCAAATTGAACTGATGTATATGAGCCTGACTTCTACGAAATGTCACTACAGATTCCAGTTTTACAACCAATGGTTCATTGTAAACCATGCTTCCGTGCTACTCGTTCATTTTGGCCTTTATTAACGTTGTTTCTTGCTTAGAATCAGAGTTCAGCTTGAAGGGAGATTACTTATTAGGTGGCCTTTTTCCTATACATGAAGGTAAACATGCAACACATCGGTTCACCCCGGAAGCCATTGAATGTTTCAGGTAAGAAAGAATTTTTCTGCAGTACTATTTCTTTAATTCACATTCACACAAGGTCACATTTATGAATCAAATATCGACTTAATCTCGCTGATGTTTTCTAGATACACTTTCTCAAAATCTGGCTATCAGATGTTGCAAGTGATGAGGTTTGCTGTTGAGGAAATTAACAACTCCACAACTCTTCTTCCCGATGTTTCTCTGGGCTATGAAATTTTTGACCACTGTTCTGACACAAAGAATTTCCCTTCAGTTTTCAGCTTTATCTCAAAAAATGGGTCGATAAAACCTCAACTAAAACTCAACAACTACGAGCCTAAAGTGATTGCTCTAACAGGGCCATATGGAAGCACAACTACTATAGCTATTGCACCGTTGATCACAATGGACCTTATACCACTGGTAAGTTTATTTAATTATTATTTATTCGTTTAAGGTAACACTTTATATTTGAGAACACATATTTGAGATGCTTGTTTGTATGCGTATTATTACCGTAATGACTATTTATTAGTTTTTTTATTAGTTAAGATCCCTTAACGCTACCATTAACTGAAACATAAATGCACTGTAAACAAAAAGCCCATTTCTGTATTTAAAGTTTCCATATTTTGTGATTTACAGGTGTTTTCCATTTAGTTCCGGTTATGAATTGCATTATGGGACATAATCTCTGCTTTGTCTACTCTTGATGTTGAAAATTCTACTCTGCAGTTTAATAGAGTGTTTTTTATTGACATTTTAGTAGTTTGACATAATATATTGTATAAGAAATAATATATAATGAAGTCCTAAAAATAACAGAAAACATAGTTGCAGTTTATTTCCAGGTTTTTGTACCGTAATTTATAGGGGTGTGACGAGATCTCGTAGTCCGATTTAGCGAGACTAGGCCTAAATCACAACGAGATATCTCGTCGAGGTGAAAAGTTGGCTCATGAGTTGTGATGGAGCGTGAGGGTGAATTTAGCACTGAATATTGGAGGCAGGATTAGATTTGAACCAAATCAAGTGCTTTGCACACACCTGGCAACCCGGGCTGCCTCTGTGTTGTGCGTCACTTGTTTGCTTGGGCGCGTGTGTCGTAACCGCTTTTTTCATCGGAGTTCAAAGGTTGCCATGTCCAAAAGCAAAGGCTGCTACAACTGCCACCACACAAATTAACCATGTAATGGATTAGCAGTTTAGATATGCTTAAAGTCATAATTGTTGTAAACACAAATCAAATTAAGACGTGAAATGTTCCTATTTCAGTCGCATTATTGAAGTGCTGTACAGACATGTAAACTCTGTAATCAAACTATTACTGTCCTGTAGGACTTTTAGCCACATTTTGCAACAGAATAAGCCATACACACACAGCTGTTTGACACTATTCTCTGCACCTACTGCGTCAGTAAAGCACCACAGACACACACATCTCCTCCAAGTGCGCGCACACACACACAACTCCTGGAGACACACACACCCGTCATCATCGTCATCATTTATGCATAGTTTTCTTTTCATTCTGCATGCAGTATCAAATTTCATTAAAACAGCTCTCTCCTATCAGTCCATACTTGCATCCAGTAGCTCAGAGATTGTCCAGTCAGCAGAGTTTATAGCAAAATATTTTGCAGTGTTTGCATGTCCTTTATGGCATAATTCATTAAAATAGAAGCAAAATAACATTCATTACAAGTTTATTTTAAAAAGCACCTAAATAATTTTGCATTTTGTGTTTGTTTTTTTTGTTTTTTTAATAAAAAATCATATCGAGGATTCCAAAAAATAGTACAAAAATCTCATCTTGTTCTCCTGAACCCAATCTCGTGTCTCGTTTCGTAGAGTAAGCGTCTCGTCACACCCCTAGTAATTTACCATAATACCAGACAATCACACAATAATACCAGACAATCACTTCAAACGATTACAGTTTTTTCCAACTGTTTACACACGTTTTCAAAACAGTATCACCTTTTTTCAAAACTCAACACACAATTCCCAAAACTGCACACACAAAATGCCTCACATCTCCTTCAAAATATAACACTGCATTCAAAATGCCATAAACCCATGTCAGAATGAAGCATTTGCATCATATGGCAAACACGTCTTTCATAATAGTAAATGTTTGGATATACCATGTAGACACTGTTGTTCTAAATCTAAAGCTATTTGCTCTTTCATATTTATATCTACATTTCAGTGCAATGTTCTATGGTGAAAATAATCTGCTGAGAGGGTGAACAGGTACACTGAAAACACCAATGACATGTAAAAACAGAATATATTCATTAGGCCAAACATTACTGTTGCATACAGTAGCATACAACAAAACCATACACATACTGTTTGTAAAAATTAAAAATGTAAAAAAAAAAAAAAAAAACATACGTAAAGCAAAAGTATATTCTCCAGAATACAGTAAAGAACACATTTGTGTTTGGGGGGTCTCGGGGGGAAAAGCGTCCATTTCTTGGAGAAGTGCCATGCGGGCATAGGGTTGGCCATCATACACTTTAAAGAGCCATGCAGGCTCAGAAAAATTTCTCTATTCTTTTCTAAAGGAATTTAGGATTTAGAAAAGGCGAATGTGAGGGTAGGTAAAAAATTACAAATTGTGGATGGGTGGCAAACCAGTTTTTTTTGGACCAGAACACCTATTTGACCTATTTATAGGCCTGTACTACAGTAAAGCAGTGATTGGTTAGTGATCAGTTAAGAAATTAGTGTTTTCACATTTAAGAAGTGTGTGTGACTGTGTGAATACGTGTTGCATTTTGATTGGTTGTGTTTGGAAAAGGAAAACAAGTAGCTTCCTGTTAGATTTTTGTGTTTTAGGTAGAGAATTGTGTGTAGTGTTTTGAAAAAAGTGTTTTATGCAATTGAAAACTGAGTTCAAGGCTGAGAAACAGCTTCTGGTTTTGGAGATTTGCTGTGTAGTTTTGCATTTTGAGTGAGAGGTTTCAGAAGTTGTGTGAAAAGATTTTGTGTGTAAGCAGTTGGAAAAAACTAAAAGCATCAACAAAAGTCACTTTTTTACCTAAGTCAAACTTAGGAAAGATAAAAGTCCCATAATGCAATTCAAAATAATAAATAAATCACATAATACGGATAACTGGGGCGTCACGGTGGCGCAGTGGGTAGCACGTTCGCCTCACAGCAAGAAGGTCGCTGGTTCGAGCCTCGGCTGGGTCAGTTGGCGTTTCTGTGTGGAGTTTGCATGTTCTCCCCGTGTTCGCGTTGGTTTCCTCCGGGTGCTCCGGTTTCCCCCACAAGTCCAAAGACATGCACTATAGGTGAATTGGGTAAGCTAAATTGTCTTTAGTGTATGAGTGTGAATGAGTCTGTATGGAAGTTTCCCAGTGATGGGTTGCAGCTGGAAGGGCATCCCCTGCGTAAAACATATGCTGGATAAGTTGGCGGTTCATTCCGCTGTGACGACCCCAGATTAATAAAGGGACTAAGCCGAAAAGAAAATGAATGAATAAATGAATAATACGGAAAACTGTTCAATTACGGATATTTTTTACAATGTGTACTACTGACAACTACCTTGCTAGTTATGATATTATTGAAGGAAACTGTCAGTTATTAAAGAATATCTGTTCTCTAATCTTAAGTGTTACCTTTTTGTCTTTTGTTTAAGAAATAATGCAATAAATAATATCATTTTTTTGTTCTCCAAAGGTGAATTATGGAGCGTCCAGCTATTCATTGAGTGATAAACTCATGTACCCCTCTTTTGTAAGAACGGTGCCCAGCAACAAAGACCTGATAGATATGATTATTCACATCATACAGTGGTTTGGATGGAACTGGGTCGCCTTTCTTGGTGGCCAAGATGATTATAGTGAAGATGGCTTAAGACTGTTTAACAAGTTTATAAGCAGCACTGGCATTTGTTTGGCCTATCAAGAGGCTTTGAGCCAAAAGACAAACTACAGTCAAACGCTTGAAATGATCGATATGCTTAACATCAATGTCATCGTTGTTTTTGCTGAGCAACAGTATGCCAGCAACATTATCAAAGCAGCAATAGATAACGACGTTCGTGACAAAGTATGGATTGCGAGTGAAACATGGTCTATGAATCAGCAGCTACCAAGGGAGCCAGGGATTGAGAAAATCGGTACAGTCATTGGCATTACAGAGCGATTTTTGTCATTACCTGGATTCAATGAATTCATCTATAAAGAAAGGGGAACAATTGTTGCTGATCATAATCATAATGATAAGAGTCAAGACAAAAGCCAGACATGTAATCAAGACTGCGATTGCTGCACATTGTTGACTGCAGAGGAGATTATAACTGAAAATCCAACATTCACTTTCGGCATCTATTCTGCCATATATACCATAGCTCACGCATTGCATAAAGTCCTGCAGTGTGGCGGAAATGTATGCGACAAAAACACAACAGCTAAGCCATACATGGTGAGTGAATTAATCATAAGATTTCAGCAACAGTAATCATGATGTTAATTCAACCCAGGCTCATTCTGAAAATGTACCACTATATACATTTCTGGAGAGCGCCAAATATGTCCCAAAATACGCAGTTTTTGTTTTCGCGAATCCACCAGAGGCCGCTGTGTACGCTTTTTGAGATCTCAAATTTCTCTCATGAGTCAAATTCGCGCCTGCTGTTCTCACGTAAATCCACCATAGGCCACTGTCAACTGACTGAATGACTGGCCGATCGACTGACCTACCCTCCTCCTTCCCTAAATCCATCCAATAGTGTTTTCAAAAGCACCGATTGACCCGCCCACCCACTTCCCTAAACCCAACCGACAGTTTTCAAAAGCAATCCAGAAAAAGAAAAGCCCTCGCCTGATTTTTACCAACTTTTACCACATTCTCACCCTGTTATTTATTTGTTTATTTTATTTTTTGGCTTCTGTTTTTGTCTTACCTGCTTTCTGGAACCGTTCTTTGCCAGACTCGAACACTGCCGTCGTGGTCAACTCCTCTCTGCGTCTCAAGTCCACCGACGTATATGTCGAGCTAAGTGGACAAACTGGTAACAGCGGGAAAGCAGTCCACACGGAGGTAAGCGGTCAGCCGGTAAACGCAAAAAGGAATGGCGTCATACTGCCTCGTAGCATTCGTTTTAAAGACAAAATGCAGCCATACTCACTTCTGGCTACATAATTCGCGATCTCCAGAAATGTATATAGGGCTACATTTTCAGAATGAGCCTACGTTGCGTTAATTTGTATTTTTTTGGCCATTTTAGCTTCTGGAACAAATAAAGAAGCTGGATTTCCCACTCAATGGCCGTCAGGTGAAATATGACGCTAACGGTGATCCAACTATCAGCTTTGCGATCATACTCTGGCATACTAAAAGAAATCCTCCACATTTTGATAAAGTGGGCATGTTTGACACATATCCTGAAATAACTTTTACCATCAACAACTCACTGTTGCCCTGGCATAACAATGTAAGTTATCTTTCGGGCAAATATTTATCTAAACAGTTATCTGACTTGGTTTGAAATTAACCACATATTTTTCCATTCCACAAAGGTTCCTTTCTCCAACTGTTCTGCTGAGTGCCAGGAAGGATTTGCAAGGGAACACGATAGATTTCATTCTTGCTGTTTTCTGTGCAAAAAATGTCCACGGAACAGCTATGTGGATTATTCTCGTGAGTACTTTAAGCAATAAAATTGTGTAAAATGTTAGCTTCTTCATTCCATGGCATATATATAAAAAACAGTTCACTCATTTAGTTCATTTGGGCAAAATAAAATAATCGGAAGTAAAAAAAAAAGTAGTTATGTAAAAAAAGTGTAAATTGTCCTCGAATAACATGACTGAAATTATATTAAAGGTGTTTTTGGAATATTTTTTAAAGGTTGCAGAAGTAAATGGGCTTTCTGTTTTAACAGAAACCAATGATAAAACAAATCACATTGAGTGGTTGTGCTTAAATTAGTTTGCGATCATATTATTCTATCGCAATGACAAAAATTAACAATTAAAATGTTCTAATTTCTTTTTACCACATAAATCTAAAAATGATCTGTTTAAAGATGGAATAAATCAGATGTTCACATAAAAAAAAAAAACTTTTGCTATTTGTTCAGAACTACTTATTTAATTACTTATTTACTCTGTCTGGGAGAAATAACTTTAGTAAATAACTGTGTCATTAGGTTTGATTCTTCACTGTCACGTTACCTTTGAAAAAGAGTGTCTAGGTTTCATTGTGCATTAAAATGTTGCTTGTTTTAAATAGATTTATGTATGTTATAAGTTCTGAAGGCGAATCGAAGCTTTCAATTAGTTTTTAAGAAGAAAAAAAAGTAACGTTGAAAAAAAAAGTTGAAACAACAGTATTCTTAAGTTGTATTTGGGACAAACTAATAACGAGCAACCCAGGACTCTTATCCATAATGCATATACATGATTAAAGACATCAATACACCTCTTTTAACAACATATCAGAAACGACTATCAAATGTTATAAATTATAATTGATTATCAAATGTTATACCCATCTATGCAATACAGAATGCTATTAGTCAAATTAGTTTATTTATTATTTTTTATTATACTCTTTTGCCACGCCACTCTTTTTGCTTATTATTTTACTACAGATCCACTCTTTTTAATTATTATTTTTTTTCAGGGGACCCCTATACATGTTTTCCATGTGCTGAGAGTGAATGGTCTGATGAGGGCAGCACAGCCTGTAAGAATCGTTCTGTTGCCTACCTCCAGTTCACAGAAGCCTCCTCCATCACTGTCCTGTTTTCCGCCACATGCCTTATAACTGTCCTCATTGCCATATTTGTCCTTTTTGCCTGCAATTACAACACACCTGTGGTGAGGTCTGCTGGCGGCAGCATGTGCTTCTTGATGTTAGCATGTTTGATCATGTCTAGCGTAAGTGTGTTCTTCTTCTTCGGAGAACCAACATTTGAACATTGCATCCTTAGAAATGTCATATTTGCATATTTCTTCAGTGTTTTTCTTTCCTGCATGGCTGTGCGTTCCTTTCAAATTGTTTGCATTTTCAAAATGGCCGCCAAGTTTCCTAGCATGCACAGCCTTTGGGTCAAGCACAATGGCCAGTGGCTCTTTGTCTGTTTTTTTTCTGTCATTAATATGGTTTCTGGTGTGCTATATATGACTGTCTCGCCTCCCAAGCCCTTCAGGGACTCGGTAACCTTTAAAGACCAGCTTATTCTCAGTTGTGAAATTGGGAACACTGTAACTATTAGCATAGTTATGGTTATAGCTTGGTTTCTTGGTACCCTGTGTCTTGTATTTTCTTACATGGGAAGAGATCTGCCTAAGAATTACAATGAGGCAAAGTCGATAACCTTCAGTCTCATTCTCTACTACCTGAGCTGGATTGTGTACTTCACAACATACCTCATGCTCAAAAGCAAATACATTCAGCTTGTTAATGCAATGACAGAGTTATCCAGCATTTATGGAATTCTCTTCAGCTATTTCATACCAAAATCGTACGTAATATTATTCCAACCTCATAAGAACACTCCGGCATACTTTCAGACATCTATCCAGAGTTACACCCAAACCATTAGTAGAACTTAAACCACAACACAGGGTTTACATTGACATTTGTTTGCTAGAAATTGTGTTTGGATTTAGAAACCATGAAACTTAATGCCTCCTTTATTTTAGAGAGGAAATGATGTGAACACTCTGTCTGGGAGAAAACTAAATAACTTTAGTAAATAACTGTGTCATTTGGTTTGATTCTTCACTGTCACATTACATTTGAAAAAGAGTGTGCATTAAAATGTTGCTTGTTTTAAATAGATTTATGTATGTTATAAGTTCTGAAGGCAAATCGAAGCTTTCAATTAGTTTTTAAGAAGAAAAAAAAAACTTTTAATGAAATTTCCATAAAATGCTTTTATACCTGTTGCCAAACTTTCTCTGCAGATCCATTTGTTGATATTTTAATTATAATATAATTATAATTGTGTTGTTGTTTGCTTTTACGAGGGCAGTATTTAAAGATTAAGATAAAACTATTGCTTGAATAGGAAGAATATTTTAGTGCACTTAGTTTAACAAGCTTCCTGTGTGCCAATTAATGTCAGATTGCCATGTTGACTCCTTCAATTTAACTGATGATTAAAGAAATAGTTCATCCAATGTAAATTCTGTATTTTTTTTCAACCCTGGGTTCTTTGCATGTGTTTCCTTCTACTGTGGATAAGGAACAGAAGATCCAGCTTTACAAAAAGGCTACTTAAACAGTTCATGTGCATGATGATATCAATACATACAAAAAATAATAATAATAATAATATATATATACACCACAGCGGAATGAACCGACAACCTATCCAGCATATGCTTTACACAGCGGATGCCCTTCCAGCTGCAACCCAGCACTGGGAAACATCCCTACACACTCATACACTATGGCCAATTTAGTTTATTCAACTCACCTATAGCACATGTCTTTGGACTGTGGGGGAAACCGGAGCACCCTGAGGAAACCCACGCGAACATGGGAAGAACATGCAAACTCCACACAGAATTGCCAACTGACCCAGCCGGGACTCGAACCAGCGACCTTCTTGTTGTGAGGCAACAGTGCTAACCACTGAGTTGGTAGCATATATTGACAAAGTTTATCACTCAGAATTATGTAAATCAAGATATAATTGTTGTTTTTTTAGTACCCAGCCACATTTTTTTCTAAAGTTCCGAAACATTGACAATGTAATGCTTTACATATCCTTAGAATATTCTTAGTTTGATCACATTAAAATGGTCATCGTATGTGCTCTAGGATTCAGGCTATTGAGTATAACTGACTAACACCATTGGACTCAAAAAATAAATTTCTGAGTAGAATCTTCACATTAATTATTAATATGCAAGACTGCTTATAAACAAGTTGCATAACATTGACATATTATAGACTTGTGTTGATTAAAAAGTCACAAGTTTGTTGTCATTTTATCACATTGATCAAAGTACTTGAACTGCAATATAACATGATTACGTTTAAACATTTTATTAATATGCCAAATATGCTACAACAACATGAAATGATAATATGTAGGTTTCATAAATTCTGGCTAATTTTAATTGATAATTAGCCTAGTTAGAAATTCAAATGAGTTTAATGAAATGTCATTTATTCTAATGGGGTTAATACTGGTAATTCAGATTATGTGTTCTTAATGTATTGCATTGGAATTACTGCATTGCAAAGGGGCTTATACTGTAACACCATCCAATATTTTATTTATTTATTTAGTTGTTTTAAATATTCACTCATTAATTAAAAGTGCTGATCAGACCTAGAACGTATAGCATACAGATTTGTTATTCATTATAAGGATTGTGTAAAATAAAATGCTTCCCTTGTCACCTTTGCACTGCACAAAATGCTTTTTTTAGTTAAAGTTTTTGTCCTGTTTCTAGTGCAAATATCGAAAAATTTTAAATCAAGAAACATTTTGTCTTGTTTTCAGAAATAATAAGTAAACATTTTTGCGTGTCTGTAAAATGCTTCTTGATTATGGATTTTTACATATTTGGACTAGGAACATGACAATAACTCTTAGTAAGAAAAGCATTTTTTTTGCAGAGTTGTTGTATCATTTGTACACTACAGATTTTGGCATATATTATCCTAATGTAAAGGACAAGGCCTACCACATTAAAAACTGCTTATAACAGTGCCAAGATGGATCTTATGATTTTTTGCTCAACAGTCCTATTACAACTGTATCGTCCCGAAGAACCCTTTGATGCTAAAATTGTTCTTGCTGCAACTCATTGGAAATATGTGCTTCAGCCTACATTTGCTTGACACCACTAAAACGTACTCATGTTTGCAGTTTCTAGATAAACTTCTGCTTTTACTGGACCTGTCTGCTGCTTTTGATATGGTGAATCATCGGATTCTACTGTCCACCCTCTCCTCAATGGGCATCACTGGAACTCTGTTGGTTGCCTGGAGAGGAGAGGTATCCAAAGCTCATCAGCTGGTCACTGGGGTACCTCAGGGATCTGTTCTTTGTCCCCTTCTATTTACACCACATCACTGGGAACCATCATCTAATTACATGGTTTCTCTTATCGTTGTTGTGCTAATGACACACAGCTCTATCTTTCATTTCATCCGGATGACCCCACGGTAGCTGCGAGGATCTCTCACTGCTTAGAGGATATCTCGACTTGGATGAAAGACCATCATCTACAGCTTAATCTGTCTAAAACTGAACTTCTCGTCTTTTATGCAACTCCCCACTTTCAACATAATTTCTCAATTCAGCTGGGATTATCTACTATTACCCCATGTAATTCGGTAAGGAATCTTGGGGTGATCCTGGATGATCAGCTGTCCTTCAATGAGCACGTTTAACACAGCTATTTAATTAATGTAAGAATTAGTAGCCTAATGAAGAGCATGGTGTACCTGTTCAGTGACACCAGATGATTCAGCAGCACTACATTAATAAAAATGACTTGTCTTTTTCAGAAATCTTTGTAAAAAAGGGAGATTTGTTGGGTCCTTTCATGTCAAATAAAACAAATTTCAAAAGCATTCTTGACTCAAATTTTTGGTTTTGCTAAAAAAAAAAATTCTAAGGAAAGATAGCCTAAAAAGCCAAAATATTAAATGTCATGGATGAATATGTATTGAGTAATCCACTATTTTGTAGAGGGAGATCAAAATGGCAATGACCACATTGCCTTAGATTGAGAGTCAAGTTACAGGGGGGCAAAAATGACTTTGAGTAATTACACTATTTTGATATAGCCTAGTCAGTCCTGAACTAAAGAAGGCCGGTCTAAGACATAAGAGTCCAGAGCTGAAAATGAGACCCATGCCCAGTTCTAGTCTGTAAAAAGTCATTAATTACACACATAACAACACTCTCTCAAGTTTTTACACTCTCATTTTTACATGATGTATCAAATTAATGTTAATAATCCTAATAATTATATATATATTATTTATATTTTATAATAATGTATGCATTATTATTATTATTATTATTATTATTATTATTATTATAAACGTGATTGGAATCTCAGCTTCCATATCCTTTTCTCAATTTTTTTCGCATCAACAAACGCTGGTGTTTTGCGAATTATTTTTAGGCTTATACAAATAACCAATGTACAGTTCATTTGACGTGATTTCACTTCTCAACTTGAGAATCTCAAGAAAAATAACCGCCGGAAAATATGAACTGTCTTCTGAGAATAATACACTTATTTATATAATAAGTCTTTTGAGAAAGGCGCGGTGTTTGTGATTTCCATATTTGTAGACTATAGGATAAAAGTAAGAACATGAAGAAATTGTTTGTTCGTGCAAGTCATGTCAAAGAAAAAATATTTGATACATAGCTCATTTTGCGTTTAATCGAAAGCTGTGTACTCAAGGCCTTTATTCTTATACAAATGTGCCTCAAGTTCTGACGAGTAAATGGCAGATGTTTTGCAATTCAAGGCGCATCCATAGACAGGATTTAGTGTTTTACAATGAGAGGGCTCGTCTATTGTTAAGCCCTTGTGTTTCTCATTGAAAAGATTTACAAAGGGTTCATCCTTCATGGAGTTTTAAAGTTACTTTCCGCTAGTTCATTTCAGCCCTTGAGAAAACCCAAAGCAATGTTAATGTCCTTTTCTTCTCCTTTGAGATCGAGATCTCAGCCTCCACAACCAAACACAAGGCATTGTGCAACTGAACCAAAGCCTTCTGAATAACCTATAGTCTAGTCTATAGAAATTCATTATAGAAAATGTTTGATCAGCCCAATGCAAACAGGGTCGACGCGTGGCATTTTGCAGTGACATAAATTAAATATCTTTACTTTTTGCTTTGCGTTATTAAATATAGCAGATATCTAGTTAGTTGGTTGTTTAGTTCAACTTCGCGGGAAGCCATTTGTTTCATTTAGTTCGTTTTTTCTTGTCTTTTTATACCTCTGAATGGTAGAGGCGGTTCTCCGATTTGTTTCGCTCTTGGTTGACCCGTTCCGTTGACACTCAGGGATGATTCTCAAGACACACAGCAGGGGGTTTTTCTTCAGTATATCATATTTCAACTTTAAAAGGAGTAATTTACATAATTATAATGTAAGATGCATAAAGACTGTCCAGATTTTAATATTGGTTCATATTGTTTGAAATTGTCACCGTATGTGGATGACACGGATAAACAAAGGTGGGATCCAAGTGCATTTAATGATGAAATAATAGTGTACTTAACAGAAAATGAACAGGACATCCAAAAATCAAAGTATCAAAAGAACAAAACAACAAACTGTGGCAAGATGCAAGATACAGGAACATAACACAAGCACAACATACCATACAAAAACAAACGACTAAGCAACGACAAACGGGTGCAGGGTGTATAAATAGTCCAAATAATCAATAGTGACAGGATACAGCTGCGTCTGTGATCAGTGGAAGTGAAACCAGGTGTATGTGTAGCGGAATGAAGGGAATTGTAGTTCGTGATGATTTGTAGTTCACCAGCGATCTCTGAAGTCCTTGATCGCTGGTGAACATGACAGAAATAATATGTTTATTTTTCTATAAAAAAAAATATGTCATAATAACCCATCTTGGCCTATTGCATTGCTTAAGTCATCATTTTAATTTTAAAGTGTGTGTCTCCTTGGCGTTTTTGTAAAGTGCTGCTGTTTTCCCTGCTGAAAAGACCAGCATAGACCAGCATTGCTGGTCACCAGCAAGACCAGCATATGTTGTGTTTTGGTGGTAAGCATAGGATGCTGGTGCTGGGATGCTGGTCACCAGCATGGGATGCTGGAGCTGGTATGCTGGTGACCAGCATGGGTTGCTGGTGCTATGCTGGTGGCCAGCATACCAGCACCAGCATCCCATGCTGGTCACCAGCATAGCACCCGCATCCCAGCACCAGCATATGTTGTGTTTTGGTGCTGGTTTGCTGGCCACCAGCATAGCACCAGCAATCCATGCTGGTCACCAGCATACCAGCTCCAGCATTCCATGCTGGTGACCAGCATCCCAGCACCAGCATCCCATGCTGGTCACCAGCATACCAGCACCAAAACACAACATATGCTGGTCTTGCTGGTGACCAGCAATGCTGGTCTATGCTGGTCTTTTTAGCAGGGTTTTCATTTAGTTAATCCTTTTTAATTGACACACCATGCCAACAGTGTCAGTTTCATTATGATTTATTTACTAAACACATAGGCCTACTGCATTTTAATGTTATATATAGACAAAAGGGTGTAAAGTGCATGTCAAAAATAAACGCTTATTTATTTAGGCTAGTTGTTTGTTTATTTATAGTTTATGGGTTGTGTAGCCTATATGTCTGGATTCAGTTTTATGCATGTACGGAGAAAATTTTTTCCTTCTGTGTGGTGGCTAAATTAAACGGCTAATGTGGTGCATCGTGTTGAATTTAAGCGTGAAAATAGCGTGATAAACAGCATCGATGAGGCACAAAGGAGTGGAGGCATCCACCATGCTCCCAACTGCTGTGCTCCAATTTCATACTGATTTCGCGCTACTTTGTAAGACAGCATTTCAGCGTTTTGAAACAATTATGCGGCATATTACACGCAATTTAATCTGAGGGTTAAGTCATTGCCTGTGTGATAGCGTTGGATAGTTAAAACAATCTCAAACATATATGTAAGCTATATTTTAGTAAAACGGGCCTAGGCTACAAAACGCTACATTTGGAGTTAATAAGGTTAAATAATTTTATTTATATTTAGCCTATATTGTCTTAAAATTACAGTAAGTACAGTAAATAGTTTGAATTGGAGCTCCTTGAAATGGTACTGAGAGTCAATGGTTGTAGGATATTCATGTCGTTTGCGCCCTGCAGTTATAAATACGTCTTTTTACACTGTGGTCTATAAAAAGAGAGTCCTAACGCTATCGTCATTCATACTGTCGCGTGGCTTGCGTCTGAAGTCAACATCACAATCTTTTCCCTCATTTTCCCTCTAAATCCTTTTCATCACAGAAAATTGTAAAACATATAGGCTATCAAAGATCTAGCCTACTGCTCTTGATTTTAAAGAGAACTTTTTCAATAAAAGGGATTGTATCAGATTTTTTTAGACCCAGTGAGATAAAGGCATGTTAAGTTTTGCTACTCAGTTTGAATTTACTTGACGTTGTCATTAGCATAAAAAGCTGAGCTATGAAAATGTGAAAGTAGAAATTAGAGCACTATACGTGTTAGTCATAGGGTAAGATACACTAACGTCAAAGGCTTTCCCAAGGACCAGCTCTATTGTCGAGGAAGTGTGGAAAATCAGGCGGATAGGGCCCTAGAAAGGAGGCGTTTCTCTGATTCTCCTCGCTCTGCTCTTTTTCAAAAGAGCATCTGTGTATTTCGTATTTTTTCCCTTCGTTTTATACACAATATGTCCAAACTTAAAGTACAAACTAGGCCAAATATATATCATAAACACGGTATATTTAATGATTTAGAGTTTTTGAGCTCTGGAAATACTAGCTTATTCTACCTGGTTTCAGTACCTCGGACAACGACACAACAAGTCGTGCTGCTAGTCATACTCTTCTTTTAACTTTTGAGGAAAAAAGCTAGCATATAAAGCCATACTCAAAGCTTCTTTTTAACTTTTGAACATATATATATCTTTAATTTCACAAAGAACTATCGAGATCAGTACAACTGTTTATTGAAAGTTCTTTGTGGAATCACTGTAAATACGTCATTTTTGGAACATGCAAATACTTTACTGAATGAATATGTTAAAAAGAAAAAAAATAAGAAGAAAATGGAAAAGAAGAGAGGGGTCATTTAAAATGTAATTTTGTTGTATGCTGCATGAATAAATGGTGCACTTTCAAAAGTAAAATATTGAAGACGGCCGGGAAAGACCGCAGTGGGATACCAGCCACCATGACGATATGCTTATTAGAGAGGTAAATTGCCATTTTGTTCGCTCATTGAGACCTCTGCTGTGCGGAACTGGAGGATGAACCGTGAAACCAGAGACGAATAGTACGTCGCAGCGAAACATATGGTGCTGCAATCTAACCGAACGCTGACACCAACAAATTGCAGATTTCATACTAATTTTCTCTGGAAGAAAAACTAATGCCACCCACGCGACTCACTGACGTATTGTCTTTTAACACTAACTAACTAACTACAATAAATAAATAGCCTAAATAAATAGTGAAAGATTTAATAATAATTTACACGTTAATTGATTTTTTCTTTTTGGAAATTTAACACATTTTAAAAGAAAAAATTAACGGCACTATTTAATACGAACTTTTCTTTTTTTCTTTTTTTTAAACATGCTGAATAGATTAAATCAGTATTTAAAAGATAGTGAAATGTGATAGAAGTGTTGAATATGTTTAAAGAAAAATAATAATAAAACTGAAATTAAATTATTATGTAATAATGCAATGAAATTGTTTTTTGTGACAAATAATAAAGATTTTCTTCACCGCAATAATAAAAGATTCATGCTTTGTTTGAACTAAAACTGTATCCACGAGTCTTCAGTTCTTATACAAATTTGTTGCTTATTCTTTAAGGTATAGATAGCAGATACTTTGCAACTCAAAGAGCTTCAATAGACACGATTTGGTGCTTAACAATGCGAGAGGTCTTTTGTCTTTCGTTTCTGACTGGATGGCTCCACAAAGCTTACATCCTTCGCTGGGTTTCAAGTTACTATTCACTAATTTATTTCAGCCAAATACCCAACCAGAATACCCAAAGCAATGATCATGTGCTCTTCTGTTTTTCTGCAAGCCTAAGTCAAAGCAAATACCTGCAGTAGTCTATAGGAATTCATGACTGTTGGACCAGAAAAGTATTCTCGCGTGTTGTTTTATGATTTGTCATGAGAATTGCAGGCTTACAGTTCGTGGTTTGTCGTATGTATGACACTAAATATATTGATGTTATATTATTATAATTTATGGGGGAAATGTGTTGTTTAAATAATCAGCAAAGTTTATGTTTTTTGGAAAAAGTTGCCTTGCGTGTTGTAGGCTATTAGTGATCTGCCACATGCACGTAAATGGCAACTGTAAATGTCTACACTAAAACAATCTTGCAGGATGAATAAGAATAAATAAAAAAAAACACTATTAAAAATCACTACATTATTTGTTTGACTCACTCATTGTCATTCGAAAGATTGCAACGATCTTATCCCATTGAAGTCTTCGAATTGTGCTGACAATTAAACGTGTGTTGATTATTTGTTTTACTTGCTTATACTCCTGGTAACTGTCATTCTGAGCTCAAGAACATCGGCACTGATTCTCTTTTACCGCAATTCTTTGTATTTACATGCTAAAAATGAATGGAAGCCCTTTGGAAAAGGAACGTTTATTGCAGTAATTGTATAATTGCTTCACTAATTGTTGTTAACAAGCCATAGAATACTTCAGTCACTACGGGATCTCCTAACTAAGCGTGCATGATAAAAGGCAGTTAGGGTTAATCAGTTACAGATGGAGAATAATGAAAGCACTTCCAAGCTTTTGATAAACATGCGCTTCTATCGCATGTCTGTTGTTATGCCAAACTCGAGGACAATTTGTTCACGTCAAAAAACTTTTTTCCAAGTTTCTAAAAAAAGTGATTATCCATCTACACATTGTGTGTGTGCACTATTTATTTATTTATTTAGTTAGTTAGTTAGTTAGTTTATTTGTAGATTAGAAATTCTAAACTTTCGCGCAAATGACTAAAGTTTTTTTTAATGAAATCAAACTGTTAACCAGGGTGCCACTGAGCGTGAAACTGACGTGTAAATCAGTGTCACAAAAGAAAGCTGATTTGCTCCGATTTCATACTGATTTTCCAATGTTACGCTGTGAAAAGAGAAACACAGCAGCGTTTTTAACCAATGTTTTGCCCATTACAAACAATTGAATCTCGGGATGCATGTACGACATGCATGGTTAACCTGTCTTTTAGTTTGTTAGCAGCCGAGAAAGATTTCTTAAGTAAAACTTTGAAAAGTAAAATGAAAATTGAAAACGACAGAAAATCCAAGGTTCACATTAAGTCGTCAACAGTATAGGCTGCTTCGTTGTTTTCAAATAAATACTAAAGGTTTTTTTAGTACCACTGTCCTTATGATTTAGCCATTGGGTCTTTTTAAACCTCCAAAACTTGTAAATATTGTTTGCAAAGTTTGATGCAATATTGTCGTATAGAACAGGTTTCTTTAAAAAAGAACTTATTTCAGAAGATATAATAGACCTGAAAGATCAATCGCTCCTCAATACATAGCCTATATAAACTGCAGTGTTTTTCATTGCTTTCTAAAGGCTCTTGACCGGAGCTGCTGAAATGGTAATGTGATTCCACCCAGTCTCACGTCATTTGCTCCCTCTCTATAAATACACCTATTGTGAAGTGTGAAGTGTAGTGTAGTGTGGCCAAGTATGGTGTCCCATACTTGGAATTTGTGCTCTGCATTTAACCCATCCAAGTGCACACACACAGTTAGTGAACACACACATACCGTGAACACACACCCGGAGCAGTGGGCAGCCATGCTGCGGCGCCCGGGGAGCCTATTGTATAGTAAGGCCGTCTCAACTGAAAAAGTCTTGAAAAAGAAAAAAAAAAGTCTTAAAAGGAATCAATGGACATTCATTCATCCTGTCGCGTGTCATGCTTTTGAAGTCATTTCTTACTACGCATGTGCAGCAGGGCATTGTCATGCTGAAAAAAAGTTTATTTTACAAACCAAAAAATTGAATAAAAATATATATTGCTACAATATTGTTTTCACAATTTTTGCTTAACAAACTGAAAACTCTAACTTGTGGAATTAAAACATTTAACTATTAGAAGGAATTAAAGGTTAACTTTTTGAACTCATCAACCATGAACAATAAAAAAAAAATATATATTTTTTTTTAAATACAACGGATCATATATCATCTCATTGGGTTACTCTGTTAAAATGTCTAACATGCACCGTTTCGTTAAACTTTGTTTTAAACTGATCCTGACTATCAGATATATTAATTAACTGAGTTGATCAGTTTATATATATATCACTGGAATAGCTGCCTAGTTTTTTGGAAGAAAAGAAAGAAAGACATTGACTTTTGCTTTTTTAAAATGTATATGACATCTAAAATGATTTGCACAATATACAAATACGTTTTCAGTTAACATTTTTGATTTTAGGCTAATACAGTGGGTTAATATAAAAACATTTCAGTGTCCCAAAACATTGTAGGCTACCACTATGATTGTATTTAATTTAAAATGAAAGATTTGTCCTTATTGATCAAATATATAATTAATTGTGTTGTGTTAATAATTGGTTAATCTATTTGCATCTTGTATAAAAAATTACTAGTATATTTTAAGTAATCTTTATTATTATTATTATTTATTTAAGTAAAATACAATTGCCCTCGGGTTCCACTATTGTTTGTTTGTTTGTTTGTTTAATTGGACGGTTGACTGGTTGGTTAGTCAGCCAGTCAGTTAGTTAAGTAGTTACCTATTAGTTATTTGTGGGGAAAAAACGTGAAACTTATATGAAATATGTGCTTTTCCTCAGCGAAGACGAGAGGGGATTCACTTAAAAAAGAAACTTCATTTTTTGCAAAACCCTGTATGACATTCCCAAGGCAGTCTCTATTGATGGGAAAATGTGGAAAATCAGGCAGATAGGGTCCTGGGACAGGAGGCGTTCCTCTGATTCTCCTCGCTCTGCTCTTTCAAGGGAGCATCTGTGAGAATTTTGCTTTTCTTTGAGACCGTCTATGCTATCAAGATTAAAACTTGTAGAGTTTTGCTTGTAGGTATTCTACACACTGCCAAAGAAACCTACAGTGTTTGGGCAGTTTTAGAAAATGTTGTTGTAGTTTAAAGAATCTTGACATTTTAATTCGGTGATTCCCTTTCCTTATTGGCAGAAAATTGCCGCGTTGTGAAGACACGGAAAAGATTTCCACGGTGCTGCCTGTCCCACATGGCGTGAAACTTGAAGAGAAAGGGATGAATAGTCACAGCTAATTCCTTCACAGCTTGACTGGTTATTTGTAACATTTTCCATTTTACGGTTTCTTTACGGAACTCTTTGCATTTTCACCCCACACGATGACATTTCATGCAAGCGCCTGTATAATTTTATATAAAGTAATTAATTAATATAATAACAAATAGGTTTAAAAGTTAACAAAGAAAAGTATATGATAAAAAAAAGAGTTATATAAATGATTATAGCGTTATTTATTATATTCCAGCAAGTTCTAAAATTATAAATAAAGCAGACTGGTGATAGTATTACGCCAATACACTGATAAGTAGTCACAAAGCACATTTTTGATGTATTGTTGATTGTTGTATTGTATTGATTATATA
>CAIGQV010019087.1:854091-888227 GCA_903798115.1 Danio jaintianensis
ATTAGATAAAGATATATATTTAGATATAGGCTACATATATTGGAGTTTATAAAGTTTGAAAATGATAGCAGTACCAATATTACCCTTGAGCTAGCTTTTTTTTCTGAGAACAAAAACACAGACAAGAAAGCAACCTGAAGCTGATTGGATGTCCAGCGGAAAGTAAATGGATGCTCTTTTTTGAGCACCAATAATGTGAGCAGTGCATTGACATGCTAATGAGTCTTTCTTTAAAAAGGAAAGTACTAGGGTGAATTCCTTCACTCAACTCAAGAAAGTCTGATAGTCCTTATTCATCTGGACTTTTTTTTAAAACACACTGAACATTTGAGGACAATGGCTGCAGCATCCGACAGTGCGGCGACGGCAAAACCCCAAAACGTTAAAAAGGTGATTAGGTGATTTTTATTTGTTTGCTTGTTTTCAACATGTGCTTATTGTATTTGAAATTAATAGAAGACTATTTTGTCTTTCAGGTTACAAAACCACTGATGGAGAAAAAAAGAAGAGCGCGTATAAATAAATGTTTGAATCAGTTAAAGAGCCTTCTGGAAAGCGTCTGTTCTAACAATGTAAGAAATGTTTACGGATTTTATAAAGTGATTTTGATATCAAAGTATACAAATTCTTACAACAAATCTCTATCTCAAAATCTAACTGGTGTGTTTTTATACCTATTCAGATCCGCAAGCGAAAACTGGAAAAGGCTGACATTTTGGAGCTCACTGTGAAACATCTGAGGCATCTGCAAAATACGGAAAGAGGTTCGTGATTATTTCAGATTTAAATTATATTAATAATAATTATTCATTATTAACAAACATAATATATGTTTAATTATTTGGAATAATTAAATGAAATACTGGATTAATCATTTGGAAGAAATGGGCTGTAAACAATAAACAGGCCTAAATATTAACTAAACATCGATTTCTCTAAATACAGGACTGCCCAAAGTTTGTGACTCTGCTGAATATCACGCTGGCTACAGAAGTTGTCTTACCACTGTAAGTCATTATCTTCGAGCGTCGGGTACAGACCGAGATTCCCGCTCCATCGTGCTGACAAATCTTACCAGCGGTCTTAACCACACCAGAGCTCGTGATTTCAGTACCGTGGAGAGCGATCTGGCACTGATCTTTACACCATCAAGTACACTTCGTGGACCACACAAAGTTCCCATTGGAACAGACGCCTCTTATTCCAGCTTTCAGCAAACTTCAGGGAGAAAAGTTTGCTTAAGGACTGAGATTGGTGATAGCGACAGAATGTCAATCGACGTACAAGTTGGGACTCTTGGGAGCCTGGAAACCAAAAAGATCGAAACCACACACTTCAGACCTAAAAATTCAAAGGTCACTGAGTGCTGCATTTTCAAACAGAATTATTGGCGGCCTTGGTAGGCTAATGACTGCCCCTAATGTCATTGTTTTAACACTTAGATGTATAAAGTACCTCTATTTTTTTTGCTTCTCATGCACTGTATATGTAGATTTTTTTAAATATTTTTTCATGAATGATGACAAATGTATATTTTAATAATAAAAGTTTTCAACATTACATTGAATATGCTTAATTGTGAAAAACATATATTGCGTATAATGTTGTGCAAATGTGCATGCCAGCCAAGAGCATTTCAAGTATAGGCCCAACCAACAGTCCCCTCCACACTGTATAAAGTAATTTGTTAGGTTTACTTAATTGAATTAAGGCAACGAGTTTGCATAATTCAATTAAGTAATCGTAACTTTATTGCATTAAGTACTATATACTTATGTAGAAAAAGTAATTCTTACTTACACTGAGTCACATTTACTTAGGTCATTTAAGTCATCTTAACTTTATATCAAGTATTATTTACTAATGTAATAAAAGTAATTCTTGCTCATATTGAGTCACATTTACTTAGGTCAATTAAGTTATGTTAACTCACCCGAAACTGTACTCTGAATGATGCTAGTAATGTTTACTTAAACTACAGTCTTAATTATGCATAATTAAATTGTATGGTAACATGGTAACTGGTAAAAACCACAGGTGTCGGTTCATATACGTGCAATTTATAGGGATTTCTTTCTTTTATTATTTTTTAAGGCTACCTTTATCTGATGCACCGGGGCGGTTTAAGGCTGATTAGGTGATTAAATATGTCGTGTGGAGGGTGGATTGTTCTTAATTTAGACTTTAGAATTTAGAATGCACTGTATGGTAATTTCATACGATCAGTGTCAAGCCATCTAGAGGGCACTTCATTCTGAGAAAAATTATAACTGCTAAACTGACAGAGAGGATTAGGGACATAAAATGGAATAAAAATAAAATTAAAATAAAAAGTACTTTACATTAATGTTGCCTAGCCTACTTGATTTGCAAAATACAACACAGAAATAAACAGGTTGAGTCTGGGTTCTGGTGAAGCTGTGTGATGTGGCATAAACATACTTTCATTCATCAATTTTCTTTTCGGCTTAGTCCCTTTATTAATTTGGGGTCGCCACAGCGGAATGAACCGCCAACTTATCCAGCACATGTTTTACGCAGTGGATGCCCTTTCAGCTGCAACCCATCACTGGGAAACACCCATTCACACTCAATCACACACATACACTACGGACAATTTAGCTTACCCAATTAGTGCATGTCTTTGGACTGTGGGGGAATCCGGAGCACCCAGAGGAAACCCACGCGAACACGGGGAGAACATGCAAATTCCACAAAGAAATGCCAACTGACCCAGCCGAGGCTCGAACCAGCGACCTTCCAAATATTATATTATAACAGACATATATAGTATAAAACATTATCAAACTAAAGTATTGTAAAATAAACTATAATTATGATGTCGTTTGAGGATATTTACAAGTATATTTGCAGTGTAAATGAGAGTGTACTTCAGTGCATGTTTATAGTAAAGCCTGAAATTATTCATACCCCAGGCAAATTCTGACTTAAAGTTACTTTTATACAACCAGTAAGTTTTTTATTTATTTATTTTTTATTGACACAGGCTTCTCCCAAAAAATAATAAGACGATGTACGAGGCATCAATGAGGGTAAAAAAAAATCTAATATTTTACTTATATTTCAACCAAAAGTGGTAGTCAGAATTTGATGTATAAAAAAAAAATTGGGCTTGACTGTATATAAGGGTGTATATAATCTATAAAGTGTATAATAATACACGTTAAAGTAGGCTATTTAATTAATAGATTGTATTATATACTTAAATATTATTGAAGAATATTTAATTTTTGTAACTGAACTATTGTTATTTGCAGTGAAATTAATCAATTATTTTAGAGAAACAGAAGACAATTTTAACTATTTAAGGGCTAAAGAGCATGGCACAGGTGCACTTAGGGCATGTCCGAATCCACTTTTGCTATTTTAAAAGTGTGATTAAATGGTCGGTGTGCCAGGCACATGATCTAAAAAGATTGACTATTCTCTTCATGAGTTATGGGTGTGTGTTTGGCCATAACGTGCATTAACCCAATCAGAGAATCGTGTTTAGTCTTGCATAGGCACATATCAATAACACGCTTTTTAAATAATAAAAACTCAACCATTGACTGTAGACAAGCTTTTAGTTGGTCAATTGCGCAGTCTATTTGAGTTGCCTCAAAATAGTGATGCGCCAACAATGCGAGTTACTACACCTTTTCAGACCAGCACGCTTTGCTATTTTAACAAAATGGCACAGAACGTGAAAATGATACTTTCACCTGACTGAAACTAACAAAAAAAAAAAAAGAAACAAAAAAAAAAACACTTGCATTGCACCCGGCTAACTGCATACATGCGCCCCTGTTCTTTCCCATGGTATAACCAAATGTTTTTGGAATAGTCATTATGTTTAAATAATCTTTGAAAAGAGGGCCTACTATCAAGTAGTGCTTCTGCACAATGTTGTCTGGATATTTAATTTGTGCGAGCCATTTATATTTCAATGGTTATATCTTTGATTTTATGAGAAAGACTTTTTCTAAAAAAGACCCCAACAATATAATTTCTCTACGTTAAGTTTATTTATAAACTAATTTCAAGAGGATCACGTGCTTATGATTGCTTGCGGCTGGTCCCGCATTATTCAATTTATGATTCACCAATCAGACGATTCCTAAGCCACTATAAATACCCTAAAGTTCCATATAACAGCCATCTTCGTTTTGAAGAATCCCCCCTTCCACCCCTACTCCTCCTTTCCTAGATGGGTGACACGGTGGCCCAGTGGTTAGCACTGTTGCCTCACAGCAAGAACGTCACTGGTTTTAGTCCTTACCAAGCCAGCAGACATTTCTGTGTGGAGTTTACACGTTCTCCCCGTGCACACGTGGGTTTCCCCCGGTTTCCTCCCACCGTCCAAAAACACGCAACTTAAGTTAATTGACTAATCCAAATCGGCACCATAGACATGCTCCTAGTAAGTATTTATCTCTTAAGAGCAATCACTATCTGTTCATACAGCAGGGGAGTTTTCGAGATCTACCTGAGTTCAAACTCCCCTCTCGCCTTGCAAACGGGAGGGAGCCCCGGGCTCGAGGATCTTATGAGCTCAGGGCTCTCTCCCGGGACAGCATGCCAAACAAGTTTTATAATCAATCACCAGCTAATAACCACTAAGTGTGAACTCTTGAAATCTTTATCGTTATAGTTGTGGTCACAACTGTTGTTTTACATTCAGAATGATTTTTAGACCTCTATCTTTATTGTTATCTTTATATTTATCATGTGTGGTGTGAACAGGAATTTGGTTGTGTTGGTTGGCTGAACCATTGGTAGAGATTTGAAAATAGTCTAAATTGATATTACAAGAAGGAGAAATAACTCTGTTGCGTATTCTGACCAGATGGGACAGTTGCTCCGAATGTTATAGTGCACAAACGTACACAACCAGGCCGTTGTTGTAATAAATGCATCTCTGCCTAATCTCCTGAATTAGTTTTTTTCTCTCCATTTTTTTCAACTGTTGGATTTTGGGTTCTTTGGCACTGTTGTCTTCGGCTTGCTTAGTTGAGGTCAGTTAATCTGCCCTACAGTGAATCCCATCCTTCATCAGTGATTTCAGTATTGAAATTAAAGTGAATAAAAAGTTAAACTTACTTAATACCACTGAATTAAACGATATTAAACAATGATAAAACTGTACCTGATTGTATTACTGCATGTTCATCCCTGTTAGGTGCTGTAATGAAGTGCTATAGAAATAAAGGTGTGGACTTAAAGCCACCAAAGTACCATACCCATGATCTCCAAGTCAGAGATGGTGACCAGGAGAGTCTGCTTATTATTGTTGAAGGTTTCAGAAGAGTCTAGCAAAGAAAGAACAGATGACTTAGAGTTTGCTTAGACTTAGAGTTCACTCTTAACAGATAAAGAGTTTGAGCAACTGAACTCTCCGTGGAGTATCTGCTTATTAAGCCAGACTGGATGTCATAGAGTAGGTTGTTCTCTGGGACAGCACTGGTTCTGAGGAGCTGGTTGTAGGATGGCATTCTCTGTAAAGGGAGAGGATGTGTGTGGGAGGAGGTCTGCTGTCAGGAAGTGGTATTGAGAACTGGTTGCTGATGGTTGCCACCTTAACAGGGATGTAGCTGATGAAGAGAAGAAGTGGGAGGAGGTGGTGAGAGGAAGAGAAGTGAGGAGAATCTGAGGAATAGTGTGTCTGAGGTTTTGCTTATTAGGTTTTGGTGGCAGGATATTATGGCAGCAGAAACTAGAGGAGAAAGCGTACCTTCTTAGCAGCTCTGAGCTTGACTTGATGGCCACAGAAAGCATCTTTGAAGCAGGATAGGAAGGTGTTATACTCATTGGTCTGGAGGATAGAGGACAAGCACTTTCTCATGGTGTCAGCAATATAAAAGCTTTATACAGTAGCAGTGGCTTTCAATCTTAGTCCTCGCAAACCCCAGCACTGATAATTTAGCTTGTCTCTCTTGTTTAACACAGAGCCATAGAGAGAGAGAGAGTTGAGACAATTTCATTGACTACAATGGAAAGTTTTTTTTAAACAGCAATGGTGGCTCATGGAGTCTCTCACTAGTTCCCGGAAGTTAGCATTTATAACTGAGCTAGTTTGTGACAAGTTTGACTGGGCCAAGATTAAAACAAGGCCAGAGACATAATTATTAAAAGAGAAGTTTGCTTTCAAAAGGATTGGTCATCACTGTCTTCCATTTTTTCAAGTATATCTTCACCACTGAATTCCATAGTATTTTTCTCTAATATGGAAGTCAATGGTAACATCAACTGTTATTTGAATAATGAGATTTTTCAAAATGTCTTCTTTGTTTTCAGCAGAAGAAACTCCTCCCTCCCTGAATTGTGAACTACAGTATGGTACAGAGTTATTCAGACGGATTCATTCATTCATTCATTCATTAATTTTCTTTTCGGCTTAGTCCCTTTATTAATCTGGGGTCGCCACAGCGGAATGAACCGCCAACTTATTCAGCATATGTTTTACGCAGCGGATGCCCTTCCAGCTGCAACCATCACTGGGAAACATCCATACACACACTCATTCACATACATGCACTACGGACAATTTAGCTTACCCAATTCACCTATAGTGCATGTCTTTGGACTGTGGGGGAAACCGGAGCACCCGGAGGAAACCCACACGAACACGGGGAGAACATGCAAACTCCACACAGAAATGCCAACTGACCCAGCCGAGGCTCGAACCAGCAATCTTCTTGCTGTGAGGCGAATGTGCTACCCACTGTGCCACCGTGCTGCCCCAGATGGATTCATATTTCAACAAAATATCGGTGATCCGTTTTTAACCTCAGATGTTAGTAAAGCTTCATTTATCACATTTGTAACCCTTTATAGGACACTCATGGAAAAACCAAGCGTTATAGCAAGCCAATTTAATTTTTATGACTTAAAAATAATTATTATATTGTAATCAATTTTAATTAAAGTACCATATATAGTTCTTCACCCAATAATTGGTTAATGTATAATAAGAACTTGATTAAAACTGAACACTTCTGGTTGCATTATTCATATTCAAAATGATGAACAATACTGATTCTTTAATAGTGATCATATCAACCATACACTACCTGACAAAATTCTTGTCGCCTATCCAAGTTTTAGGAACAGGAAATAATAACTTGACTTCTAGTTGATTATTGGTATCAGAAGTGGCTTATATGAAAGGCAAAGGCCACTAGATTAGGAGAGTAAGGTCTGACTTTGCTTAGACAAAAGTCTTGTCACTTAAGAGAAATAATGTACAGTACAGAATATAAAGTCATGGTGCAGTGGAAAAAGAATTAATATTGTGTATGACTCCCATGAGCTTGGACGACTGCATCCATACATCTCTGCAATGACTCAAATAACTTATCAATAAAGTCATCTGGAATGGCAAAGAAAGCGTTCTTGCAGGACTCCCAGACTTCATTAAGATTCTTTGGATTCATCTTCAATGCCTCCTCCTTCATTTTACCCCAGACATGCTCAATAATGTTCATGTCTGGTGACTGGGCTGGCCAATCCTGGAGCACCTTGACCTTCTTTGCTTTCAGGAACATTGATGTGGAGGCTGAAGTATGAGAAGGAGCGCTATCCTGCTGAAGAATTTGCCCTCTCCTGTGGGTTGTAATGTAATGGACAGCACAAATGTCTTGATACCTCAGGCTGTTGATGTTGCCATCCACTCTGCAGATCTCTCACACGCCCCCATACTGAATGTAACCCCAAACCATGATTTTTCCTTCACCAAACTTGACTGATTTCTGTGAGAATCTTGGGTCCATGCGGGTTCCAATAGGTCTTTTGCAATATTTGTGATGATTGTTATGCAGTTCAACAGATGATTCATCGGAAAAATCTAGCTTCTAGTTGATCATTTGGAAAAGTGGCAAAAGTCAAGCTATTATTTTTTGCTTACAACTGGGATCGATGAGGCTTATTTAGGTTTCAGTGCTACATATCATTCTAGGTTGTGAAATGTCATATGTACTGTAAGTGGATATATATAAAACAAGGCTTAGGCCATTTCAAGATGATTTTAGTCAACGTATATATTCCACCAGATAGAAACCTTTACACATTCATTTTAATATCATCCCAGTTAAGATAAAATATGATTCTGTCTTCAAAAGCCAATGAATTTAAGGGGACAAAATGTTTACAGCCATTTGGAGTATAGGAGGAGGAAGACTCATTGATGCCCTTTTAGTATATTAGATTATGAGGGCAATCTGCAGGTTCCCACATGAAATTTAAAGAATGTCCTTGTGGATCCCAACAAAGCTGCCTAATATCAAGCACCGTTTTATATTTCAACACCAATATCTGGCTCTATGAAATTTATAAAAGTGCATGTTGGCAGTAAACAGATATTTTTTATATATATAAATTAACAAAAACAAATGATTTAAAAATCTTGGGGTAAAATGTGTAGAAAATGTGGTCATATACAACATAACATACTACATCAAATATCCAATACTGATTTAGTGGTTATGTCTCCTCTATCAAATAAAATTACACCAACTTTCAAAAAGATCCTTTCCTCCACATGGCAAAAGATTATGTCAATTCTTTTGTAAAAAAAACAAAAAAAGTGCATGTCGACTGCAGGCTGTGGGTGCTTTTAAGTAGTGTCACTTGTCATACCAAACTTTGTTACGGGCTACCAGACAAATAAGACTGTAATCATGTGAATAACAATGCATCAGATATACATTTTCAATCATCACAAAGCACTTAACACAAACTCATTAAAAACATATCTGTGAAATGAAACATTTTTAGCCTTTTGGCAATCACGTCTGGATCTACAAAGAGAACCTTGTGCTTTAAAAAATATGGATTTAAACAATATAACAAAATATCTTTTTTTTTTACTTGAAAAAAAACATGCCACACCATCAGAAACAACAAAAACACAGTTAAAGATTAGCTAAAAGCTCGGTGAGCTGAAGTGTTGAAAAGAAACTATGTAAACAGTTCCACTGCCAAGTTGACCTTTGAGGTTTCATTAAACGGAGAGAATTAAATGATTCAGACATCTGTTTACTGAAATATCAATTCTCCCTCAAACAAAAAAGTGCTATTTCACTACAGAGTCATCTGGATCTTCATTTCCTGCTGGGCACAAGTCTTTGGATGACTCCTTTCCCCTATGTATGTATGAGAGAAGGGCAATTTGGGCTAAATTGTAATATATATATATATATATTCATTCATTAATTTTCTTTTCTTTTCTTTTAGTCCCTTTATTAATCTGGGGTTGCCACAGCGGAATGAACCGCCAACTTATCCAGCATATATATATATATATAACCATGAATGTAGGAAATATAAAAAATACTTGAGAAATATTTTTAACTTCTAGTGGTACTTTGGTTAAAAAAATGAATACAATTAAATTAATTCAAACAATTATATATATGATATCTCACATTACATAAGTGCTGACTTCAAGACACTTACCTGCCACTCGGCTTGACCTCACTTGCCAATCCCAAAATCTAGCCTTGCATCAGTCACACAACAAGGCAATAAAGATATCCCAATGCCGTTTTAAATCAACCACATCTCAAAAAGCCCAATTCCTAGATTACAAAACATTCCACATAGTCAAAGCTGTAATACTAATAAATATATCAGGGACTATTTTATAATACTCCAAAAAAAAACAACAACAACTGTTCCTTAGTGTGTGGATCCTATGGATTCCGAGAGAAAAGTGATATAGCCAGACGATGCAGATTGTGAGCTTATAAAACTATTTGTGCTTCCTTTGCTTTCACCTTTCGACAGGTGTTTGTGGTCCACCCAAGCAGATGCGTTTACCTGTCCTGTCCTAATACTTGCAGAAGATTGATCCCCGGTCCGTGCACCCAACGGAACCAGCTCTGGTGCATTTCTGGCATCGTGCCTGTGTTCAAGGCATCCCTTACCGCCAGACCCTTCGCTTGCTGCACTGCCATCTTTGGCCTTCCTCGGCATATCCTGAGGAATCTCAGATATCGTGGCTCCTGAGCAGCGTCTCAACACTTGAGGTTCGCGCTCAAAGTGTGTGAGCGGGAAGTGCGGCAACAAGACGATGTGCTGCTGGAACGACTCTGGGATCAGAGAAATGGCAGAAGCTCGCCGCGGGCTCCTCATTGGACTGGCCAATGGTGTCTCGTCGATGAAATTAATCACTTCGTCGCGGCTAAAACACTTGAAATTGTCCTCATAACGCTCGACTCTGGGAATCTGCTTGAGCGAATGCATGTCCTCGGATCGTCTCCTCTTGCGGTGCGGGTGACTCTCCTCGCGGTAGGAGGCCGGGCTGCTCCGACGCCTCTCGTGGCGCGGTGAGTTGTATTGCGGGATGCCGATGATGTCCTCTGTGGAGCCCCAGCGATGCAGGTAAGACGGGATCTGACCGGTGGTCCACATGTCGGTTTCGTCGTGGGAGTATCTTCTTGTAGGGGGCACCTGGAGCAAAACACACACAAATGAACCAGCACTTTATAAAAGCTAAAGTCTACTCATTTGTGCTTCTGGCTCAATATAAGAAAATTGCACGTGTTCTCTCTATGCTTTTGCGTCTCTTGTGAAGTCTATGATGGCAACACAGGTTCGCTTTCACTTTAAAGTACTAATATTCATAGAGGTATTTAAAAAAAAAAAATCTTTTTATAGGGATATTTAAATGTTTTGAGTGTTAAATTAATCCGCCGAGACATTTTGTGTTTAAAAGATGTCTAGACATAGACCTCTTGGCTAAAACAAGGCTACATTTGGGATGACTAAAAATTATTAGTCATCTATTAGACGAATTAGACAGACTTCACATGTGTAGTCATTCATTCCTGCACTGTAAACAATGCTGGGTTCCACACAATCGATTTGTGTTGGGACAACATGCAGGAATTAAGTTAACTTATTAGTTTTTTACTAAAGTTGTCCTGCAAAAAAAGTCAAGAATTGTGTTGTTTCAGCTCTTTTTAAATAAGTAGTTTGAACAAACAGCAAATGTAATTTTTTGGAGTGTGTTTATTTGATGACTAGTCTATTTTTTTGGAATATTGTTAGACGTCTGTTAGACTTTTATTGACAGTTCAAATGTACCCTTTTCGTCAATACGTTTATATATGGATGTCTATTTGACATCTATTAAACAAAAAAAATGCTTGCTGGGAAGTTAATTATTATTATTTATTTGTTTAGTTTACAATCACTCATTCTACAAAAAGATACTCACATTCCACATTGTTCTGAGAACTACACAGGAAAGACATAAAATTCGTTTTTAGTATTCCAAAGAGCTTTAAATACACTATCCAAAGCATACAGCACAAGCCTAGCACGGAAGCGACTGTATTGATAAATGCAGGAATGAGCCAGCAGTTTACAAGGAAGCCCTATGCATTATGAGGTCTGATTGAGGCCAGTAGAGGGAAGCAAAGCATCATTAAAGCAATGGCATTCAGCGTTTCTTTTTCTTTTCTTCTGATAACTCAGTGGATAGATTTGTTTAAACAACAATGCTGATGATGTCATCTATTTAATCAATTATCAACATATACACAAGCTTAATTACATATTAGAAAATATTTATGTTCTGGCATTTTAAAACCTTGATACATACAGCTGAGGGCAAACCTATTAGCCCTCCTGTAAATTTGTAATTCTTCTTCAAATATTTCCCAAGTGCTGTTTAACGGATAGACGTTTTTTTTTATTTTAACGCAACATTTTTAAATTTTAAACATAATATTTTTAATATATATATATTTTTGTCTTTGCCATAATGACAGTTGATAATACTTTACTGGTTATTTTGCAAGATATTTATATTCAGCTTAAAGTGCTATTTAAAAGCTTAACTAGGTTAATTAGATTAACTAGGCAAGTTAACTCTGTTAAAGATCACTACAGAAATTTTCGAAAAAGAATTCAAATTTCACAGGAGGGCTAATAATTTCGCCTTCAACTGTATAATTATTTTATAAAAGCTTGTTGTTTTATTTGTATATGCTGCCTATTGATGAAACATTACAGTTGTTTAGCAGCTTTAAACATTATTGTCTAGGAGCATTTATTATTTTGAATGGCTTGACAGCAAAGCTTGTACTAAGCAGCTTGTACTTCCCAATGATGTTCTAATACTCAATGAGGATGATGCAAAACACTGGTGAAATTGTAAAAGAACACTGATCATTATTTTGTAGTATAAGACTGTATCCAAAATCACCCCTTATACCCTATAAATTGTGCACTATTTGAGGAACCAGCCATTTGTAGTGGTATCCAAAACCACAGTGGATGTTCTGAAGTGCACTCAACCAATCCCACAATGCACCACAATAATGAGTGTACAACCGATGTACACTCAACGATTAGAGAATATCCATAATGCACTGTGAGTGTTCGTGTGACGAATTAATTCCCACATCTGTCCACAAGATGGCATCCAATGCGGAATTCAAATTCGGATAGCTAAAAGAAATCAAAATACTAAGTAATAGCTAAGTCTTAAATAACTATCACAGCATCTGACCAAGAACTTTAAAATCTAATTCGTCTGAGGGATTTAACAACCATTTAACAACCAACCGTTGCCATTCACTCCTTCAAGAGGACTATATTAGGCCCTGTCCACACGAACACTGGTATTTTTGAGACCGCAGTTTTTTTCTACAGGGTTTTGTTGTTTGTTCACACAAAAAAAATGCAGTATTGGGTGAAACTTTCTGAAAACTCTGACCAGCCCTGCTAAAACAACCAGCTTAAAAACAGCCTAAGCTGGTTGGCTGGTTTTAGCTGGCCGACTAGCCTGGTTTTAGAGGGGTTTTGGGAATTTCCATGCTGGTTTCCAGCCCTTTCCAGCCTGGTCTTAGCTGGTCTCTCTAAAACCAGGCTGGTTGACTAGCTAAAACCAGCTAACCAGCCTAGGCTGGTTTAAGCTGTTTTTTTTCAGTAGGGAGGGTAAAGATGTTCTGAAACTCCGGGTACAGTGTGTTCGTGTGGACACTACAACCGGAGTTTTTCGACATGACACCAGTGTTTTCTCCTTTCTGATTGGCCAACAGGGCTGTGTTGACAAGAAACGTGAAAGACACAAATGAGGCAAATTCTGCACATTCGCGCCAAACACATCCCGTATTCAATGTTGTTCACACCCCGAGATGGTAATTTGCCTCTGTTCTCATCTTTGCATTGACTTGTATGCAATTTATTGGCGAAATACTTAATTCTCTATTTGATTTGAACCCAGCATAAAAGTGTCATTATCTCCGCCTGGTTTGGCGTGCCCTTAACATGCATCACGGTGCGTTTTCATGGGCATAAAAACAAAAGAAGCAAAAACCCGTGTACGTATGGACATAGCCTTAGTGGACTAATTTAGCGAATAGTCAATAGGGATATAGGAGTCGATTTGGGATACAGTCTAATGCATTTTAAACATTGTTTTCTAGTTCTAATCAATAAGCATCAGTGTTTTTTGCCAAGTGTCTTTGAAACAGTTCTAACAAACACAATGTTAATGGCAGTTCTATAAACTTTGAAGAGAATTTCAAATGTTGATTCGTGCAATGTAGAGTATATAGCAGTAAATCAGCAATGGGAAGCAGTCAAGCACTGCCGATTCTCTAACAGAGCTTTGGGAAGTGTTTGGCATACATGTTTATGGGATACTCTCCACATTTAACCTCCAAGTCCAGTTTTTCATTCCAGTTAATCATCGGTTAATTCATATAGAGAGAAAAATGGATGAGACGTGAAAGTGATAATAATCCAGGCTAATGAAAGTTACATGTGGAGGTTACATGTGAGTGTTAATGGGCATTATGTGAAGTAATCATTTGAATGGTTAAAAGTTTGAAGTGAAGCATTGCACAGCTGTAGATTTTACTGCAGTTAATAATGTGAATTCTTTTCAAAATTTGGATTGTGTCATGAAAGCATGAACTTCCACACAGATCACATATCAGCTGTGCCTCTACAACTCATAATGAATAAAATTGGTATCTCCATCATATAATTCTTATGTCACGTTACAGTCAGACATTCTGAGCGTGTTTTGTTTTTTCATTCATTTATATTTTGCAATGACTTCAAGCTTTTAACGTTAAAATACAAACTAAAAAAAGGCATCAGTGGCAGTCGTCACATGAGCCCTGCAACAGTAGGCCTACGTTCAAAAATACCAACTTGGGTGAAGAAAAATATGTGTTAGATCACATTTTCTCACACAAAACAAGAGTTTTCCAATTTTAGTCTGACCTTTGAAAAGTCTTCAACAGGAATGCAAAAGGATTCCAGTAAAAGCGTTGACCATAATTTAGTGACTACAACGGTCGAGGGCCATTGCATGCACATTTGTTTTGATTTGTTCAAAATATAGTCAAATATATAAATTTGAAAAAACAAAATCAATGGAAATATACCTGCAAATAGTGCATTTTATCTTCCTGAAGCTCCCTCAATGGATAACCCTGGGGGCCCCCCCTTTCTAAGGTTGAGAATTCGTACTTGGCAATACGGTCTAGCGTCATGATATCACCAGCGGAGCTATAGTCAAACGGTCTGTCAAATATTAAGTCCGGATGAATGCCTCCATCCTGGCTGTTTTCTGCAAACGCAGAAAGCATATATATATCAGGATTAAAGATCAATGTGCTCAGAATACACAGACAGACAGACAGACAGACGAATAGGAGAAACAAATTCCCTTTTATACATTTATTTTTTGGGGGTCCGCATTGAAATTAGAGGTTGTCGTTATGTGAAATCACATAATAGTCTTGTACTGATAATCACGGCTGACTGTTGCTGTTTACTATTTAAGAAGTGCTATACAATGTAGTCATTTGATCTAAATTTTGGGGCAAACAAAAAAAATCTTTGTAAGGGGTGCAACGATTTCTTTCAAATCCTTAAAAACAGTTGTAGGGCAATGTGAAATGCTGATCTTAAGGCAAAATGGGGGACACAGCGGGATGACAGATGAGATCGGCTGTTAGCACAGGCAGCTTAGCATGCATTTGAATGAGACACAAGTACAAGAAGCAACCCTTATACATACAACTGAGCTGTGTTACACAAGGCAAACCGTCTGGAAAGAAGCAGAGCACTTGAAAAATTAAGATCACAATAATCCATCTCCTGTACATATTTCTTATGATTGCAAATGGTGCAGAATAGCAGGAAGGGTAATGAAATACTGCTAATAGCAATGTCAAACACTTAACACCTACATTCATCAGTACATTCTGACAGCCTCGGGTTTTTAATAGTATGTGGTTGATCATAATTATCATGTGACCTAAAGGGAATCTAGATAAAAGCTTATTTTTTGTACTATTTTTAGATGTGGGAATATCTTTGTGTACACGTTTTTATATCCAAAGTTGCAACCAAAACACCATTGTTGCTCTTAGAGAATTGTTGTCATGGTTGTGAACAATGCAGTAACAATACAGTAAAAATACAGCAAATTAACATCAGAACTTGCTGAATCGGTGTAAGATGCTTCTCTCTGTCACTATTACTGTGTCTCATTTCAGAGGCTGCATCCTCCAAAGGATGCATTCGAAGGGCGCTGCGTCACTGCGGCGCAACGAAGGCTGTCTCATTTTTTAAAAATTCGAAGGCTCCTTCAAATGCAGCCTCAAAATGTGTCCTTCGTTTCCCAGGTAATGAAGGATACAACCGGTGGATCCTTTGTGGCCTCGAACATCCCAAGATTCATTGCGCGCTAATAACGGCAGGACGTTTTTAAAAGAAAATTCCGGTTTAAATGTATGAATTAGGTTTTATTTTACTTGGATATCTAAACACATGTTAAAAAACAACAAGAGTATGACATGTCTTACTAAAAAGTGATTTTATAGACAGTTTGTATTTTTACAGTGCATCCGGAAAGTATTCATAGCGTATTCAATGTACAGAGACATCCTGAATGAAAACCTGCTTCAGAGTGCTCTTGACCTCAGACTGGGGCGACGGTTCATCTTCCAGCAGGACAATGACCCAGGGCACACCGCCAAAATATCAATGGAGTGGCTTCACAACAACTCTGTGAATGTCCTTGAGTGGCCCAGCCAGAGCCCAGACTGAAATCCTATTGAACATCTCTGGAGAGATCTGAAAATGGCTGTACACCGTCGCTTCCCATCCAACCTGATAGAGCTTGAGAGGTACTGCAAAGAGGAATGGGCATAAATTCCCAAAGACAGGTGTGCCAAGCTTGTGGCATCATATTCAAAAAGACTTGAGGCTGTAATTGCTGCCAAAGGTGCATCAACAAAGTATTGAGCAAAGGCTGTGAATACTTATGTACATGTGATTTTTCAGGTTTTTTATTTTTAATAAATTTGCAACAATTTCAAAAAAAAAAAATTCACATTGTCATTATGGGGTATTGTGTGTAGAATTTTGAGGAAATAAATGAATTTAATCCATTGTGGAATAAGGCTGTAACATAAAAAAATGTGGAAAAAGTGAAGAGCTATGAATACTTCCCGGATGCACTGTATGTGTATATGTATGAATCAAAGGAAATATATTTCCAGCTTCTGTAAACCTTGCTTTGCCTTCAGATCCCTTAAAATAAGTTTTAAAATTACTTTGAAAAAAAGTCATTACACATTTTATTACCGCTTATTAACGGCAGCTGTTACGGTTTATAGGTGACGAGATCTGTCCTCTGTAGGCTAGATCGTCTCATTTCAAAACGCTCGATTCGGCTTGTGAGGACTTCGAAGGACTCACCTTTGAAATCTGCATCCTTTGGAGGATGCATCCTCTGAAATGAGACACAGCTTTTGTTTCATTTATTAATTTATTTTTGATTACAGGAGTAAATTACACAGAGCTGCAAGTTTTATTGTAGTAACAGTGCCTATATATCATATAGGCAAATGCAAAGGTCAAAGTAGTGGTGACACATCATGAAAAAGTTGCTGTAAAGTGCTGTAATTTTGACTTTTTCCCCCTTTCTTGCTTGATTATTTTAATATACTGTATAGCAGCTAACAGAATACAGCAGCCTAGGCTTGAATACAGTTATTCTCCCTCTAAAGGCATATTAAAACTTATTTCAATTATGTCAGTTAAAACTTACGAAGGAATTTTTATTATAAATGTAGGTCACATGATAAATCCAATGACGGAAATCATCATTTGTTGACCAAACAATTCCCTGCCCCAAAATATAGCAGTAAGAATACAAATAATAATAACAATGCTAAAAAAAAAAAAAATATATATATATATATATATATATATATATATATATATATATAGAAACAGTAATAATAGTAAAGTAAAATTCAAGTATGAAACTTTCTTTACTTTCTCTCTCCACTCCCCTTTAACATTTATTTGAGGCTGTAATTAAATAATTAATAACATATTACATATTTTACTACTTAATTTTTTATTTATTTATACATATATTTATTTTTGCATACATAATGTGCAACTTTAAAATGATATATGTATGCATGTGACAGCAGGATGATAATTGCTAAACTACACTGACTATTTAAAATATATTAATATTACATTTTACAAGCAGAGTTTAGTTACAATTACTAAAATGTAGAAAACTATATTTGTATACTTTTTATTATCTTGTTATGCAAAAAAATAAACAATGATATAAAATATAAGCATTATAATTTTCAGCACAGCATTGATGTCTTGGGTGGTCCTTACCTTCATCCACTTCATCATTGGACATGATGGCCACACATTTCTCCCAGACCATCTTGACGTCTGCCCTGTAACGGTCACAGGCCCACAGGAACATGGGAAGGAGGATGGACTGAGCTATGGAGCACCACAGCACACACAGGACCATCCAGCTGTAGGAGCGGTCAAATTTCAGGCTGGCAAAGCTCACCACCTACAATCAAGCATCGCGGTTATGTACGAAAAGGTAAAAGCAAAGTAAAATGGAAACACAAATGGTTACTTTTTAAATATATGCGTCAATTTACCACAGCAGTGATACACATCACCAAATACTAGTTATGCTTATCACTGCACCAATTGGTGTAAATTAACAAAACAGATTACCACATATTTTATTAATAACTCCAACTTGCGACTGTTATAAATATATAAACCTTTATACTCATGCTAAACTATATCAACTACAATCTTCATTGTTTATATTATTGCTAAATTTAAACTATATACTGTGGAAAATACAATTTGTGCATAATTGTATGAAATGTACAATTTTAGAGTGCTTCAAAGCTTAAAAATGTATTAAAATAAAGTATTACTCAAGTAAAAGGACACTTACTGTAGGTTTACCTAAAATGTTTCTTACTGTAAGTACTTACTTACTTTCTCCCAGGGCCATTTTATATCGAAGTTGATATTTAGCCGCACCATATTGGTAGTTTCGTAACATCTAGTTTTTATGAGGTGGGTTGTTAGCCCAACGCTCAACTTGGAGAACCAGGACATACACACACACTACAGACAATTTAGCTTACTCAATTCACCTACAGCACATGTCTTTGAACTGTGGGGGAAACCCACACGAACACGGGGAGAACATGCAAACTCCACACAGAAATGCCAACTGACCCAGCCGGAGTTCTTGCTGTGAGGCAACAGTGTCACCTACTGTAAGTACATTAAGCCTTAATTTATTGTCTATACAAGCAACTCCAAAAAACTCCAAAGAATTGGAGCGAATATTTAAATAAAATAATTACACTTATTTCGAGGGGCTGACTTAAATACTAAAGCATTGATTCTTTATTATAAGTTTAGCTATAGGTTGTTGTTTAATATTGCATTTAAAATGTATGGATTTTAAGTGTACTAAATGACACCATCACAACAAATGTGTACTTACAAATACAATAAGATATCAATTGTAATGGAAGTGACATTAAAGTGTATTGTAGTTAGTTATATTCAATAGTTTGACTAGAATTCCAAATACAATTGAAGTAATTATGAAATGTGTTCAAGTTCTATTTAAATGGGTTAATAAGCTCTTTTAAGTTCTTGGATTGTTTTAAAGGGTAACATCTCCATAATAGGTACTAGATAAAGTGAAATACAATAAAATGATTATTAGTGTCAAAAATATTTTTTTTTTCAAAGAATACAGCATGTTTTCCCCCTCGCACTATTGCCTAGTTGTGCATGAAACTCAGGATGAAATTATCCCTTTATGTATTTACACGACCATTATGTTTCTTACTGCAAATATTTAAGAAATCTTCAATAACACATCATATGTGTATACGAGCCTAAATGTAATGACTGTCTTACCACTAGAGGGCGATGTGCACTGTGGGCATCAGTTTTCAGTCACTAGTTCAAACCACGTGACAAAATGTAAAACAATGTAAGTGTATTTCAAAATATTTTAACTAATAACCTTGTTGGCTATAACTTCACTTCTACTTAATTCTTTTGAGTATGAACTATAATATAGATTAGTATAATATTTTGTCTCAAACTCAACTGACTGATATCTTGACTGCAGATGTGTTAACTCTTAAAAATCTCCCAACATTAACTACAAACCACTCTAGACACTTCTTTCACATGCTTGATACATTGAGTCACATTTTTGTATAATATATATAGTTGTGTCCCAAGGATATTTAATTATGTAGGAAGACACCATTTGTTGGTCTTCTACCATCAGTTTATGAACATCTTTTCTGCATTATAACAAACTATGCAGACGGACATCTTGAAATTTCCCCACTAAACCTTTAAGCAGAAACGAGCATCATTACTAGACATTTCTGTAAGAATTCTGTAAGACGTGTCTTGTCACCAGTTCGTGTTATGTTTAATACTACAGGTACAGTAGGTGTAAATTTAAAAAGTGGCTCTATGCATACAGCAGCACTTCACAATCTGTCCTCATGCAGACATTTGTTCTAATTCAACAATAAGTGCCCTGCAAAGTGGACTGCACAGGATATTTAACTATAATTTCAGTTCGAAGGAAGCATACATGTTTCATTTAAATGGAATTTTGTAAGGCTAGGACACATCAAGCCAATGCCAATAACTAGCGCAGATGAAAATTAACTGTGTTGTCGCCTTGCATTGAGTCACACCTGGTCCAGTCTGGACCAAAAAGCTGTGTGTGAACACACCAAACGCACAGTAGCCAACTGATTTTGCACCGGCATGAGAGGATTTGTCTTACCACACATGTGGGTGGCAGTAACTTGTTTTCTCGTTCCACAAAAGGTAACCGGAACTTCAGATGCACAAAAAGTAAACAAAGCAGCATTTAGTATCATTTTCACAGTACTTGTAAATCACCACGGAGGGATTCGCTCGTGCAAATATGTCTGATAATGTAATCCATACTTTGCAATCCAGTTTGCAAATATTTGAGAAATGTAGCAAAATTATAGCCAGCCTCTTTGCTTTCAAGTCAAGTCAAGTCGAGCTTTATTGTCATTTCGCTACGTGTGGACATACAGAGGAACGAAATGTCGTCTCGCAGGACAACGGTGCTACATAAATTAATCATAAATACAAAACAACACTGGACATAAGAGCTATTTAAAAAAAAAAAAAAACCTATGCGTAACTAACATATACTATAAGATACTTAACTATACACATAAGACTATACAAGGCTATACAAGTACTTTTACATGAGACTAAACAATGCTGTGCAGGATATTGTGCAAGAGAGGTATTAAAGGTGAATATTGTGCAAAAGAGGTATTTACGGTTTAATATAGTGCAAGAGTTATTTATGGTTGAAGCAAGCAGTGCAGCATGATTGTGGTACATTTATAGTAAACATCGTTTTCATTATTAAGTTCTTGTAAGATGGAGTTTAGATAAAGTGTCAGGTGCATAAGAGAGAAGAGTGTTTCTACAGGTGGTTTTTCAAGCCCAAAAACATCTTCTTGACTTGAATTGTTTACTTGCTACATCACTTCGGTTTGTGTTCTTGCGCTCTGATTTGTTACTGAATAACCAATCAGAGCCCTCAAGAAGGGACAAGAAGGGATGTGTGGAATCCACCAAACCAACTTGCCGGACTGGCGCTGACTGATGGCCCGGATTAGCCCAATGGCCGACCATTGGCTTGGTGTGTCCTGGTGTTTATATGCCATTGTGTAAATCCAAGAATGAACATTCTGAAGTGAAATAAAGGTTTCTCATGCTCAGGTAGAGAGCATTGAAGGAGAAGGGACTAGGGAACAATGCACACTGCACAGGGATGTATCAGTCAGAACACAGTTTGTGCATGGAGCTCTTCTAATGAGGTGGTAATCTACAGGTTTGTTAACTAAGAGAGACATGCAAAATATTCAGATCGGTAGGGCACGAGGACTGGTATTGAGAAATGCTGGCATACAGGAACCACACTTTTGGTACTAACCAAGGGAAAAAATAATTTAAATATAGGAAATGCAGCACTATATTCATACATAATCAGAAGTGATGTTAATATTCAGATGATTACATGAATGATTACATGATTTATGAAGATATGTGGCCATTTAAAGTAAATTCTGGAGATTTGTAAAAATTAAACCTTGAACTCCAAATCCTCCAAAAGGATTATTTGGCTGAATTAATCAGGGCAACCAGACCAGGGAACACTTTCAATTTTAAGAAATTAAATGCCATCATCTACGCTCATGCTAGTCTGGCTGTCTTTCCTTATCCCAAGGTTCACATAATCTTGCATCCAGCCCATATCCAGAGCAGATGGTTGTCTCTCCCAAGGCTTGTTTTACAACTTACATCAATTGGTGAAGTTTTGGTACCTTGCCACTGTCGCCTCGGGCTTGCATGGTTGGAGTCAATGGAGCTCATCTTCAGTGTATCATGCTTCAACACTGACATTCATATAAAACTGAATGGAATCAGTCTTAATCTAATCTAGACCTACATCAACATTCGACCATAAACTGCTGTCAGCCTTTTATGCAGAATATGTACCACAATCTGAAATAATGTTTTTTATTCTTTTTTTAATCTATTTAAAACTTCTGACACAACTGACATTGTATAAACCACTATACAAATGTATTTGCCATGCATTCTTTTGTCTTGCTAGATTGTTTCAAAAGACGATTGAGAATTGCATTGGATGAACTATATTGCACTGAATAAATCTTTAAAAGTTTGTGGAAAAACTAGTTAAAGTTCCTTCACACACAAGACTGATTCCCAAAGTTGGCTTTGTAGATCAGTAGATGATGTTCTGGGAACAGCCTAAAGGCATGACATTTGTCTTAAAGTCTACTCAGGGAACCAAAGCATATGTTGACTTTCATAGGTTCACTTGATGAACACTATCGTAACACTACATCACAGCACAGTACTACAAAATAACTGCTAGTTCACCAAGCAGGGAACGTATACACAATTGGATTGTAAGGCATAATCTTCTTTAAAAATTTGGGAAACCGAACAAGTTAAAGTTCTTTCAGACATACATAAAAATTATGCTTTAAATACTGATTTTGGTGGGGGAAACAAGAACAAATAGTTCTCATTATAATTGAGGTGAGGGTTATATCTGCTGGTAAAATGCCTGGATTGCATGCATGCATAACTACAGATCAAACTACAATAAAACATTTGGATGGATGGAAGACATGCAAACTTCATATAGAAAAACATCCTGGGTCAGCTGGGACTCAAATCAACCTTGCATTGCATGATTCTGTCCGCTGCTTCTTCCGACACTGAGTGGATTTTTTGGCAGTGGGATGTGGTAAGGTTGCATCATGGCCATTGTTTGCCTGTTTCATTGAGTTTAGATGTGACTGACATTTGGTGTTTAATGCATTTTGCTCCTGTGATTGTGTATCACTCTCAGTGACTAATTGTGCTTTAACAGTTAATTTTTTGGTGACAGAAGTTCAATCATGTGTTTTTGACTAACAGTTTCTTGCTCATGCTTCACGAAACAGTGCCCTTTGAGCACAAAAGGGTTGTCTTGGTTCACACAACCACAACACATGCTTACAAAATCTATCAATAGAGTGTTTTCACGATGTGTCATCAGTGACTGGCCATGTTGTAGAGCAAAACACAAACAATGCCACTGAACCAGACAAGTGTTTGCTGATTACTGCTGCTGAAAATAATCAATTAATGTAATGTTTTGGCCTGTAGAAACATGTGATTTTGGGTTCAATTCTGAGCCTAAGTCTGACTCGTGTGACTTTTCTTTGTATCAGGCCAAATTTCAGTTTAGTTTTACCTCATTAGTCATGCTGTGGTGTTCATGCAGTGTTCAGGGGGCACGGAGAGGTGATTAAACTCCCCCAATCAGCAATCGGATAGTTGGATGGCATGTCAGAAACTTTGGTCGCCCCTCAATGAGGGAATCGTAAGGTTGAATCAGAGTTAACAATCAATTGAGTTAAACAATTGAGTGAGCCTTGTCTTTACATCACATATGATTTGGCATACATCGGTTAGTGTTGGCAAGGAACCAAAGCTCCATCAATTGACACTTCACAGGCAGTTTGATTGACAGGCAATCTGGCCAATCATAACACTGATATTATGTGTCCTTGTCATGGTGCACCGATTTCTCCAACAAGCAGAACAGTCTAACCAAACATAGTAGAGTAACATCAGCAATTAACACGAGAAAGGGTCAATTGATGGAAGTGGGAAACAAATCTTGGGAGAAACCATGCTCAGCTAGGGCAACAATTTCTCCTCTGGCCAAACATAAAAGAGGCAAAGACATTGCAGGGCTTGAGAACAATGAGCATCCGTCACGGAGAAGGTGCAGGTCTTACCTGGTTACGGAGCATGTGTTCAGACTCACCATGGGATCTATGCTATAAAAGACTATAATCAAGTCTTGTGCTCTTGATTCATCAATAACCATGACAACCATTTGCTCTGGATACAGGCCAGATCCAAGATTATGTGATCCTTGGGTTCACAATCCATCTTGCACCAAGTACTTCTCTATACAATTTAGCAGCTTAAACACATTTTTCCATGGTTTAGACAGCATAAATAAGCAAAACAACATATTCAGTAGTAGAACATAAAATCTATGCTGTTGTTGACATCCAAGTATCTCCATAATGGCCACGCATACAGCTAACTGGCAAAATCCTGACATAAGTGAAAACACTCTATATGACCAAACTAACACCATCGGATGAAAAAAAAAACACGACCTAAACCAAGCAGAAGTTTTTCCTTCTGCAACATCAACACTTAATTAAACTGAATGATAAAACTTAGTAAAGCTGAATAACAACATCCAGAAATGTAGAAACTTTGGGTTTGATTCATGTGGTGGTGACTGCTGCTGAACACACACCAGTTTGTGGTGTTTCGTTGAGGAGCCATTCACTTCTTTCTTGGCTAAGAACTTACTAAGACACGTGCTCCTTCTAAAGACTTATCTATAGTGCAAGAGGGCTTTTATAGTGCATCAGTTTGAAATGCTTGAGTAAGCTTCAAATAGATTTCTGATTCTCAAGACTTGTTTTTGGCCATTAAATCCCTTAGCAGGATTGGTGGTTTTACAGGCCTTATCAGTGTGCCCATGTTGAATAGATTTTGCTCCTTCTCTGGTGAAGGCTTAGGTTACTAAAATCTTGTTTTTTTTAGTTATTATCTTAGAGTGCATCTTTAAAGAACCTTTGTGTAGTGGCATGCTGGGTCTCTCAGCACACTTTTGTCAGATTTTATCATCTGGTCATGGACTTGACTCAGTCCTCTGGTTTTATCGGTTTAATTTGGTTTCAAATCATATTCCTCTATCAGTCTGTGTATATGTTCACTGCTTGATGAACTGTGCTGTGCAGGGGTGCTGTAACAGGGGGGAAGGGATTAGGATGATTCTAAGGGCCCTAGTCACACAGGGGGCCTAGCAGAACCCAATACTTTGGTGTATGATTTTGGTATTGCCTTTCTGCAGAGTAATATATTAGGATGCACGCTATAATAAAAGCACCCCCCTGAGCCAAGAGAGTGTGTGTGTCCCCTTAAGACGTTTGCCAGTTATTCAGAAATGCAGCACTTCACAGACCAATTCAGAGCTTCGTGCATAATCAGGTAGATGGCAAGACTCAGGAGATGACGCAGCCAAAATCAGGATAGATTAAAGTTTAAAGGGAAGCATTAAAAAGAGGAGCGATAGAGAGAGGGAAGACAGCTAGTCACCCAGTTTTTATCATTTCATTAGTGTCTGTTTATAAGAGCGACAGAACAATGGTGTTAACCCATTCGTGCCCAGAATTTTCTGAATGACTTCATGTATGTAGTCATATTAAAACATGAATAATATCTAGAAAAATAGAAAAAAAAGAAAATAACTACTATAAACTCCACTAACAGTGGGCTTACATTTACATTTTTTTATTTTGTTTTGTTAATTGATCTGTTTACAGTGTATATAATTATTTGTATATAGTTATAAATGCATAATTCCACTGTTCAAATGGAACAGTTTTTTTTTAACAGTTATTTATTTCCCTCAATATGTAATGATTCTAATGCTTACTGATATTGGTTGTTGCTACATGTGTCAAGAGGAGTAGATAATTGCAACACAGGCTCACTGGGAATGTGTGCCCAGGGATACATTTTTGAGAACTGAGAAATATGTGCTCACGGGTACATATATCTGCATTTTGACTGTAAAACCAGTGCTACGGGGCGGTATTGATGACTGCTTACCTCCGTATGGATGGCTTTTTTAGTGTGATTGGTTTGCTTGGTAGCTCACAACAAACAGTTTGAGTCCAGTGAAGGACGGTTCCAGAAACCAGGTTAAAAAAACCCAAAAAAAGCAATGTGAGGTTGCTTTTACACCTATAGATGGATTGTTTTGTTCTGAAACAGGGATTCAAGTTGTTACAATGTTGCTTTTTATTCTTGGTGTGGTTCGCTTTCACACAGTTTCTAAACAGACCAAAATAGTTAAAACAAGTCACGTGCGAGTAAACTCTCCTCACATTGGTCAGAGTTTGGTTTATTTTCTGGGATTCCGCTCAGCTGTTATATGTCCTTATTTTAATTTATGACAATGAGAAATGAGACATTATAAGCAAAAAGGTGCACTTTCATTTTGAATGGTGACACCCACAGTCATCACCAAATATAAATCAGAGGTAGGAATTTCTCATACATAACCTCATTTCAATTGTCAAGGGTTGTAAAATATATATCGATTCTATATCAGAACCAAAAAGTTAATGATATTATATATATATTTTTTTTAAGAGTTCAGCTAGACAGCATGATTTTACGTTTGTACTCAACATAAAACGCCCTTTTACCAGTAGGAATGATATCTCTACTCAACATTCTCTCTTCTTGTAGCCATATATTTGCCTATTACATATCCATAATACACTGTGATATAGCCTGATTTGTTAGTTCCTAGGATTGTATTGCTTTCTCACTACAACTGAACTGCTCTAGAGTTTGCTTCATTCGAGCCGAGACCACCTCATTCAGGCTGTCTCAGACCAATTGTTTTGAAGGCAAACGCACCAGGTTCTGAAATAAATGTCTAGGTGTAGAAGCACGCGGCCGCGATGGCTTTTCTCTTCTAGTTTGCTTTTGAAAACACTATCGGTTGGGTTTAGGGAAGGAGGTGTGTGGGTCTGTCGATATCAAGCTGATATATTATGCACATCAACAAGTTGACCAGCTTCTCCCACGGACATGCATGATAAGGACATTTAGATTGGAAGAAATGTACACAGCGGCCTCTGGTGGATTTACGAGAAAAGGCACGTATGAGAAAACGTGCCCCAGTAATGTATTTGAAATTGTCAAAAATGTACACATGGATAAAACTAAAACTAATGGATTAAAACAAAAACTGCAAGCACATGCAACCCAAAGGTACACGTTCCAGGTTCTCAAAAATGTATCCCTGGGCACATATTCCCAATGAGCCTGGGTTGGATAATTGGTGTACATGGCCTTGGAGCCTGGAGAACAACTTAGCCAGGAGGCCCAGAAACTGATACTTCTTTTGCTGTGATGCAGTGGTCTGACAGTGTTAGCTACTGACGAAACATCAAGTGGACCTATGAAAGGCAACATATGTAACCCTAATTTCCTGAATAGGCTTAAGACAAATGTCATACCTGGAGGCTGTTCCCAAAACATCCTCTATTGACACTGTTCACTGCCTACTCCGTGAACCAAGGTTAAAACCAAGATATTTACCACAATGCAGCAGACATAGATAAAGCTATGATTTAATATAATGCTATGGTGGGTCATGAATATTATGCATGACTTGGACACTGAGAGAAACAATGTTAAATACAAATAATATGTAATTAATCATATAATGAATAGTAGGGAAAGCAAAATAAGAAGAAAATCTGTGCATTCAAAACTTCAGTACTTGCGGCCAAGAGCATTCAACAAAAGAAAACCCATACCAAACACAAGCCAGTTTTGTCTAAAGAAAGCATTCTGATCAAAACACAACAAACCACCAATCATACTTCTGGTGCTGTTTATAATCTGATGTCAGAGGTAGGTAGTAACGAATTACATTTACAATGAGAAATATTTATCGAACCCTATATACACGTTCATTTTAAACGTTCATTCTCAACATCTGCACATTTTCATATCCATTTTCCACAAAACTAAATGAGTTGATGTTTTTAATTTACACAAATCCGGACACCTCACAAAAGTTTAGGCACATACCTACAAAATAAAAACACTGTTGTATTTTATTTTATTTGATTCCTAATATTCCATGTACCTAAATATGTTTTTAAAGGAACTGCTCTTAAATGGCTGGTTAGCCCAGCACATATTATTAATTCACAGCGTTTACCATTAAAACATAAAAAAAAATTCAATATATGAAGACATTTGAACACATTATGTTTAAATATAATATGTTATACAAATAGTTAAATTCAATTAACTTAAGTTCAAAAATCAAATTCATACTCGTTTGTTCTCTGTTACCTAGTTGAAATGCAGATGCTGACATGTTTGGGTTGTAAATACAGTTTTAACTGAAAAATATCTGGGTTTGTTTGAGATTTTATTGCAAATGACGTGATCATTATGTCATTATTATCATTATGTGTTAATGTGCCCATCACGGATGAAAGAGGTTTGTGAAAGCTATGCCAAGTAGTTTGAAATGTACAGTTTTAGCTTTCTACCAATCAGGAGTGCGTTTCCCAAACAACAACAATGTAACACGCGGCTGAACTTCCATAGTATGATGCATCATTTGGGAAATGAACAACTGACAAGTGTTTCCCAAAACCGTAGTTGCTCTGTCGCAGATACATTGTTTGAACCAGCTTAATTCAAACGTAAAACTTCCGTAATGATGTTTTAAACGTCTTTTACATGCACAAGCAGACACATTTTAATGTTTTATTTTTTAAATTTAATATGTGTTTTGGTAAAAACATGCATTCATTTTTCTTACACACTTAATTGAAACACTTAGAGCCAATATTTCTTTTGCAAACATTATTGACAATATTCCCTATTCTATTCTAAAACATAAAACCACTTACAATAGCCAACACGTAGGCTAATCTATAAATCATACATGGTCAAATATTGATGCAAAAACATTATAAATTATTATTTAATTACTATTATTATATTTAAGTGTCGGTACGGTGGCTCAGCACTGTCGCCTCACAGCAAGAAGGTTGCTGGTTCGAGTCCCGGCTGGGCCAGGCGGCGTTTCTGTGTGGAGTTTGCATGTTCTCCCCATGTTGGCGTGGGTTTCCTCCAGGTGCTCCGGTTTCCCCCACAGTCCAAAGACATGCGGTATAGGTGAATTGAAAAAACTAAATTGGCCGTAGTGTATGAGTGTGTGTGAATGAGTGTGTATGGGTGTTTCCCAGTACTGGCTTGCGGCTGGAAGAGCATCCGCTGCGTAAAACATATGCTGGAATAGTTGGCGGTTTATTCCGCTGTGATGACCTCTGAAATAGAGACTAAGCCGAAGGAAAATGAATGAATGAATGATATTTAAGTATTGTTTTATTATTATTATTATTATTATTTGAAAGGTCTACTTTTACAACTTTGACAAACTCAAAACACTACAGAAATGTTGTATATGTACAGTACAGATACATTTTTAAAATAATATACAGTAAATTAAAACTATTAATGTATATATTTAAAAATATATATTTTTTGGAGATGTAAAATCATTGCAAATTATATTAAGACACCTATAGCTTTGGTCACGAGCCATGGCTGTAATTAAAAATGGCATAATTGATTTTGAAGTGCACTACAAAGGAAGCGCAATTGTCAATCAGATGATCATTAAAACAGAACTGTAAAAAATTACTTTGAAAGCAAATCACATTTAATGTGAGAGAGACATCTTTAGTTTTTTTTTAATCATTCAAAGTGGATGATGAAGTGTTGGAAAGGAATAGGGCATAGTAGGGGTTTAACCCCGGCATCCTGGCCAAATTTGCCCACTGGCCTCTGTCCATCATGGCCTCCTAACCATCCCCATATCATAATTGGTTTCATCACTCTGTCTCCTCTCCACCAATCAGCTGGTGTGTGGTGTGCGGTCTGGCGCAATATGGCTGCCGTCGTGTCATCCAGGTGGATGCTGCACACTGGTGGTGGATGAGGAGATTTCCCCCATTGTGTAAAAGCGCTTTGAGTGTCTAGAAAAGCGCTATATAAATGTAAGAAATAATAATAATAATAATAATAGGGGGGCTAACTTGGAATAGAACACAGCCAGGAACTATGCTTATAACTACAGCTCTAGAGGTGTAGTTGCAACCACACAAGATTGCGACGCTGTTTGGGAATTTCGTTATAACGTTGGATTCAGGAAACACCAAATCCCTAAACGACGGAACTTACAACCTTAGTTGGCTAACGATGGTTTTGGGAAATGCATCCCAGAGCATAACTAATTAGTAACTACTGTAGCTACTTTAGAGTAGTTTTTTTATTGGATACTTCTTTACTCTTACTCAAGTAACCATTAAGATTGTTACTTTTACTTTTACTTGAGTAAATATTTCCATTCCCATTACTTAAGTACAGATTTTGGATACTCTACCCACCTCTGTTTGATGTACGAAAGCTCTCAATAATGACAAACCATAGCATTAATTAATTAAATCATTGTCGTCAATGTAATTATAAATCAAAACAAACACTCACCAATATGGGGAATCCAGTTAGAAAGTCGTATATGAAAACTATTCCACTGATCAGATAGGTGATCTGCAGCGATGTCTTTATGGGCTCCGAGCCATCAATAGACGAGCGCCTCTTGCCCTGAGCATCCTCCACTACGATGGTGGGCACGTTAAATTTGTTCTTGTCCACATTTTGGCCCATCTGGATGGAAAAGGTCTGGAAGAGGGCAATTCCGATGCAGATGACACCCATTACCACACTCCCGCTGATCAGCAGCAGGAAGCAGACGCCAAAGCCCAAGCCAATCTCGGTCACAATGAAGCGACAGTTATCTTGGGTGTAAAATCGCTCTGTGGTATCGTGCCAGCCCACAGCGGGCAAGGTGGACAGAATGAATGACACCATCCAGATCCCCATCACAGTGTGGACAGCCTGCTTTTTGGTGTTACTCAACCTGGTAGAAGAGAAAGAAGATTAAGGTTAAAGTCTAGAAGCAAAAAAAAATAATAATATAATATAATATAATATAATGGTGTATATAAAATTGGTGTTAGTGAGGCCAGCAGGGGGTGCTCAACCTGCGGTCTGTGTGAGTCCTAATGCCCCAGTAAAGTGAAGGGGACACTATACTGTCAGTGGGTGCCGTCTTTTCGGATGAGATGTTAAACCGAGGTCCTGACTCTTTGTGGTCATTAAAAATACCATGGCACTTCTTGTAAAGAATAGGGGTGTAGCCCCGGTGTCCTGGCCAAATTCCCTCCATCAGCCCTTACCCATCATGGCCTCCCAATCATCCCCATTCCCTGAATCGGCTCTATCACTGTCTCTCCTCTGCACCTATAGCTGGTGTGTGCTGTGTGGTGTGTGCTAACACTGGTGCCGTTGTCCTGTGGCTGCCGTCGCATCATCCAAGTGGATGCTGGACACTGGTGGTGGTGTGGAGAGACCCCCCCATGATTGTAAAGTGCTTTGGGTGTATGGCCATACACGATAAATGCAATATAAATACACACATTACATTACAATATAATATAATATAATATAATATAATATAGGCTGCACGGTGGCGCAGTGGGTAGCACGTTCGCCTCACAGCAAGAAGGTCGCTGGTTCGAGCCTCGGCTGGGTCAGTTGGTGTTTCTGTGTGGAGTTTGCATGTTCTCCCCGTGTTCGCGTGGGTTTCCTCCGGGTGCTCCGGTTTCCCCCACAAGTCCAAAGACATGCGGTACAGGTGAATTGGGTAAGCTAAAATTATCCGTAGTTTATGTATATGTGTGAATGAGTGTGTATGAATGTTTCCCAGTGATGGGTTGCAGCTGGAAGGGCATCCGCTGCGTAAAACATATGCTGGATAAGTTGGCGGTTCATCCCGCTGTGGCGACCCCAGATTAATAAAGGGACTAAGCCGAAAAGAAAATGAATGAATGAATGAATAATATAATATAATATAGGCTGCACGGTGGCGCAGTGGGTAGCACGTTCGCCTCACAGCAAGAAGGTCGCTGGTTCGAGCCTCGGCTGGGTCAGTTGGTGTTTCTGTGTGGAGTTTGCATGTTCTCCCCGTGTTCGCGTGGGTTTCCTCCGGGTGCTCCGGTTTCCCCCACAAGTCCAAAGACTTGGGTAAGCTAAATTGTCTGTAGTGTATGTGTGTGAATGAGTGTGTATGGATGTTTCCCAGTGATGAGTTGCAGCTGGAAGGGCATCCGCTGCGTAAAACATATGCTGGATAAGTTGGCGGTTCATTCCGCTGTGGTGACCCCAGATTAATAAAGGGACTAAGCCGAAAAGAAAATGAATGAATGAATGAATAATATAATATAATATAGGCGACACGGTGGCTCAGTGGTTAGCACTGACATTGGGTCATGTGACATACAAAAGTGTCGTTTGCAAATCAGGGACTTTAGACCTGGTGGTGTATGTAAAATAGACTCAAAGTCCGATTTACATTTTATAGCTGAAGTGGAATGGAAGTTTACCAGCTAGTGAATAACAAAAAAAAAGAAGTGAAATCTCATTTTGAATTAAAATGTGGGAGAAAGACATACAGTACAAATTAGAATGATTTTTTTTTTCCTTTTTGGGTGAAACTACTTGAAACCCTCTGACTGTTCCAAACTTTATGTCAGTTTAGTTCTAACTTGCAGTACATTTAGTACTTAAATTATTATGGCTTCCACCATTATGAGCTCAAGAAACAGAAGACTTTAGGTTGATTTCGGCATGCCATATTGTTCTTAAATAAGTAGCAGAACTTGTCTGTTGCATTATAAAACATCTACGGTTTTAATGCTTTGCAAATACTTTAAGTGTTGAGCAAGTTTCCAGACTATAATTAAACTCTATCAAGCATCTCTGGAGAAACCTGAAAAGGGTTCTCCACTGACAGCCTCTGACTAACCTGACAGAAATTGACAGCATCTGCTGAGACAAATGGCTGGGAATTCACAAATACTTAAGCTTGACACATTTAGGTTTTTTAACACTGTCCTCCTGGTCCACTCAACAAGCTAATTGAGGAATATAAAATTTGTATAGAGTCACAGATAGGCCTGTCACGATAGGGATTTTTTGTTGTGCGATATATTGTCACAGAATTGGTTGTGATAAGCGAAATTATTGTCATTTTGAGATCATTTTATGCCACTGATTATATAATGACTATATAACAGCATAATAATGCAAATAGCCACAAACACTTTAAAATGCATATCATTCTTAAGGTTATAAATTATATAATTATATATAAGGTTATGTTAAAAAGGAAAATGTTCTATTATAGATACTATTAAATGTCCTCTTAGGTAAATGTCCATTTATAAACTTTGACAGCGGTGAGGTAGAATGTAAATGTCATTGTAAACTGGCTTTAACGTTTTTTGTGAAATTGTAAATATACATTACAATGGCAAAAATTATTGAGGTCACCTCCAAGTATTGCACGATAAGTTGATATATTGATTATTGTGACAGGCCTAGTTACAGACAAGAATGCAATCGAGCCTGGAGCTTGACGTTGCAGGGGGCTAGAATTTATAATATCAATTGCTTCTAAGTAATTATCAATTGCTTCGATGTAATTATAGCGGATGCCCGTCCAGCCACAACCCAGTACTGGGAAACACCCATACACTCTCACATTGACACACACATTCTTTTACTACGGTCAATTTAGCGTACCCAATTCACCTATAGCGCATGTCTTTGGAGTGTGAGGGAAACTGGAGCACTCAGAGAAAACCCACGCCAACATGGGGAGAACATGCAAACTCCACACTGAAATGCCAACTGGCCCAGCCGGGACTCGAACCAGCAACCTTTTTGCTGTGAGGCGACAGTGCTAACCACTGAGCCACCGTGCCACCCTGTTTAGTTTCAAATAAAAGTATAAAGTTTTCACAGATCTGGTCCCTGCTTTGTCATTATGGGTATCTCAGCTAACAGTGAATGTTCCCAGCACATTCAGTAAAGCTCCTTAAAAGTAGTTAGCAAGTTGTTAGCAAGTAACGTTATTAAAATAATGTTTTTGAAACATTCTTGTAACATTGATAATAAAAGGTTCTTAGAACAATATCCTTGGAATGTCTTTAAGAGGTTATTTGCACTTGATGAATATTAATGTGGATAGAAAAATGTTCTGAGAACATTAATAGAATAGAAATGAAACATTCTGAAAATGTTAGCACTGTCGCCTCACAGCAAGAAGGTCGCTAGTTTTTCTGTGTGGAGTTTGCATGTTCTCCCCATGTTCACGTGGGTTTCCTCCAGGTGCAATCCAAAGACATGCGCTGTAGGTGAATTAGGTAAACAAAAATTGGCCAAAAAATTGGAGCGTGTGTGATTGTGAGTGTGTATGGATGTTTCCCAGTACTGGGTTGTGGCTGGAAGGCCGTCCGCTGCGTAAAACATATGCTGGAATAGTTGGTGGTTCATTCTGCTGTGGCGACCCCTAATAAATAAGGGACTAAGCCGAAAGAAAATGAATAAATCAATGAATAAATAATGTTCTAAAA
>CAIGQV010019087.1:888237-980714 GCA_903798115.1 Danio jaintianensis
AAACATTGTATAACATGAGACAGGTATGTTCTAAAAACATTGTATAAATATCTTTGAGCCAAATTACAACGTACTGTATAAAACTTTTACTTACTCATTACTTACTGGTAATGTTAGGGAAATGTTCTTAGAACAATAATATAATGTGAACGAATATTCTAATAATATTTTAAATGACATTCTGAGAAAATTAATAAAACATTAGACTGGAATGGTGGCTCAGTGGTTAGCACTATCGCCTCACAGCAAGAAGGACGCTGATTCGAGTCCTGGTATGTTTAAATGAGAGAGTGTATAGGTGTTTCTCGAAGGGCAGCCACCGCATGAAACATATGCTGGAGTAATTAGCGGTTCATTCTGCTGTGGTGACCCCTGATAAATCAGGGACTAAGCTGAAGAACAGTGAGTAGACTAGAATGTTAAAAAAAACTATTTGACTAACATACTTACAACCAAAATAGAACGTTAACTGGACATTAAAAATGGACATTTTGAACATTCTAAGAACATTAGAAAAACAATGTTTTTATGACTTAATTGGAACGGTATAGGAACATTTTTATAACATAAAATTGTTAACAGGCATGAAGTATATGGAGTGTAGAATGATGTGATGAAAAAGATAATTGAAAGCATTTTAATATGAGGTGGCGAAAATGTGAAAAAAGGTATATTCTATTCATACCTCTTCAAAACACTCTATGACAAAGCAAGATGCGGTAATGAGAACAGATCTGAGAACTGAACCGAATCTGTAGTTTTCAAAGCAAAGGAGACATTTATTTACTGTCCATGGATAATGATTCCGAAATGAATAATTCAGATGAATAATAAAAGGTATTTGTTAGATGGACCCAGTCCTTGTCTGTCTGGATAATTAGTAAGGTAGGTGATATCAAGATATATTAGAGGAGGAAAACAACCAAAATCACATCTCAATAAAGGAGTCTCTGTGAAGTGAATGAGAACAAACTCCATGAATACCATGTCTAATGGGATCAGCAAGTGTGCAAAGTTGTCATGGCAACCAGTTACACTGCAAACTGATTTCCTATGATTATGCAAACAAAGTAGTTAAAAGCTTAGAAATATATATTAAAGCCTCATTCATTACAGGGTATGCATATTGGGACATCCTCAGCATCATTTGTCAAACATTTAGCTGGTTACTCACAGCAGTTACTCATTTTGTAATAAAAAAAAAAGAAAAGAGACATCAATTATGCAATGCATATTTGCTAAACTATATGCTAACTCTGAGAAAAACATAATTTTATTTCAAATGAGCTTTTAAAATACTTTCTAATTTCATTTGCCGTTTCACGTTTCCGTCATGCAAATAGAAATATAGTTACAAGTGTTTGGAGACATTTCATTATTATGTACTCTATTCTATAAACATTATTGTATATGTATTGAAGACAAAAAGTTATACAAATAATTGAAATTTGTCAATTCGTTAGAAAATATGATCCAATTATTTTTTTATTTGACTGTGGTCTTATTCACTTACAGTATAAATCTGACATCATATATTTCCATTGAAGTACATACATAATTGTGTGTTTTTTTTTTAGAAAGCTCAATATAACCGAGTATGCACAGCACAACAATAAAATTTGAAATAGCAAAATAAATGTTGAAAAAATAATAATAATTATGATTCTAATGTCTCTATATACACTCACCGGCCACTTTATTAGGTACACCTGTCCAACTGCCTGTTAGCGCAAATTTCTAATCAGCCAATCACATGGCAGAAACTCAGTGCATTTAGGCATGTAGACATGGTCAAGACGATCTGCTGCAGTTCAAACCGAGCATCAGAATGGGGAAGAAAGGTGATTTAAGTGACTTTGAATGTGGCATGGTTGATGGTGCCAGACGGGCTGGTCTGAGTATTTCTTAAACTGCTGATCTACTGGGATTTTCACGCACAACCATCTCTAGGGTTTACAGAGAATGGTCCGAAAAGGAGAAAATATCTAGTGAGTGGCAGTTCTGTGGGCGCAAATGCCTTGTTGATGCATGAACTGCGTGATGCTATCATGTCAATATTGACCAAAATCTCTGAGGAATATTTCCAGTACCTTGTTGAATCTATGCCATGAAGGATAAAGGCAAAAGGGGGTCCAACCCAGTAAACCCAGTACTAGTAAGGTGTACCTAATAAAGTGGCCGGTGAGTGTAGGCCATTTCAATGTGGTCATGTCATTGGCCCATGAACATTTCCTGCTTGTTATCAAACTATTTCATAACTGTAACAAGAGGCAATTCAATCATAACTTAATGTTAAAACGGATATCATAACATTATTTATTAATATGTGGCTCTTTTTGGATTCTTGGAAGCTATAGAAATTAAAAATGTAAAACCGGAAATACGTTGGGACCATTGTTTTTGTTTACATCCATTAAAATGCTCTATAGGGGGCAGATGTTGGTTTGAGTCTGAGGTAAACCTATACCTACTGAATATTTAGACAAATTAGAGTTTGATTGATAACTTTAGGTCAGGGTTTTAATTATTCAAGAAAAAGTTAATTCATACAAAAGCGTTTTATTGCGTTTCTCAAAACTTTCTTAAGGCTACATCATTCTTAAGTTGTACCTTAAGGTATACCTTATTGTTATTATGTGTTTTCCAAAGCTATCTTAGTTAAGCATACCCTCTTTAAGTCATACTTTTGTAAGGTCTTGTCTTAGCTATACTTTATCACTGCTTTTTTACACCTAAGTCTATGAATATATCTATTTAGGTTGCATATACACCCAGTGTTTAATTAAGCTGTTAAAGAGTTGTCCTGCAAAGATTAAACTTTATTCAAAGGGATTCATAAAAAATATTCATTCATTCATTCATTTTCTTTTCGGCTTAGTCCCTTTATTAATCTGGGGTCGCCACAGCGGGATGAACCGCCAACTTATCCAGCATTTGTTTTGCGCAGCGGATGCCCTTCCAGCTGCAACCCATCACTGGGAAACATTCATACACACTCATACACTACGGACAATTTTAGCTTACCCAATTCACCTATACCGCATGTCTTTGGACTTGTGGGGGAAACCGGAGCACCCGGAGGAAACCCACGCGAACACGGGGAGAACATGCAAACTCCACACAGAAATGCCAACTGACCCAGCCGAGGCTCGAACCAGCGACCTTCTTGCTGTGAGGCGAACGTGCTACCCACTGCGCCACCGCGTCGCCTCATAAAAAATATACACAACATAAAAATTTGATTGTTTTTAGAGTCTTTGTAGCCTACAAAGAGACAACGTCATCCAGAAATGCAGCCCAGGAGGATTTTTTAAAGGAGTTCTAGGAAGCTCAAAATTGTGCATAATTGTTTACATTGATTGTACTTAGAGAGCCGTGTTTTGTTTTGCTTAGAAGAGGGATTTGAGAATTGCAAATTTGTTTATGGCCCATTTATGACAATATTAGAGCAGACAAATGCACTGATGGCTCATGATATATAGACATTAACATATAAGTTCTTATTAAAAAAAGAGTGGACTAGATTGGGGTTAAATAAACAGTTCCTCGCAGTTCTACCATCCATATAAAACAACAGCACCTCCACCAGGGACAGCTCCTCGCAACGTTGTACATAAGAAGGTATACCTTAAGCAGCCTCTTTAAAGGGGACCTGTTATGCAAAAATTACTTTTATAAGGGGTTTAAATACAGTTGTGGCAACAGTCTGTGAGTATAACCAGCTTCTAACAGTAAAAATGCATTAATTTTATTTTCTATAATCACACTTCATAAAAACTGTCTGCAGAAACACTTTGATTGACATTCTCCCTTTTATACACGTCATCAGAGGGGGAAAGCCCCGCCCATTAGTGATGATCTCTCCCTCATTAGCGTAGAGCGTTAGTCTTGTTTTTGAATCTGCCACTATGCTGACACACAGGCATCTGTAGCTCCACCCTCTTTAGAAAAGAGCACAATCTCATTTAAATTTAAAGCGACAGTCACCTAAATGACACAATTAAGATCAAAGCCTAAAAGGGGCAGATTGAAAGAGTTATAAAAGATTATTTGTGTGGTATTTTGAGCTGAAACTTCACATACACTCTCTAGGGGCATCTTATTTTACACCTTGTAATAATAGGTCCCCTTTAAGATGTACATTGAGAATCTTCGTAGCCTACTAAGAGACAACGTTAATGTGAAACGCAGTCCTGGTCCTCGATAGGCTGATGGTCTGAAAGGTCTTTCTAGCCATGGACTATTCTACAGTATCCCCACAAGAACTGCTTCACCATTTATGTACATCATTCTGCCTTCAGGATTCCTCAACTAGACCAAATTTAATAGAAATTTACAAATACTACTGAATTTGTATCACAGAAAACAGTTTTTTATTTTATTTTATTAAATTGTACTTTTTTTAGGTGAGAATGTAATTGTTTACATGATTAAATGTAATTGTTAGTATCTTAAATAATATTAAAGAGATTTAGATTGATGTAAACTGTGGCCATCCTTTAACATCAAGTTTCTTTGGTTTTGATCAGTTTGTGTAAATGGTTGGCTTCAGGGCGATATTGTGCAGTCCACAGCTATGTTTACTGAATTTTACTCATTATGTCAGTTTAGTCAAATCTGTTATATAAAACAACAACACCTTGTTGATGCAGTCATGTTGGGTTTCGGTGTTAAGCTGCTGGAGGAATCTTCTCACTGGCAATGTCACAAATAAATATATACGCAGACTTTTAGATGCATTTGCCAGACAGACAGTCAGTTCATTTTTGGAGCTATCTGGGCAATGATTCAATTGGAGGACATTTCTCCTTTAATCATAGATGCTTTATCTCAGTCCTCTGTTGTTTGGAGAGACATCAGAGATTTTTTTATTATGTGATGATGTATGTCTGTCCTGTTCTCAAACACTCTCACATCACAAAGCACTGCAGGAGTATTTGCAGATGAAGGCTTTTCAAGAGTGCAATTATTGCAAAGTTGCATTAGCAAACAATGACAAGAGTACACTAAAATCAATGTTTGAGAATACTATTAAACTGTTGAGGTGGAAAATGTAAAAAGTTGCAGAAAACAGGATAAATATGCATGATTTTATGCTAAATGTAAACATATTAATATGTAGTGTACACTACCTGACAAAAGTCTTGTCACCTATCCAAGCCTTAGGAACAACAAATAATAACTTGACTTCTAGTTGATCATTTGGTATCAGAAGTGGCTTATATGAAAGGCAAAAGCCTCTAGATTACACTTATTTTACCAAAATAAATTATGATCATGCCTTGATTTTTAATTATTTAATTAGGACAGTAAGGTCTGAATTTGCTTAGACAAAAGTCTTGTCACTTAACAGAAATAATGTACAGTATAGACTATAAAGTCATGGTGCAGTGGAAAAAGAATGAATATTGTGTATGACTCCCATGAGCTTGGAGGACTGCATCCATACATCTCTGCATTGACTCAAATAACTTATCAATAAAGTCATCTGGAATGGCAAAGAAAGCGTTCTTGCGGGACTCCCAGAGTTCATCAAGATTCTTTGGATTCATCTTCAATGCCTCCTCCTTCATCTTACCCCAGACATGCTCAATAATGTTCATGTCTGGTGACTGGGCTGGCCAATCCTGCAGCACCATGACATTCTTTTCTTTCAGGAACTTTGATGTGGAGGCTGAAGTATGAGAAGGAGCACTATCCTGCTGAAGAATTTGCCCTCTCCTGTGGTTTGTAATGTAATGAGCAGCACAAATGTCTTGATACCTCAGGCTGTTGATGTTGCCATCCACTCTGCAGATCTCTCGCACGCCCCCATACTGAATGTAACCCCAAACCATGATTTTTTCTTTAACCAAACTTGACTGATTGCTGTGAGAATTTTGGGTCCATGCAGGTTCCAATAGGTCTTCTGCAGTATTTGTGTTGACTGGGATGCAGTTCAACAGATGATTCATCGGAAAAATCTACCTTCTGCCACTTTTCCAAATGATCAACTAGAAGTCAAGCGATTATTTGTTGCTCTTACAACTGGGATCGACGACAAGATTTTTGTCAGGTAGTGTACAGATTGCACTTATTCTTCCTAGAAAACTAAGCTACATTTGTTCAAAGGAAATTGGCAGTTGACACCATAACAGGGGCCTGGGGGTGGAAAATCATTTTTAGGAAACAAAGAAACATAATAGTCAAAATATATAATATAAAACATCTATTATTTAATACCATAATTCCCTTCTGAATGTGAAATACACAACTTGAAGGAATGTCCATATAAGGTTTTGCAGTCTTTGGCACCTTTGTCCACATGCATAGGCATGAGACGCCCTGGGACATGTCCCTAGATGACTTTTTGTCTCTCCATGTATTTATAAATGCCTGAGTTTAAGCCATACTGACAGACATTAGAAACTAAATGTCAAAAACCATATAATTCAGCATACTGAAGATTCATTCATTCATTTTCCTTCGGCTTAGTCCCTTTATTCATCAGAGGTCGCCACAGTGGAATGAACCGCCAACTTATCCAGCATATGTTTTACACAGCAGATGCCCTTCCAGCTGCAACCCAGTACTGGGAAACATTCATACACACTCATTCACACACATACACCACAGCCAATTCAGTTTATTCAATTCACCTATAGCGCATGTCTTTGGACTGTGGGGGAAACCGGAGCACCCGGAGGAAACCCACGCCAACACTGGGAGAACATGCAAACTCCACACAGAAATGCCAACTGACCCAGCCGGGACTCGAACCAGCGACCTTCTTGCTGCAAGGCGACAGTGCTAACCACTGAGCCACCGTGTCACCACTGAAGATTTTATTTCTATATTAATATAATATTTCATGTTCATTACAGGTTTATTTACATGGCGTCAAATGAAACAACCAATAAAAATCTTCCATTGCAAGTGTTTAACTGTCTGTTTTGTGCTTAGACTGGAATATTCATACAGCACCAAGATAATATTCAGTTCAACTGTGGTTTCATTCAGTACCCATAAATTACTTATTTTCTCATCTATCAAAAAAACGTTTGGGTGATTCTACAATTGTGGGTACATTTTGTGTCTCCAAGATAAAACAAAAACTATACTAAAATAGGTTCAAATAATAACACAAAGTACATCAAGTCATCTAAAAAAATGCTTGTGCGTGTTTTTAGGGACATTTTTTCTGGAAAATATTTACTTAAAGACTCTCGCTATACCTATTTTTTACTTTTTACACCTCCTTAATCAAACATTTAGATAATTTATATCATTTTTATGTGTGTTTACTCTACTAAGATAAATAAACATTTGAATGAAACATCTATTTTGTGTATTATTTGTAACTTAAACAGCTATTAAAATAATACATTTTGTGTCTGTCCCTATGTTCTGGTCAACTCTGTTACATTTTTTATTTAAGGCATAATTTTTTATTTAAGTTATAAAAGGCATAACAATCTTTAAAGAAGTGATGTCACTTCCTCTGGCAGGAAACTTTGGAAAGTTTTGAGGCATGTCTTCACTGTTCTCTCATTAATTTTTACAAAACGATACACTAATAGTAGATTAACTATTTGTCAACTCTGTTATTGTGATATTTCAGTGAATCTTTCATTCACTTTTTAAAAACAATAATATGATGAAAATACATCAAATTCTGTTTTAGACATGCCGTGCGGTATCTGCTTTGAGGTAAGCATCTTGAGTTAAGCACAAAATGGTGGAAAGTGTCAACTCTGTTACTGTCAACTCTGTGGTTTAAAAAGTTACTAAACAATAATTAGTAACAAAATCAAAGGTTATCTATCACATTTAAGCATTTTGCATTATTCTACACTAATAATGGATTCAGTTTACAGTAAATTATATATTTATTGAATGTCATCACATGCTAGAAATATACTCGCAATTCTGGAGTCTTTCATACATAATTGAGTAAGGATTAAAATATATAACTAGCGTTGGGTATCGTTTGGGGTTATTTTGATACCGGTGCCAAAATGGTGCCTGAACCGACACTTTTGAGCCACAAAATTATTTTACAAAAAAAATATTTTAATCATAATTGAACAATATAATTATATATTTATAATAAGTATAAAGTATACATCAATACATATTTTATATATTTGAATTGCATGCATATATTTCTTTTGATCATTTGTTTGTTAGCATGAATGCAAGATTTGCATTATGTAATTAACATTAGATTAGCTTACTACTAACCTGTGGAAAGGCTGTCATCAAAATCTTTTTTCTAGGGTTGGGGTTTGTGACTACGTTTACATGGACATCAGTAATCTAATGATTTGCCTTAATCTGAATAAGACAACAGTATGATTAAGGTGTTTACATGAGTTGCTTTTTGAATGTTCCATTCATGATTCCGTGTTACATGTTATAGTACAGATCCATTAACGTCATTGCGTCACCGCGCTATCTAACGTTTCCTCCGCAGTTTCACATAATTTTTAATTTGTTGACTTTAATTGCAGTTCGGCAGTTTCACTGAGGTATTGGATGACAATATGAAGTAAGGACTGGTGGAGGAGTGTTGAATTAATGTAATTTGATGCCGCACGCCGAATGGAAAGAAAAAACCTCAGCATTTCGTGACGCGGGTGTCTGTGGTCCTTTAAGGTAATCAAAAATCTGTGTTTACATGGTAGACTCTTAATCAGAATATTGTCTTAATCATATTAAAATCGGAGTATTGGTGTTCATGTAAACGTAGTCACTGAAAGTGCCAGATGATGTCGCAAGCTGTCAAAGACCTCTGCCTTTAAGTGGATTCCATGAGCCCTCAAATTTCATAAGTTTGACATGTTTCCCCCCTTACACACAACTTTTGTAAAGCATCTGCTGCATGTTGGTGTGTCAGAATCCTTGCTTGTAAAATATAGCCACTCTTTAGATCACTTAGTTTAAGCAAATTTGATGAATTCGATCATGCGTGTTGATGAAGGGAGTCTGCGCGCTTTGCCTTCTATATCTAAGCAACAAGAACACATGTCGACAGTGTCCGAAATTCTCAAAGTTGTTTAGAATTAAATGTTTAGAGATGGTGTGACACAACACATACTTATGTGCGCCTTTGATGCACCCTTTGATGCTTCTTACGTTCTTGTCGCAGCACAAGTGGCACCGAAATTAGGCACCGAAATTCATATGCTGATTCGGTCCAGTGCATACACTGCAAAAAATTATTTTCTTACTTTGATTTTTTGTCTTGTTTCTAGTCCAAATATCTAAAAATTCTTAAATCAAGAAGAATTTTCTAGACAAGCAAAACATATTGTCTTGTTTTAAGAAATAATATGCCAAAATTAGGTGAGTTTTTCCTTAAAACAAGCAAAATAATCTGCCAATGGGGTAAGCAAAATAATCTTATGTCAAAAGGAAAAACAAGATTATTTTGTTTACCCCATTGGCAGATAATTTTGCTTGCTTTAAGGAAAAACTCACTTAATATTGGCATATTATTTCTTAAAACAAGACAATATGTTTTGCTTATCTAGAAAAAGCTTCTTGATTTAAGAATTTTTAGATATTTGGACTAGAAACAAGACAAAAAATCTAAGTAAGAAAAGCATTTTTTGCAGTGTACCAGTTACAAAGGCTGGATAATAATGCCTTAATGGCACGGGGTTTCGGTACCCAAGCCTATGTATAACCATTTCCCACTATAAATTAAAGTCCTTATGAATTCTTATGTCAACAAAGGTTAACTCAAGTGTCTTACTCTTACCTATAGTTGACAGGCCAGCGGACCATCCACATGCGGTGGTAGGACAGGGACGTGACTGAAAAGCAGGTGACCAGGGTAAGGGTGTAGAAGGTGGAGACAAAGACTTTGCAGAGTCCTTCGTTCCACTCATAGTTGGAATGTTGCCTGCGAAGCTGAATGACGCAGTACATGGTGATGGGGATGCCCATATTGAGAATGTGCGTGCCAGCCAGTGTGCATATGAGGAACTCAAGGGGCTTCCACTTCTTCTGTTTTGCGCTCACGCTCAGGATTCCCCAGGCATTGGCCAGGATGGACACTCCTGAGCAGACCAGCCAGGCCAGTGCGTTAGTGCTGATGACCTCATCGTTCATGATGGAGCAGCCTGCGAGAGGTGGTGGGGGGGTGGAATGGCAAAAGGTGTGGGAGCAGCCGTAGGCAAAGGCAGGTGCCAGGCCCGAACAGGCATTCCTACTGCGACAGGCAGTTCTTCCTCTGGATGTGCTCTAGGGATGGGGTGAGGGGCATAGCAGCGTGAGGGGGCACTGGGGTCGGACGGAGGAGGGGTTTGTGCATTGAGAGCCAGGCCAGTGCTGTAACAATCCTACAAAAAAGAAAAATAGAAAAAATCAATACATATCTTGAAAAAGGAGACATATGGAGGACATAGATTCATTTAGAAATTTTTCTTGGAATAACTGCCCATTGCATATATGGTCACCGAGTGGACAGACCTTTTATGCGTACATTATCATACTGAATACTCACTCACTCAATGGGCTATATGCACAGCTAGTGTTTTTCAGCCAACTGTAAACTTCAGGTGAAAGGTTAATGTGACTAATTCCAATTTTATAAGGTACCTTGTACAGAGTATATACAGGAATCAGAGAGTGAAATACCTTTTAAGACCTTTTTTTAAGACCCTTTCCATACATTTTAAGACCTTATAACCACTTTTCAACCGGAAACACTGGCGAGATTTTAACTTACAGTATATTTACTAAATATTAATGTAGGAAATTAATCCAAAACTAAAACATTATTCATATACTGAATAAAAATCTATTAAATCTAGCTTATTCAGCAGGTTGGCGCCTATAGAACTGCAGAAATAATGGTGTTGCCTTGGTTACTGCAGTAAACAAAGCAGCATGATGTCAAATCTAGTAGGATTCACTGATTTCATAAACTACACAGCATCCTGATATTCGCAAATTTAATTCAGGCAAACTTTAGCATACAACCATACATTGCATAATCAAAAATGATATAAAATTTAATACCTTGCAAAATAGCATTTAAGACTTTTTAATACTTTTTAAGGGCCTTAAATTTCTCTACATTGATTTATCAACTTTTAATACTTTTTAAGACCCCGCGGACACCCTGTTGTACAGCATCGATGTTGTACTGTAATTAAAATACAGTCAGTTATATAAACTTAAGCATTTATTTAGTTGTTCAAGCGTAAAATGAGATGAAAGACCGCTTAAGTGCTAGCGGCGTCAGTAGCAACCGGCAAGTGCAGAAACTCCATTGAAAATACTGGGGTAAAATCAATTTTCATATTTTAAAGACATGTTGGGGAAACATGGAATTTAATGCAGTGCTTCTTGTCCGGTCTGAGACCCATTTCATATCATATATCTATCAGCAGTGAAGATCACTGATTTTTAAAAGACAACAGATCTTAAACGTGGCGATTTTTTTAATTGAAAGACAGTTCACTGGAAGCGATTGGGCTGGCTGACTGGAAATTAAAAGTCTGTGCGCATATACCCCATTTCCATCGGCTTAGTTCCTGTTTTATTAAGGTGTCACCACAACTGCAAATACAAAGTCAGTTATATAAACTTAAGCATTCATTTAGTTGTTCAAGCGTAAAATGAGATGAAAGACCGCTTAAGTGCTAGCGGTGTCAGTAGCAACCGGCAAGTGCAGAAACTCCATTGAAAATACTGGGGTAAAAACTGGGGCTTAGTTCCTGTTTTATTAAGGTGTCACCACAACTGAATGAACCGCCAATTACTCTGGCATATGCTTTACATGGGGATGCCCTCCAACCCGCTACAGTGCCTTCCACTGACAGGGTTTCTGCAGGTTTCACCAAATCAAATTTATGACTTTTTAAGACCATGAAGAATGAAATTTCAGACTTATTTAGGGCTAAACGCTAAGGATTTTTTTAATGACCCAGCAGAAAAAAAATTTACTTGCCCCATCAAAAACCTATTCTGATAAGTTATTTATTAGCCACATATTTTAAATAATGTGTCAAAACAAGCAGACCCTAGTTGTATACATTTGTTTCAACGTAACACAAAAAAGTCTCTTTAAAAACTAAATGTATGGACAAAAGACTGTTATAATATTAGTTATAAATATAGTTTTGCTAAAAGTTTTATTGAGATGTATTGTTGGTGATTGGGTAGCTTTACATAAAGAAAATAAAATTAAGACCCGTTTAAAATGATTTAAGACCTACAAGACAATATTTCAGTGAATTTAAGACGTTTTAAGACCCTGCAGATACCCTGCACTGAGCCACCATGCCACTCATCCTGAATAATATGAAAAAAAACACTATATTGTTTTTGAACCATACTACAGTAAAGTAAATTAATTAATCTGGTGTGGTGATAGTACAACAACTAATATAAACAAATTACCCAATACTGTACGTTTTCTACAACTAGGTATATTGTAATACAATAAACACAGTTTCACATAAAAACTATAGTATACTACTAGTATTAATTACGGTTTATCGGTTCACTATAGTTAATACTGCAGTATGCTGTAGCATTCCTGAATGTACAGTATAATACAATTTACTATAGTGTAGCTTAAAGACGTTACTAGAAATATATATTTTTTCATTTAAATGAGTAATTATTTAACTGAGTATTTTTTTTTTATGTGACATCTTCCAACTTGGTAAGCAATTGGGACTAGATTCAGGCTTCCTATATATATATTTTTATATTAGGGTTTAAACAAAATATTTCATAGTGCATATTGCGTAGGTCAGTTCATCCAAAACTGCTACTGTACTCCATTTGGCTTCATGACCTTTAGAAAAGTATGTTCTACAGTATGGTTAGTGTGATTTCACCAAGTAGGACATTTTCCTGGATCTATGCTGATCCTGGAACAACATTCCAATCAGCCAATCAGAATTAAGATTACAGTTTACATTAAGTTTAGGCTTACAGTTAGTGTTGTACTTCTACATGATTGTTATCCAACTATTATTCCCCTCTGATTTTGGGAATAATTTACAGTTATGGTTGGGTTTAGGGATTAGGTGTGGATTACATTTTCAAACAAATATTACGTTCCAGGATCAACATAGATGTTAATTTAGGATTGCATAGTACTTGTAATGTAATGTAATGTGTATTTATGTAGCGCATTTATTGTATATGGCCATACATCCAAAGCGCTTCACAGTCATGAGGGGGTCTCTCCACACCACCACCAGTGTGCAGCATCCACAGGACAACGGTGCCAGTGCGTTCACCACACACAGCTATAGGAGGAGTGGAGAGACAGTGATACAGCCAATTCAGTGGATGGGGATGAATTGGGAGGCCATGATGGGTAAGAGCCGATAGAGGGAATTTGGCCAGGACACTGGGGTTACACCCCTACTCTTTACGAGAAGTGTCATGGGATTTTTAATGACCACAGAGAGCCAGGACCTCGGTTTAACATCTCATCCAAAAGACGGCGCTTACTGACAGTATAGTGTCCCCTACACTTTACTGGGGCATTAGGACTCACGCAGACCAAAGGTTGAGGACCCCCTGCTGGCCTCACTAACACCACTTCCAACAGCAACCTAGTTTTCCCATGTGGTCTCCCATCCAGGCACTGACCAGGCTCAGCCCTGCTTAGCTTCAGTGAGCAACCAGTCTTGGGCTGCAGGGTGATATGGCTGTGGCACAATCACACCCACTTTGCACAATCACACTCACCTCTACAGTATATAGTATGACTATGAGCAGTTTGTATGGTGTACATTTTAGGACATCCTCAAACCTCAGTCACAAAATAAAACTTCATCATGCCTCAGACTAAAAGACTTACAAGGGTAGTTCAACCTGCCATTAAAATGCTGCCATTATTTATTCATCCTCTTTTACTACAATTAAGTAGATTATAATACCATACAGCACAGTTTCAAGTAAAAACTATAGTATACTACAGTATTTGTTACAGCTTATCAGTTCACTATGGTTAATATATGTTATAATATATATATAGTATAATAAAATTTACTATAGTATGGCTTAAAGACGGGCGACATGGTGGCTCAGTGGTGTATGGATGTTTCCCAGTACTGGGTTGCAGCTGGAAGGGCATTCACGGTGTAAAACATATGCTGGATAAGTTGCCGGTTCATTCCGCTGTGGCGACCCCAGATTGGTAAAGGGACTGAGCCGAAAAGAAAATGAATGAATAAATGAATGGCTTAAAGACGGGCGACACGGTGGCTCAGTGGTGTATGGATGTTTCCCAGTACTGGGTTGCAGCTGGAAGGGCATCCACGGTGTAAAACATATGCTGGATAGGTTGGCGGTTCATTCTGCTGTGGCGACCCCTGATAAATAAAGGGACTAAGCCGAAGGAAAATTAATGAATGAATGGCTTAAAGACGTCACTTGAAATATATATATTTTTTCATTTAAATTAGATTTTTTTTTTATGTGACGTCTTGGTACAAACAGTTAGGGTTACAAGAACTGTTAAACATATAACAAGACAAGATATATAAATATTTAGCACTGCAGTAAATATCAAGTCATAGGCACTTGCTTAAATTTATGTTCACATGGCCAAGCTCTGCCAAAATATTCCTTATGGGACCTGTGTTTAATCAGAATCAGAACCAAAATTAGTTTTGTTGCCAGGTATGTTTACGCATACCAGAACTTTTTTTCATGGCAGAAACTTCCACAGTGCAACAGAATGGCAGCAACAGGGCAAAACACAGATAATAAAGGAATGATAATAAAAGCATTAATATAACATTAGAGAAAAAAAGAACACAAATATATAATCAGCAAGCCTATCCCAGATGAAAAAAGTAATGCAACAGTAACAGTATCATCACAGGCATCATCAACACATTTAGTAACTTTTGTTAAGACAACCCTGGCTCATTCTGATAACGTTCCCTATATACATTTCTGAAGAGAGCAAAGTACGTCCCAGGAGCTACGTTTTTTTGCAGTTTTTGTTTTTGCGAATCCACCAGAGGCCGCTGTGTACGCTCTTTTCAGATCTCAAATTTCTCTCGCGAGTGCCATTCACGTCTGCTGTTCTCACATAAAAACACCAGAGGCTGCTGTCGACTGACTGACTTGCTGACTGACCAACCGACCAATCCCCCCACCTCCCCCTTCCCTAAACCCAACCAATAGTGTTTAAAAAAACACAGATTGACCCACCCACCCCCTTCCTTGTTTTTAAAAGCAATCCAGAAAAAGAAAAGCACCCTGATTTTTACCACGTTTTCAGATTTTACCACATTCTCACCGTGTTATTTACTTGTTTATTGAATTTTTTAGCTTTTATTTTTGTCTTACCTGCTTTCTAGAACCGCTCACTCAAACCCCGTCGTCACGGTCAACTCCGCTCTGCATCTCAAGTCCGCCGACGTACGTGTCGAGCTTCCGGACAAACTGGTAACAGCGGAAAAGCCATCCTTACGGAGGTAAGCGGTCAGCTGGTACACGAGAAAAGGAACGGCGTCATACCGCCCGTAGCGTTCATTTTAAAGATAAAATGCAGCCATACGTACTTCTGGCTACATAATTCGTTCTCCAGAAATGTATATAGGGCTACGTTTTCAGAATGAGCCTATGCTGTGTTAGGATCTAACACATGTTTGTAATATGTTACTTTTAAAAGTAAATTTCTCCAGCACTGTCAATATGTAATATATTTTTACAATTTAAAAGAAGAAATCATTGCTTTGTGGTGGAATTTGTTTCAGTGAAGCAATGACTACTGCGGTGTTATGAGATAATAAAATTAACATTCATGATCTCATGTATCCTGCTATTATCCATCCAGAATTGCAAGACACCACTAGAATTGACATGCAAATTACAGAAAGCCAGGCCATAATAACAGTCACTCACACTGTCAGATTCCCATAGATAGACACTTCATCTGAATAAGGTAATAAAATTACAGTAGGAGTAACATAATGCTTTTGTGTTTCACAGCTTTGTTCTTGCAGAATCTGATAAGCACCAGTCCATCTGCTTTTTTGTGTCAACACTGAAGCAGTGAGCAAACAAAGATCTAAGAAGACTTTTTATTGTTTGTGTGTACTAAAGATTTTTATTTATTACAAAAGGTATATGATCAACCGTATGCCATTTTTAAACATCGTACAAATCTTTGTCATTGAAGGCCTGCTGGACCATTAGGTTGATGTGTAACATATTACAAAACACTGGGTATCTGTGAATGCCCAACAGATAGCTTTAATTATTTAATCAGAATCAGAATTAATTAATCGTTAATCAGAAGAAGCATGTTTTACAAACAATTTATAAATAAATAAAGAGTGAATGTTATGATATGCATAATATAACAATATATTGCAATAAGTAGCATAATATAATACAGCAAAAAAGCCAGAAAAAAAGATTAAGTGATTGATGTATTTTACTCTTTTGATGAACAGAAATGATAAAAATACACTGTATTTATTTACCAATTCTAATGGAACTGAAGTTTGTAACCTTCTGTCATTCATTCATTCATTCATTTTCCTTCGGCTTAGTCCTTTTAATCATCAGGGGTCACAACAGCGCAATGATCCACCAACTTATCCAGCATATGTTACACAGCGGATGCCCTTTTAGCTGCAACCCAGTACTAGGAAACATCCATACACACTCATTCACACACATACACTACGGCCAATTTAGTTTATTCAATTCACCTATAGCGCATGTCTTTGGACTGTGGGGGAAACCGAAACACCCGGAGGAAACCCACACAAACACGAGGAGAACATGCAAACTCCACACAGAAATGCCAACTGACCCAGCCGGGACCCAGTGAGGCGACAGTGCTAACCACTTAGCCACCGTGCCGCCCTTAAACAGCATGTTTTTCAGACAAATTATAAATATAATATATGTTAGGTTATAATATGCATAATATAACAATATATTACAATAAGTAGTATAATATAATACTGCAAAAATGCCAGAAAACAGATTAAGTGATTGATTAATTTTATTATTTGATTAATAGAAATGATTATAAAAATACACTGAAATTACCAATTCTTTTTTCTAAAAATTTTTTAGGGTTTTTTCACCTTTAATTGGAAAGTACAGTGGAGGTTACAGACAGGAAAGTATTGGGAGCAGAGAGTGGGGTAGGGCAAGTAGGTATCGCTGCAGCCCGGAGACCTCCAAATGGGAGGCATTTTACTGCAAGTAGGCTGGGTGACATCCAAGTGGGAGGGACTTACGCCGCAAGTGGGCTGGGTTGTTGTAGGTGTAGTAGACATTAATAAAACACAACAGGTTACCGTGAAGTTGGGTTTTATGGTTGGGGTAGGTGTAGACATTCTTAAAACACAATAGGTTGGACTCTGTGTCATTTAAAAGACATTAATAAAATAAAAACTCCAGGTTTGTACAGCCCGGTTTGTCCCACCCACTTGGAGCTGGCTCCGACCTCCGTTTATACCCTTCTCGGGTAGGGTCGGCAAAGGACCTCGAGCTGGGAATCAAACTCGGGTCGCCGTGAGCACCACAGTGCTATATGTCGGCGCACTTAACGACTAGGCTATTGGTGCCGACTGTAATTACCAATTCTAATGGAACTGAAGTCTGTGACCTTTTGTATATTATGTCAAATGTTTAATGTAAATAATAACAAAAAATGTGTAATGTAACAATAATAATGTAATAATACTTTTATGTTAGTATGGGTCAGATTGATTATGAAAACTATCTCATAAAAAAATCAGATAAGAACATAGTAAATCATTTAAAAATCTAAATAGTAAATCAGTAAAGTAAATCATTAATTCTCACCAATTCCAATTAATCAAAATTTGATTATTATATAATATAATTTTAAAACAGTATGCAGCACCTATTTCCCAGTACTTGGTTGCGGCTGGAAGCTGTGTAAAACATATAGTATAGTTGGCGGGTCATTCTGCTGTGGCGACCCCTGACAAATAAGGGACTAAACTGAAGGGAAATGAATGAGTGAATGTAGCCTTTGCTGCCCCCCACCAAGACAGGCCAGATTTCCAGCTAAATTTACATATGAATGATCTGATGAAAATTTATGTCATGATGACTTTACTTCAGATAGACAGAGACCATTATGGTAGTCGAGTACAACTGACATATACGTATGACATATACATATATGACATATACAACCGACATAATAATAATAAATAAAAATAATAATAATATAGGTAATATTAATAAATAATAATAATATAATTCACTATATTTAAATATTTTTATTGCCAATAAAAAACCATGAATATGCAACACATCTCTTAGCCCAACTTAACAGTAAGCTAGACTTCAGTGCATGGGTCTACAATTAAAATTGCTTGGTGCATAAATAGACTGTTCACAATACATTTAGAATCAGGTCTACTAAAATTATGTAGAGCAAAAATAAAACCATCAGGGGTGAGTATTTTCATTAGGCAGAGAAAAAAGTATTGTTTCTGATGTCAGCGGGTGTGGGAATGGTTTCATTTGTGTTGTGAATCACACCGCTGTTTGAAATCATCTAAAATAAAGAACATTTCAAATCAGTGGCGATTTATTCAGGCCCATAAAATGTTGCCCAGGAGCACAGACATGTTGCAACATGACTTTAAGAAGACTAGGATAACAACAAGCCTAATATGCACATCTTGCCTCAGTCAATGTCAAAGTACATGAGTCAACTGTCCAAAAGAGAGCACACAGCTTAGCCTTACATCTGATTTTACAATCCACTGCTGTCAAAGCAGAATACAAGATAAGATTCATCAACAATACAGACGGAAAGACAGAGACTTATATGAAGCAAATAAATACATTTATTTCTGTCTTGTTTCTCCTAAACGGTAATAAGAATGAATGTGGAGCAATAGAAACATTCTCTTGCATCTTTTGCTTCTCAGACATTTCTCTTGAGAAATAGACCCCTGACATTTGTTTCGTCTTCAGCTTTAGAAGATATTTCAACTCATTATGCCCAGCTTTAATAAGATACCATTCTACTATCAAAGTTTCAAGATCTTAACTAGAGCTCAAACATCAAACATCAAGTTCTCCCAAAATCGATGCAATGCTACCATATTAGCTTAATTTTTCTGTACAGTGGTCCCTCGCTATAACGCGGTTCACCTTTTGCGGTCTCGCAGATTTTTTTTTTTGTGCAACTTGACATGTTTTTTTTTTTGACAGTGTATTGTGTTCTGCCTCCTGATTGGCTGTAGACCATTGTCAATCACAATCTCCTCTGTGTCTCATGTACAGTACAGAATGTGTTCAGCTTGCCAAATTAACATAAATCTTCTATCGCTAGCAGTGTGAGTTTCAAAAAGGATGCAAAAAGGGTTGTAACTGTCCGCAGCAAGACCATCGTAAAGGGGGTCACACACCATATGTGCCACGCCACGCCATGCAAACATCGGTTTCTATCAGGGTACGCACACCGGCGCCGCAAGTCGCCGCAAGTGCCCATCTACGACTCAGGACACTGTTCATATTTCTGCCGCGCCACAGAGCACCATCTGAATAATTTCATTTTAAATAACATGCAAATGTGCGCGTCCGTGTTTACTTTCAGCTGTCATGTGCCAGCACATCCGGTGTGTCTGCTATGCATCCTATGGAGTCTGCTTTCGCTTTGTGGATCAGTGACTGCAGGAAAAAGAACATATGCTGGATGCCAACATTATCCACAAAAAAAGCTAAAAAGCATTATGAACCTTTTGCTGACAGCGATGAATGTTTGCGCCTGACGACAGGTTTTGATCTTTGATTTCATTCTATAATACTGGACTTTGTTTTCTACAAATGTTTGAACTTTGGGAGTGTTTAAAAAAGAGAGAAAAGTGTGAAAATGTTAATGCCTGTCTGAGAAAAGTGTATAAAGTGTGTAGTGAGGGATTTTACAGTCTTAAAACATCTATAATAATTGTAAAAAATAAAGCTGTCTGCTTCGCGGAGTTCGCCTATCGCGGGTTATTTTTAGAACGTAACTCTTACGATAAACGAGGGACCACTGTACACTATTACTGTAAAATGTATTTTTAATGGCAAAAATTATTTTTAAATTGTAAAATGATCACAGAAATGCATTAAACTAAAACATGAAGACTGTAACTAATAAAGCGATGTGATTCACCAGGCTCCACCCTCACTCAGCACAGTTCACTCTCCCCAGAGTGTTCACTCAGCACCAGTCACAGTATTTAAGCGATGCACTACTTGTCTGATATCTTCTTTGAAAGAACACTTACTTCAGATCAGCTTATCTGTGAAATACTTACCTGGACTCAAACCCTGTATCCTGTTTCTCATCATCCTCTGGTTTTGCTACAGTGCTTGCTGGCCCTCAAGATGCAGTCCCCTCTTCTAGAACCTGAGCATTTATTTTTGTCCATGATGTGTCATTTGCAGTCTCCACTCTCCTCGACGGTGGAACTTCCTCTCTGGGAATCTCTGCCTCCAAAAGATCTAGTGTGACAGACACTTCCCAATCAATCACTGGAAATATTCCAGCCTGATTTGTTTAACATCAAGCACTGAGTGGGTGCTGTCCAGCTCCATGACGGTTCCCTTCATTAAGAGGAGATACACCTGGTTCTGGAGAATTCCACTGCTGACATACTCAGGTGTCCTTGGTTGATTAAACATCAGTCAGAACTCTCTTGGGAAATCAGAGAGATCCTCAATTGGATAAACAGTTCTATGTTGTATTTCCAAAGACATTTTCTGCCACAAGAGAGCCTTTAATCTTCTACAGACTGTGAGACAGTGATCCACCACCAGTTGGCCCCCTTCAACCATGATCAAAGATTCCCAAAACTTTCCTGAATTTGCAAATCTGTACTGGCGCTTCATACAAAGTTACAGCTACATTTACAGTTCTTTCACCAATCTACTCCATGCTATAGTAGGTCCAGGTCCCAGTAAGCAGATGTTGCCCTTTAATACCCTCAAGTAGTCCTCAGGCTCCTCTCCTAGTTCATCCTAACCCACAGGCAAGACCTTCATCATAGAGGTGGATGCCTAAACCACAAGGGTAGAAGCAGTGCTGTCTCAGCAGCAGGAGAGTCCTCCCAATCTCCTTCCATGTGCCTTTTACTCATAAAAATTCAATGCAGCAGAGAGGAACTATGACATCAGAGATCAGTAGTTATTAGCCATAAAATATGCTTTGGAAGAATGGATACATTGGTTGAATGGTGTTGGCTACAAGTTCATTGTCTTCATAGATAGTGGGCTTTATTCTTCTAATGCATTGACAGTCATATTTTCTATCAACCGGGATCCAACAACATACTCTCCCACATCCATTCATCTGAAGAGTGATGTGAAACCCTGAGGTCATCCTCAGCCCCATTCAGTGGACACTCAAGCAAAGCCAAGCTAGTAACTCTGAAAATCCTCCCCTAGGTTGTCCTCCAAACCAGCAGAATGTACTTGGAATTAGCAAACAAAATTTCTCTGCACATACCTCTGTTGGTACCGGGCACACAGAGGCAAATTAAACCCTATCACTTGTATGAAATCAGTTCTCATTGTAGTCAGTAAGGTCATGAGTGGATACGCGTATTTGACTGCACCATATCCAAGACCCATTGCCACCTTCCATTAGGATCCTTCTGCTTCTCATTCCCAACTGTCCATGGTTCTGCTTGGGAATTGACTTTCCCAGGTCACCGACCTATCAGTGTCACAAGGGAACACTTTCATGTTTGTACTAAAAAAGTGGACATGTTCTTACAATTCTGCAGGTTGATACCCACAAAGGGCTACCAACAGCAATGGAATATGCAAAACCTATCTTCGATTACATTTACAGGTACTTTGAAATCCACAAGGATATTGTTTCTGATAGCAGTCCAAAAATTTTGTAGGTTTGTAATGTAATGTGTATTTATATAGCGCATTTATTGTGTATGGCCATACACCCAAAGCGCTTCACAATCATGAGGGGGATCTCTCCACACCACCACCAGTGTGCCAACACCACCACTTGGATGATGCGACAGCAGCCACAGGACAACGGCGCCAATGCGCTCACCACACACCAGCTATTGGTGGAGTGGAGAGACAGTGATAGAGCCAATTAAGTGGATGGGGATGATTGGGAGGCCATGATGGGTAAGGGCCGAAAGAGCCCTGCTTAGCTTCAGTAAGTAACCGGTCTGGGGCTGCAGGGTGATATGGCTGACGGGTGATTTGGGAAGCATTATTTAAACTGGCTAATGTAACTCTTATGCCTAGTTCACACTACAGGATTTTAAGCTCGATTTAAGTCTGATTAGCAAGTTAACAAGCTCATCAATAGATCGGGCTGGGATCAGGGGGAAATCAACAGGTGATTGGTGCTTGGCAGTCTTTATGTTTCAACTACTCAACAACATAAAACAGTCTCATGCACACATCGCCAACACCTCGCACACGAGCTACAGCCAATGAGAGCAAGTCATGGGTTGACTGGCTGTGTTCAGCAGCTCAACAGAAATCTCTGTGATTGGCTGGAATGGTCATCGGTTCACTCACTTCACTCTGCATATGAAAGCCAAGTCTATAGCTGAACCATCCTGTGCAGTTAGTAATTCACAGGTATAAGGGATATGACAATTCTCATAGGTCCAACGCTCCTCAGTGCACCCTAGGACAAAAGGTATTGCTCTAAACATGAAATATCAGGTTGCACCTGCCATGCAAGAAGCTGAGTCCCAGTTACATCGGCACATTCAAGATCATTAAGCAAATCTACAGTTCAAGACTGTGTTGCATGGCCTTCATTCAAAATGTATTCAATGTAATAATTGAAAACTATGACCAGAAAGAATGGAAAGTCAGGGGGTGCCTTCAGTATATCCTAACATAATAAATACAAAAAAAATGTACAATGTGCTGTATAAAATCAGTATTACATTTGCACTCGCACTATTCAGAATAAAAACAGCACTAATTGCATTGAGTTGTCAACCTGTATCACATTCATCATGTAAGCAATTGCACGAAATGTAATGTAGGTCTGGGACGGGTGCATTCAGTGTGTTAAAAATGTGTTTTGAATATTAAATGTTGGCGTCACGGTGGCACAGTGGGTAGCACGATCGCCTCACAGCAAGAAGGTCGCTGGTTTGAGCCTCGGCTGGGTCAGTTGGCATTTCTGTGTGGAGTTTGCATGTTCTCCCCGTGTTCACGTGGGTTTCCTCTGGGTGCTCCGGTTTCCCCCACAGTCCAAAGACATGCGCTATAGGTGAATTGGGTACGCTAAATTGTCCGTAGTGTATGTGTGTGCATAGGAGTGTATGGGTGTTTCCCAATGGTGGGTTGCAGCTGGAAGGGCATCCGCTGCATAAAACATATGCTGGATAAGTTGGCGGTTTATTCCGACGAAAAGCCGAAAAGAAAATGAATGAATGAATATTAAATGTTCATATCATATGATATATAATATCTATACAAATATCTTCTTTTGACATGAGGGGTGGCACGGTGGCTAATTAGTTAGCATGCAAGAAAGTTGCTAGTTTGAGTCCCGGCTGGGAAGTGAGTGAGTATTTTGACATGGTTATTGTATTACAATGTTGAAAATTTAAAACTATACTTACATCTCAGCTAGTCAATTAAGGATAAACTTCAAACACTACAAACTCTTCATTACAATACATTTTCCAATATTACCCTTGTTAACATGCAACTTGTAATCAATGAAAGCATAACATGTTATGTGCCTACTGCCTAGATAGTATTTATCATATGTTCAGTATTTTAAGTAACATTTGGCTTGCTCAGTTTCTGTGAGATTTCAAATATTAAGGCATATCTTTCTAAAGCTTTGAAGCACATGATCAGTGAAAAGTACCTAAATAAATAAATAAGACTTGACATGAGTAATAGTAATAATAACAAAACTTGTAATTACCATTGTAGTAATTAATACAGAGATGTAATTTTTTTTATCTGAATGAGGGTGTGAAATGATATAGCTCCAGTCTTAATAACTAACACAAATGTTGTTTACAAAACAAATCCTCTCAACAGTTTCAGTCCTAACATGATATTCATCAGTAAGTCTGCAATCAGCCCACATTCACTAATTTGGATCAAGAACCAGTGTCATATTCTCACATTGAACTTAAATAGCATCTTCAAAGTGTTCACAATAAAAAAAATACTGTAGTGTTCTTGTTAGACTACATGAAAGCACTAATCCTGACAGAACTGAAACGAAGGCTTCATGGCTGTTGTGTAAGAGAGTGGAATTAGATTAGATGTCCTCCCACACCCTGTGCATGAGCAATGCCTGTTTTGCAAATCAGATCTGCACTCAAAACATCATTCTTTGGCTGAACTTAATTCAATTGAGGAATTAAGTTCCACACATAGGAGAGATAAAATATAAATAAATGTCAAAATGAAGATGAAGATGGTATTTTTTGAAAGACAGAAGACAGCAGAAGACAGAAGACAACCTAATCATAAAAAACACTAGCAAAATAACTCATCGCATCCATGCTCGAAATGACATGCCATACCAAATAAATAAGGAATGGAGTGTAGTTCCAACACAGATCAACTGATAACTGTTTTGCAATCTTCACTTTATGAATGCATTGAAATTGTGTTGACATAAATATTATACTATATAATCCCTTAGCATTCCTGGATTCCTCTAACTAATGACTCAGTGCACCATGGGTGGAACACTGGAACACTAAGGTGCTGAGCACGGAACAAAAAAAAAATGTAATTGAATAAAACAGACCTAATGGGGCGGCACGGTGGCTCAGTGGTTAGCACTGTCGCCTCACAGCAAGAAGGTCGCTGGTTCGATCCCGGCTGGGCCAGTTGGCATTTCTGTGTGGAGTTTGTATGTTCTCCCTGTGTTTGCATGGGTTTCCTCCGGGTGCTCCGGTTTCCCCCACAGTCCATGCGCTATAGGTGAACTGAATAATCTAAATTGGTCGTAGTGTTTGAGTGTGTGTCTGAATGAGTGTGTATGGGTGTTTCCCAGTACTGGGTTGCGGCTAGAAGGGCATCCGCTGCGTAAAACATATGCTGGAATACTTGGTGGTTCATTCAGGGTGTCATGGACGAAAATGAAGAGCAGGAGGGGGGGTGTCGCTGACGTAAGTGAAGAGCGGGGGTAGTGGGGGATGGTGTTGCGGACGAAAATTCGAAATGGTTCACTCATTTACTGATACAGATTGTCTGTCCAATAAAAAACCCCGATAAAAATAATGTTTGGAGAATAAAATACCCACCCCCACACACCCATTTCTGTTTGTAATGAGCGTATACGTGAATTGGGGTGTTTGTGGTTTGTGTGTACAAATGGAGCCAAAAAAGCATTTTGAAAAAAAAAAAAAAAAGTTACATCAGCTATATAAGCTATATGTTAGGATAAGCAAGTGAAATTTAAAGATCACCTATAATGTAAAATCAACTTTTGGAAGCTGTTTGGACAGAGCTGTTTGTAGGTTTAGTGTGTTCACAGTTATTGGAGTGATATAAACACAAGTCTTTTTTTTTTCAAATTTCCTGATGTTAAAATAGGATTTAAATCCCAGCAATTTTGAGGCCCACTGCAATGTGAAGTAGGAGTGCGGTTTTCGCCCCCCACCAAATTGATTGACAGGTGCATATTAACATGTCTCTGTAGTAACGCGTATAAACATGTCCACAGAACAGGATTTGCAAAGAAACTGGGATTAAAAGATCTGTTCAGCTCTCTGTCATCAGCTGCACCTCAAGAATGAGTTTTCAAAGTTTAATATATTTTTAAAACACTGCATGTTTGTAATAAAGAAAAGACCACAATCATACCACATAGACCATAATCACCACAGCTGCATAGTGTCAGATAAACGTGTGTGTGTGTGTGTGTACTGCGAACTCTGTAATGGCATTCATGTGTGACTCATCATTGCAGAAAAGCTTGAATAAACTCAATAATCATTGTTTCAAAGCCACTTTACAAAAGGTGCACATTATTGCATTACAATCAAATTAAGTTTAAGTTACAATCAAATATAAGCTATTATATAAACATAGTTAACCTTGCATAGTTAAACTCCAACACAAATACATCAAATAAACCTACTTGGTATTTTTGACTCATAAACTGAATATCTGATTCATTCATGTCTGTCTCTGTCACTGACTGCTGTTTGTAAGGCAGGAGAAGCAGAAACAAGTGTGGGAATGGTGGGCGGGGAGAACCAGCTCATTTGCATTTAAAGACATAGGCTACAAAAACGGCTACACAATCCTCCAAAATGGGGATTTTCAGCATTGTAGGTTGTAGGTTTTTGTGTCAAAAAGTAATATAACAATTAACCTTTTGTTATATAACATATATAACAATATAACAATTAACTCTTAATAAAATCTAAAACATAAAAAAATCGGAACACTTGTAAACATTTAATTGGCTACGTCACTCCCCACAGAAATAAAATCAACAAAAGTCCCCACAATTTACAGAAACCTCAATGTGTGTGTATGTGTGTACTTTACTTGTGAGGGCTCGATTGTCCTCACTTATATAGAGATATCAAAATGTAGGGGTGTCAAAATTAATTGTTTCTTCGGTGCACCGCGATGCAGACGCAGATAAATTCGGTATCGGTTCAGTAATAGAACATAACCGGTTATTATGTACTGAAGTCATTTATCTCATATGCGCTATGTCGCAGTAGAATACTATGGCGAGGGAGGCGAGCACGAGTAATTTAAACGCAGAAACTGTGCACAATTCACTGCGTCTGTTTGCTGGACAGTCATTCACTTACACTGAAGTTACAGCAGAAGCCCCTATTTCACTGCTAGAGAAAAGGAAAATAAACCCCATTTCTCTCTCTCTCTCACTGTGGCCCGTTTGACATGCTGGCGTGATGTTTCCTCTTCTCTCAGCTGTTATAGCGATACTTGTGGGTCCAGACACGAGCGTGTCTGCAGAGCGAGTTTTCACCACCGCGTCTATCATGGATCAGCTGTGATCGCTGCGTCCTTTTATCAGTGTCACTTATCGGTGAACAGCGCCAGTGCGTTAGAGCCAATCGCAGCCCTTTCTGTTGAGGGCGTGACCAATCAAAGGCGTTTAGGAACTCGCTCGACATTGCTCAAAAATCAAGCGGGATAATACTTACATTAGTTTATTTGCTTTAAAAGCTCATGTTGTTCTGTGCATATCCTTGAGTTTTGTTTGATGCATTTAAAAAGAGTGTTTTCTTTGAGCAGGTAAAATGAAAGGTACAGTTCATACATTTGACTGCTTGTATTAAAGGAAAAGTTTGTATTACAAATAAATATAAAATGTATTTATAAATTGCTGTGAAGTAAAATATTAAATTGTGTATGGAAAGCATCGTCATTGCACCATGATGCACCGAGATATTGAATCGAACCGAATCGATGGCATGAAAATCGTAACCGAACTGAACCGAACCGTGAGACCAGTGTAGGTTCACACCTCTATAAAAATGACCCACTAGTGAGGACATTTCACTGGTCCTCACTAATTAAAAGTGCTTGTAAATCATTTGTTTTTGTGAGGGCTGGGTTTAGGGGTAGGGTTAGGCCATGGACGGTATCACTAACCTGCTATAGAAACAATGAAATTCTATGTAATGTCTTCACTAAGATAGTGAAACAAACCTAGGGTGTGTGAGTGTCTGTGGGAAGAAATATGTGATGCTGACCTACATCTACAGTGAGCTAAGCGAGATGTGCTGATTAGCAGGATGTGTTTTCCAGAAAGCATAGCTCTCCAAGATCAGCGCGCATTAGTGCACATGTTAGTATTTGTTTATTGCTATTCCAATTCTAAGAAGACCTTTACCCCGAACTAAAAAGTCACATCAATCACTGCAAGATGTTCAATTGGATGTCCAATCTGGATGGTTATTTAATATGCTAAGCTCTAAGATGAACTAAAGCACAGTAATGACTTCTAATGGCCAGGTTTAATAATGGCAAATTTTCTTGAGAGCGCAATCTCATAAAAGTGCAGATTAGAGTGTAAAGTTCTGCAAGGCATCTATTTAGAATGTGCAAATAAAAGAGCACAGACACAACAGCTCATTTCCATAATGTTCAATGTATTCTATCAAGAGAAGCGCAAAGGATCTATCTAATTACATCACAGATACAGAAAGCTTGAATAATGGTGCAAATATCAACATACTGGCTACTGGAAACCTTAGTAAATCACATTGCATGAATAATTCAAATGTGAGACCAACCAGTGTTGTGTTGCACGGATATATTTGCGGGAATAGCTAAAAATACATTGTATGAGTCTAAATGTATCTATTTTTATTTTATCCCATAAAATCATTAGAATATTAGGTACAAGATACCTTTTAATAAAGACATTTTTTTTAGATGTACTCCTCAAAATATATCAAAATGTAACTTTTGATTAGCAGTATGCATTTCTAAGCAGTTAATTTGACAGTATTATATATTTAGTATATATTTTTTTAACTTTCAGATTCCAGATATTCTAATAGTTGTATCTCAGACAAATATTGTCCTATCCTAACAAAGCATGATACGGTATGGTACGGTTCGGTACAGGTCACCTTTATCAGCCTTTTGTCTCCACTGGTGGGCATGGTGTATGACAGAAAGTTGCAGTCGACGTCATTCTCGCTCAAGGAAATGTCAAAGTAAAGCTGTACGGGTCGTTCACATATCATATGAGAAGCACTTCTCACAAAACAGATGCTTTATACACATAAATACTTTTGTATAAATGTTCATTACTAACCTTTCTATGAACATGATTTGATTATAGCTGCAGATCAATGATAGCCTACTGTAACGTCCGCAGTTATATAAAATAAATAAATAAATAAATAAATAAATGCAACATATATGAACACATACAGACCCTTACAGTCTCCGATATGTTACCAATTACAGAAAAACTACACACAGCATACATTTAGTCCTTATTTGGGTTCAAAAACAACACGCAACATGTAGCCTACAGTGCAAACCTCTCATCTGTATCTTTAATCTTCTCCAACACATGTAAACTCTTGTTAGAAAGCTATTCCGTCATTCTGAGTTCCTAATAGTCCAAAAGGTGATGATAATAGTTAAACATGGCAGTTTGTTCATGTTTTAGGTTGCTGAAAGTATCATTTGAATTGCTCCTTTGTTATTTCCGGCTTCTCCTTTGTTTTTTCACGCAATACTCTCGCGTTGGTCTGTTTCTGAAAGGATCCGATGTCAGAAGCACTTCTATAATCACGCGCAGATTATTATCATCAGCTCAAGAAATTTGTGTGCGGCGAGCGATTGCGAGCTCTCTGGAGAAAGTGAAACCACTTGTGCTTTTAGACGGCCTCGTAAACAACAACAGGACATGGCAGATTCTGCTCTTGGCTTTGTGGAAGTTCACCAGAATGACGACAATGTTTGTTTGAGCTTGTGTCGACCATTGCTTGTTACTCTTTGTGTATAGTATTACGATGTAATGTCTCGGCTGTGTATTTAAAAATGGCGCTTTCTTTGTTTTCATTCTCCTGGCTTGTGCATGCATTAGTGATGTTTCTCTGTAAACCAATAGCATTCAGCTGCACGTCTAGCTCCGCCTTTTGGTACCCTTTTGTTGTGCTAGGTACCCTTTGGAAAGGGTACCCAAAAAGTGGTACGGTACAGTTCGCTTATTGGTACCTTTTGACAGTGGAAATGGCCATAAAAGCGTACCAACCCGTACCATACCATACCACTCAGTGGAAACGGGCCATTATAATCTCACAACTAATGTGTCCATGCCTTTTCATTGCTAGTTTTTAATATATGTTTTGTGCAATGTGACAAAATATATATCATATGGGCAAAATAAAAAGTCTATTGTTTCATATTATGCTGTACCATTTATTTCGTGGTGTCACAAAGTACATTGCTTATGGTATTACTTTTTCGTCATTTATACGATGACAGTGTTACATGCCATTATGGGGATGCAGACAGAAACATGAACAACAGCATTGTGGGAACTTTTATTTGCATTATTATGAATTTTATTTAGCGATTTGTTTTATTTTTTTATGTTGGAACTGTGATCATTCGTTTTATATTTTATACATATTTATTTTATATTTCTACATTTTTAATTAAATATGTTATGGAACAGTCTGGAACAGATTCTCAAACAATGTCAGGATTTTATTTAATTTAAAAGGTTGTATAAAAATATATTATTAAAGGAATAGATTGTAAAAGAGGGTGACATGGTGGCTCAGTGGGTATCACTGTCGCCTCACAGCAAGAAGGTCCCGGCTGGGTCAGTTGGCATTTCTGTGTGGAGTTTGCATGTTCTCCCCGTGTTCATGTGGGTTTCCTCCAGGTGCTTCGGTTTCCCCCACAGTCCAAAGACATGTGCTATAGGTGAATTGGGTAAACTAAATTGGCTGTAGTGTATGAGAGTGAATGAATGTGTATGGATGTTTCCCAGTACTGGGAAGTACTGGTTCATTTTGCTGTGGTGACCCCTGATGAATTAAGGAACTAAGCCAGAGGAGATGAATTATAAAAGATTGTAAAAATACAAAAAAATTATAAAAAACGTAAAGAAAATATGTTTTATTAAAGGAATATGTTGATGAATAGAGGTGACTGTAAAAAGGAACAAAATGAGAAAGGCATGATGAAATTTCAGTTAATGGCTGTTTGCAGTACCACGTATGGTTTGGGTCTTTGTTATTAAAAGGAAATTTACAAATGGTGAATAGGGTTGGGCGATGTCGACCAATTTGGCATCGTACGATGTCTAATGTGAAACATCATGACGGACGATGGCATCGTCGTCGTAGGTGGCGGTGAATTAATTATTTATGAATAATTAATTAATTCATAACGAATTAATTATTTGTAGCCTACCTAGCCTATAGAAATATCACAAATGAGTACATTACTGGGTATATACTTTAAAATGTAAAAAAAAGAGAAGTCCTTTACAGGTGGTCAATATATTTTGTGATATATACAATTGAAGTCAAAATTATTAGAACTTCTTTTTCAAATATTTCCCAAATGATGTTTAGCAGAGCAAGGAATTTTTCACAGTGTTTCCTATAATATTTTTCTTCTGGAGAAAGTCTTTGTTTTATTTCGGCTAGAATAAAGGCCGTTTTAAATTTTTTAAAAACCATTTTAAGGTCAATATTATTAGCCCCCTTAAGCAATATCGTTTTTCGATTGTCTACACTGTAAAAAGTGCTGGGTTCCACACAATCCCTTCATGTTTTCCCAACACAAATTGATTAAGTTAACATAATTGTTTAGACAAATTTAAGTGGATTGAACATAAAACAATTACGTTGTCCCAAAAAAACTTCAGAATTTGTGTTAATTCAGCTCACTTCAAATGAGTTGTTTGAACAATCAGCAGAAATCTTTTTTTGAGTGTACAGAATAAACCATCATTATACAATGACTTGCCTAATTACCCTAACTTGCCTAATTAACCTACTTAAGCCTTTACGTGTCACTTCAAACTGAATTGAACACTGTAAATAATTGCTGTTAAAAAACGGTCAGATTCTACAGTAAAATACTGTTTTTTCACTAAAACAGTAATATTCTGTTAAAAACTGTGCATTCTGGGTAATATTTTTGTTTTCGAGAAAGTAACCAACAGCAGTAAACTGTGAATTAACAGAGCTCAGAGTCGACATTTGAAGTCTGTGTTTGAAATCACACTTTGTGTCCTTGTTCACTATTATGTACACTATAGTTCACTAATATAGTTCACTTGAAAGAGTTAATGAACACAAATGAGTGAATTCAGACACTGATGAACACCTAATAATCACAATGACTGAAGGAAAGAGAAACAATAAACACAAACAGTGACTTCAGTTACAGCATTAAATAACATCAACCAAAATAAAACACTTTCAGTCTCAGCAGAGGATCATTAAACAACAGCAGATGCACTTATTACTGACTGCTTTGACTTCCATACCATTCTTATTGAAAATCAACAGAAATGTAGGTGTTTTTTTGTGTGTCACTGTAATGGAGTGAGGGGCTGGTTTTATTGGGCTCTTCACCCTTGAATTCATAAATTTTAATTCCCCAGCTGCTGTAACAGAGTTTATAAAACACTTATATTATAGCAATAAAGCTGGATCATCAATAGGTAGATAAATCTAGTTCTGTTCTGATGAATGTTTTTTTTAAAGGTCTGAATGACTGTCCTCATGCAATAATTTTAATGCTTAGTTGCAGATATTATTTTATTAATGAGAAGTGGAAACAGGAAAGATACCTAATTCTTTCACAGAGTTAAGAAATAACATACAAAAACAGTTCAGTTATTACAAAGACACACTCAGACCTCATGAATCAGACCTTGTACCTCAACAATGGAAACAATTAAAATGTTTCATGCCACAATACATGCTGGGCGTGGCACAGTACACAAATCCCAGCATGCATTGCGGCATGAATAAATTATGTAATATAATGGTCTTACAGTTTTCTTTATTTGCGTTTGATTCTGTTGTTGTTTATGTTTAGACTTTCAGTAGCCTGTTAACAGCCAGTTTGTGATGTTTGTGAGTTAAACTGTTAATTTTGTTACTTGTCACCGTTGTTGAGGTTCATACACTGATTCTTGATCTCTCTTTGAGTGCAACTTACACCATAGAGCAAAGTGTTTTTGTCCAAGATATTCTTAAAAACTTCCAGAATTCAATGGCACATACAAGCATGTTATGTTACATTTAACAATAGATTAAACACTGGATAAGAACAAAGAATTATATTATATTACTGTATATTATATTAGAACAGGTGCCTCACTAAAAGAAATATTAACATCACCAGATCTTATTTAGTTTTTTGGCTTGCTTGCTGCATCAAAAGAGCTTTTTAAACATAGTTCTTAAAAATTGCAGCAGCCAAAATAAATGAATATTAAAAATGTCGGGGTTAAGAGCCCGACTTAAGCAGACTCTATTCTCCATGATGGTGACTTAAAATGTTAACCTTTATCTCAAGAAGAACTTTAGTAGATGTTATACAAAAATAAACGTTTTAGTAATAAGTGTAGCTGGTGATGCTGTTTGTGGAGCTGTTTAATCATTTTCTGATAATTTTAATGATTTAATAATTTGTTGTACTTCAGGTTATTTCATTACAAAGCTGTGACTGAAGTTGTAGTTTTTTGTATGTTCTGTTCTTGTTTTATATCTTCAGTATTTCTTCATTTGTTCATCGCTAATCCTCAATTATCATTTAATTAGTAATGAATTAATTCATTTACTTCAGCTTTGCTCCATGTTTAACAGTAATATAATGTTAATTTAAACTATGGAAGTATACTGTAAAAAAACAGTAAATTGCTGGCAACCCAGCTGCCAGTATTTTACCGTAAAATCAAGGAAAAAAACTGTATTTTGCTGTAAAACCTGAAGCAAATTTCTTCTGTGTGTCACCCTTGTGAAGGAGAGTAGAGCCAGTGTTTGAGTCAAAGATGAACAATGAAACGCTGATGTTATGCTGCATGTTTCTTTATTTAAAGACAGTAGCTGTTTAGTTGCTGATGCAGTAAGAATCTCTCTGTGTTAAATCCAGCTTTATATGTATGTGTGCTGCTGTGAAATTTAAGATATTTGGGTTAAACAGAACTTTTCAAATGAACTAAAATAAATTATCATTATAAATATGCTTATAAGCATATATAGCACATTACTTCGTAAACTCATACAGCAGTTGGCCAGTTTGAGGCAGTCGGTTTCAGTGAAAAAAATGAGTTCACTTGAGTATTGTGTATATCAATGTAGTCCATGTATTTTTACAGCAACATACTGTAAAATACTGCAGCTGCCAGCATTTTACTGTTAATTTACAGAGCAACAGCTAGATGCTGTTAATTTAACAGTAACTTGCTGGCAACCATGCTGCCAGTTACTTACTGTTTTTTAACGGGACAATTTTTAACAGTGTATCTTGAAAATATCTAGTAAAATATTATGTACTGTCGTCATGGCAAAGATAAAAGAAATCAGTTATTAGAAATGAGTTATTAAAACTATTATGTTTAGAAATGTGTTGAAATGTTGTTGTTTTTTCCGTTAAACAGAATTCGGGGATTAAAATATACATTTTTATCATGATGTGAGATTTTTGTCATATCGCCCGGCCGTGTGTTTTTAAAAGAGTTTGTGCTGATGCAAGGCTATTGGTAAATCTGTCCCTAAGTCTCTTGAAACCTAATGGTGTGAGGAACAAAACTAAATTTAAGCTGTTATTCATTTACAGTTCTGTAGCTCACAGCCCTCATTTTGCAGTTGAGTATTTTCAAACTTGTTGGCTTATTTGACACAAGAATGTCATTTGCAAATCAGACACATCAGGTACATCAAAATTAGAAAGACAACAAGGATGTCTGATGAAATTTTAATTTGGGATGACTGTCAGTATAGTTCTAACTTATATTACTTTTCCCACTTATTATGACTTCACCATTACAAGCTCTTTAAGTTGAAATCCGCATGTCATATTGATCTTGTTTAGCAGAATGAGCAGCAGAACATATCTGCTGGAGAATAAAACGTCTACAGTGGAAACACTTTGCACATAATTGCTATGTTGAGCAAGTTTCCAAAACATAATTAAAGAGAGAATGTCTGACAATAAGCAGGCCTGTGAGCAGAGCCAAGAGTACAATAGATAGCACTTCCTTCACTGTATAACAACTGTATAATGTGTGTTTTGTAAATTAATTTGCAATACTCTGGCAAACAAAAATACTCAGCAGAACCTAAAGTGTTTATACTGTTCTTTGAACACTCTCTCAGTGAACTTTCATGTCATGTTACCCTTAGGCATTAATTTAGAGGAACAGAACATCACTGCTTAGAATGGTAAGGCATTTGAATGCTGAATGGATCCTTTTCACAAGACGTATTTAGCAGTCATCAGCATCTTAAATCCTTGAAACTTTTAAATATTTTTTTAATATTTTTTTAAAATGTATGAACATTTATATGTATTTATGTATGTATTATACAGTGTTGGGCACGTTCCTTTAAAATAGTAATTAGTTATAGTCACTAGTTACTTCTCACAAATAGTAACTGAGTTAGTAATTGAAAAGTATAAAAGTAACTAATTACCATGGAAAGTTACTATTGTGTTACTATTGTGCTACTTCTAAATAAAAATCTAAAAAAACATAAAACATTGTATACTAATCTACACTATTTTAAAGTTGTTGTTGGACAATGTGAGAGACAACCATCAAATTCAACATATTATAAATATTATCATTACTATAATTGCACAATAAAACACAATAGATGGAACTAATATTCATTCATTTTCTTTTCGGCTTAGTCACTTTATTAATCTGGGGTCGCCACAGCGGAATGAACCGCCAACTTATCCAGCATATGTTTTACGCAGCCGATGGCCTTCCAGCTGCAACCCATCACTGGGAAACACCCATACACTCCCATTCACACACATACAGTACGGACAATTTAGCTTATCCAATTCTCCTGTCTGCATGTCTTTGGACTTGTGGTGGAAACCGGAGCACCCGGAGGAAACCCACATGAACACGGGGAGAACATGCAAACTCCACACAGAAATGCCAACTGACCCAGCCGAGGCTCGAACCAGCGACCTTCTTGCTGTGAGGTGATCATGCTACCCACTGCGCCACCGTGACGCCCAAAGTAGAATAATATAATAAGAAAACATCAGTTTGCAACATCGAGCAGCATAATGAGCTGTTTTTAATGTCTAAAAATGGATGGAAGTGAATAGGACCAGAAGTTTCGAGCCAAAAAGGAATAAGGTCAACCAAAGGTTTTCCCACAAGCACTGGGGACCATCCAGCAAGTCATTGTCATTGGCAAGCATGAGACTGTGGCTGTGTCCGAAATCCCATACTTCAATACTATATGGTACGCTAAAAACAGTATGCGAGCTGAGTAGTATGTCTGAATTCATAGTATTCGAAAAAGAGTATGCGAGAAGTACCCAGATGACCTACTTCCGGCGAGATTCTGAAGTGAGCATCCGATGAACGCTACGGTATCCCATGATGCAACACAAGAGAATTCATCAATAGATGTGAAGCGACGCAACTGTTGTGGGGAGATCACATGATATAGACAAATGGCGGATGTAGTACGTACGAGTTCCATTCATACTATATAGAACGTACTTTTCTAACGGTTGTGTAGTAAATTCACATTCAAATGTAGTACCTACTCGAGCAGTAGGCCATTTCGGATGACTTTTCCTCATGTTTTTCTTTTATGAAGACCACATTCTTGTTCATCGATTTTCTAAAAGGGACAAATGACCAAAGGTTTCTGGGTCTCATTCTCACCTCTTTCTGGATTGCCTGTTGTGTCTTAATAAAAAAAAATTCTGGATCCCTGCTTTTAACTTTGATTAGTAGCAGGTACAGTATGTAGCAATGTTTTATTGCCTTTATCTTTATGCATCTTACAGTTTGACCCAGTATGTTTTTCTTAAGAGGTTGGAGTCTGGTCATGCTTCACACACACAAGCCAGTCCCTGATATTTGCCTAATAATTAATGGACAGCTTTGCAGGAAAAAAAAGGTAAGAGACTAGGAATTTCTGACATAATAACTGCTGTAATATGATATATAATGTAAGCTAGAATACTAAAATTGTTGTTTTCACAATGTGCAAGCAAGCCGCACGTCCTGTTTGCAAGTGTTCAGTGCAGGATGAAGACTATTAGAGTCCATCTAGAATAGCATCATATACTGTTATATATAAGAAAGCAGAAATGCAGCCCAGCCTACATTTTTGCAAAACGTAAAATATGTTGTCCAAGTACGTTTTGTGGCACATTTCAGATGGCAAATGCAATAGCGTGCTATCTAAATTTTTGTGAATCTTACGGTGTACTCACACTAGGCACGGTTATCTTGAACCGTGCAGGGCACGATTGTCTCTCCCTCGGCCAGCACTCACATAGCATTTTTTGCTACGCTCATAAATGTTCATAAAAATCATCATGCTACACGTATTAGGAAGTTTGCTGAAGGTGGCAACTGTCGTGCAGCGAGGAGGTTATATCTTTGATGAACTATGACAGTTTGCGTTCATTGAAAAGTAAGAATGATTAATAAATCCATATGAAATAGTCCCTTAAAAGTCTTTAGTTTCACGCTCAGGAGCACTTTGCACTCACACTACAAGTGAACCACGCCAAAGCCCAAATGAACCACGCTCAGGCACACCTCTTTCAACTGGGCCAGGGCCGGCCAACTGAACCGCGCCTGGGCCCGATTCGGAGCACTCACACTCGTCAAACGAACCGGGAAATGGGGGTCAAACGTGCCCGGGCACGGTTCGGATAGCCTAGTGTGAGTACACCCTTAGGGTACATATTGTTGTATGTTTCAGATACATCTACTTCTTGTCATCGAGAAGACGAGGCTTGTCCACACCTAGCAAACCCTTCCCTAAACCCAACCAATAGTGTTTTCAAAAGCAAAGTAAAGAGAAATCTGCACAATGGCCAAATAGTTTTACCTTACTTTTATCTCTATTGTGGAACCGTGCCTCATCGAACTCTAACCCAAGTTTGATTGTAAACCATAGACACCCTTAAGGTTTTTTTTTGTTTTTGTGCAAAGAACTGCACAAAAATAGGCCTTTATTGGATGATAATACATCGCTGCAAAAATCACTACTGTGAAAAGAAACAAAAGATGTTGGCGTCATACTGCCCTGCAGTATTCATTTTTCCTAAAAACTGCAGCCAGCCCTATATTTGTTACATTTTTATGGTGTCACAAAAATGTAGGCTGAATGTAGACATATTTTCAATGAGCATAAGCTGCAACAACGGCTTGTATTGACCTTATTCTACAATGCGGACGTGTGCTCGTTTTTGCGACTGTTTTGGAACTTCTGATTCAGTTGCCTATAGGAGAAATGACTAGGAATAATAAACGGCAGAAAATGGTCAAACTACTTGCTCTACAAACAAGTGTGTTCATGACTGCACATAAAAAGTACAATAATATAATATAAAATGTCAGTTTGTAACATCAAGTAGCACAACAAGCTGTTTTAACAACTAAATATCAATGGAAGTGAATGAGACAAAAAGATTCTCGTACAAGAAGAATAAGGTCAATAGATTGTTGTTTTTATATTTAAGCAATATAGTTAACTAGTATCACACAAGAGTGCAAAATCTCTTGTAATTGAATTGATTTTATAAAAAAATTTAGAGAAAAAAAACAACTTTTATGTATAATGTTATGTTTTTGCTCGCCATCACAAATAGTTCCAGCCAAACCTGGAGCAGAAGGATGCAGGTCTCAGTGTGGTGTTTCCATCCTGAATTAACCCATTTGAACATTTGAGTCAATGATCCAAATGACTCACCCTTTTGAATGAATCATTTGAATTAATGAATCACTCATTAAGACAGGGATTTGCAACCACCTGCTGGAGGTGAAACCAGCCAAAGGACAAGCACATAAACACACTCAATGGCTGCGTTCCACTCCACTTATAAACACACATTTAAGAAGTTCCCTTCCTTTGTTCCCTCGGGGGAATCCCTGCCACCATTTTAAAGTGCGTTTCACTTTATCAAGTGAATAAGGGAAGCTTACATGGACAAACCCTTGACCCCTCAATTTTGACCTAGGGAGCGAGTCGTCTTCATATGCCTTGATATTCATATGCTTCATTTGCCTTGTAGCACTTTGAGTCTAAGAAAAGCGCATTACAAATAAAATGTATTATTATTATATGTCCACTCCAGGATCTATATGTCCCAGAGTGCAATGTGATTGTGATGTCACAACAGTGTAATTCCCAAGTGCTCAAGGGTTTTGGGCATTCCATTCAAACCCATTCAGATGTTCTGCCGGTAGTGGACACTTGTGTGATGTAATCAATGATGTATATCCGAGGGAACAAGACGGAAGGAAGCTAGCGAGTGAAGGGCATAAAAATTGGACTGGAATGCTCCGAACATATTGCCACATTGAACACATTTTTTTTTTCAATCTTACCCTCAAACTAACTTGAATAAAATGTAATGTTCAAAAATTACACATTGTAAACATTGGATAAATAATGTTAAAACAACATTTTTCAACCACCAATTAAAGCCATCTTCCATGATTACATATGCTCATTAAAATTCATCTCTGATAGTTCCCAATGTAAAATTAACACATTTATTTTGTAGTATTACTGTCATTCATTCATTTTCCTTTGGCTTAGTCTCTGATTTATCAGAGGTAGCCACAGCGGAATGAACCACCTAGTATTACAGTATTGGAGCATAATGTACCTGTAATGATCACTGAAAGATAGGAGATTCTAAATATATACGGTTTAAAATGAAACCATTGTCGCCGTTTACTGAACTATGAATTATGTTTCTTTATTTTCAATATAAAAAGGTTATTTTTTTTAACCTTTTATCACAGTCTTGGACTTAGGGTTAATGTGCCAAGTGATGATCAACAGTAAAAATTACAAATTTTACCTCTTCCCAACAGAGAAAACCACCAACAATCAGAAATGCATGATTATATGGTGTCATGGTTTTGCAATCAAAAAAATGTGATTATAATGGAAGTCAATGGGGTAAAAACAGCCACCAGCAGTAAATTAGGGAGAAAAAAAAGAAAATTAATCAAAAACAATGTATCAAAGGCAATGTTGTTTCACATGTCCAAGACTTTGATATATGGTTAAAAAAAATCCAGTCCACAATTAATTTTTATATTAAAAATACATCATTTTGTGTGGTTTTTTTTCACCAAATCAGTGACATCATTTATGAATTTGGCAATTAAAGAGTTTCTAAGCAATATAGTAGTTTTGATCAGGACTGTTAACAGATTTATGCAAAAAAAAAAAAAAAATTATCTGATGCATTTTTACAGCAGTTTAATTTAGTGGATTTTTTCATCCTGAACATAACATTTATTCATTTTCTTTTTGGCTTAGTCCCTTTATTAATCAGGGATTGCCACAGCGGAATGAACCACCAACCGAACATAACAAAAGGGTAGTAAATTTGCCCAGATTGTATTGTTGAGGTTTTTTTTTTTATTCAAAGCATTTTCTCAAAATATGTGTCAAAATAAGATTTGCCACCAAAAACCATTCTGCTAGCTAAAACAGAAAAAGTTATGGCCAAATTAAGACACAAAATCACCCCAGAATGGATGAAAACATCCCCAACAGTACATAAGGGTTAAATCTGCTAAAACTTTAAAACTGAGCATGCATCCTTGGACTAACTGTTAGAAAACATGTGCACCCTTGTCACGTGAAAGAAATAAAAATGTCATGTTCCATTTTGTAGTTTAAAAAAAAAGAAAAGCTAAGTTTTAACCATTTAAAAAGATAAATCCCTAATTAAAGCAATATGTATCAAGTGGTTTAATCTCTTTATATATAGAATAGATTTAATTTTGGATTTTAGCCATACCTTCTTGATGCACAATGTGCAAATGTGCCGATGTGACATGCAAGAATGAACCTCCTTGGTTGTCAAATCAAGCAAGCATGCTTGAGTTTCTGTGGACGAATTTAAAAAAAGCTTGCAGCTCAATTTTCATTTGTAAATAAATGCCTAAACTGCCTGTTCCTCTCATAAAGTGATTGTATCTCTCTTTAATTTTTCAGAAAATTTTATTTAAGATACTGAATTCATAGATTTATCTTTTTTGTTCTCTTAACAACAGAAATGTATGACAGACAATATGACAAAACTCAAAACCATTTAAAATAATAGATGTGAATGGATATGTAGTTAAGTTTGCTAACTTTTGAGGAGGAAAGTGTGTAGACAATGCTTTGGTTTCAGAACCAGGACTTTCTAGTATGAAAGAAACATTTCTTCTAAACAATAAGGGAAATTTAGAGTGAAGGTAATGTTGAAAATACACTTTGAATAAAAAGATCAGACATAAAACATACCAATGTGAAGTGTTAGCCTGTACTCTACAAAATTAACTAAAAGTAACATCACTTTTGTGACTAATCTAACTACTATTTCCAGTAGGATTACATGAAATGTTGATAATATGAAAACGACAGGAGACAAACTGAACAGGCTCATTTGCGTGCAGCTCTCGATTAATTATGCATGAATATCTATTATCTCTTAGTACTGTGTCCATGTAAACCACTTTTACTCCCCTGGTCTATTAATACTGACTGTCAGGCAGTTGATGGCTAAACGCATCCATTTACTAGAGTCAGCTGAAAGAGCTAGGAAGCTGATGACAAAATGCTTATATTGTTTATAACCTTAATGCGAGACGCCTCAATAGTAAACTGATATAGTGACATAACGTGTTAGCGTTTCTGTCGCTAAATGTAAATGAAGCAGTTTAATAAAGGACATTTGCAGTAATGAATAGTTGACTGCAGTCGTGCAGGTGTTCAAAATAGCCTATGATGTCTGTAATGTGAGCTCTGTGGGCGATTTGTCACATCTGATAATGTTGAATAATGTTAACTGAAGCCATTGATATCTTCACGTCTGAATAGTCACTTCCTACAGCCTTCTGAAAGAACAAGTAAATGTTATATCCCATCCACTGAAGCAGCTGAAAGGGTTATGCGTTTAGAGCAGTTGTGCAAACATGTTCCGCTCAAATATGCATCATAATAATCACAATTACATCTTTTACGTGACTACATTGACTGTATATGTTTTGCGAAAGGAACAGTGACCCTGGTAACCTACCTTTTGCAGATACCCGTGGATATGTCTTGATTTAAACGTGCTGTCTCTTCATCGTCATGCTTTATTCCCTCAGTTTCGGTTTGCGCGCTATTTTATTCCAAACGCGGGAACATCACGCACGGCACTTCAGAAACGGAAATAATATTGCTAAATGTGGCGGTAACCGCTGAAGGAAGAGCACCATTTACACATCCAGAGGTGAACAGATGATGTACTCACGGAGGAGAGCGGTGAAACAACAATGGTTGTCCGTTATCGCGGCATTCTCATTGAGGTCTCGCTGGTGGAGGAGGATGAATGAGCATCAGATGATGAGAGGTTGGGATCAGATCTCCCTCTACCTTTCTCTTCTGAGTATAACTGGATGGGTTAGAATTTCTGGACTTTCAGCAGGTTCCCGAAAGGTCTATAAATCTACTTTTTAATTTAAGTTAGATTAGTATAAAATGTGCATGTCATATAGGTTATCTTATTATTATTTTTAATGTAACCATGGACAACAAAACATAAGTCATAAGTGACATTTTTTATTGGATATTGAGATGTATCAGATGTATGCGTCACATTAAAGTTTTCATTTATGTGCAGTTTGTCAGGATGGGACAATATTTGAATACAACCAGGGTACAAATTATACATTGACGATTGGGGGGTGGTGGCTTCAGTGAATCAAATTTATGTAGCCCATTTACTTAAATTAAATCTAATTTATTAATAAAACATTTAAGTTTTCAATCTTTTGAGGGATAATTAGTGTATTCTGACCTACAGAACCTCTGATTAGCTATTTCAGATGTTACTTTGGGTCAAACTACAAAAACTACGTGTCTAATTTGACTTTGCTTTTAGGCTATATATAGACACAAACAGCTATTTTAGAAAGTGTCTTTTGAACACCTGCAAAGTCTATCGGTGCTACCAGTTTTAGACTGTTAAAAAAAAATTCTCACATAGACTGATTGGCGCCTTATGTATTATTTTTTATTATTAATATTAATATTTAAGATACAAATCAAAGAAAAGAATACCCCCCTTCATACATCTTGTTTGACGTCTTTGTGTTGGGGGGTTAAAGGGTTAATTAGGGGGGTCAATCCCCCCCCCCAAACCCCCTTGTAATTCGCACCTTGGATACAACTTAAAATCTTAAAATCTGGAATTTTATGGTCGACGATTTTTGCAAATGACACAGTATTTAACTGTAATATGAACTGTATTTTACTGTAGGACAGTTATGCAGTATTTTACTGTATTTTAAAGTTGCATTGTGAAAATTACTGTATATTTTACAGTAAATATATACATACAATACTGTAAATACATATACAGCAGGATAAATGGTGCTGTAAATGTAAACACAGTATTTTTGCTGTAATTGATTTACAGTAAGTTACTGGCCAACTGCTGCCAGTAAGTTACTGTAGATTCTACAGGAAAGTGTTAACAGTGTAGTTATCCAACTGAAGTGCCAATGCCCATTACAAATAAAAAATTGAGTTTTGATATATTCACAGTAGGAAATTTACTAAATAAATTCATAGAACATGATCCTTACTTCATATTGTAATGTTTTTGGCATAAAATAAACATCGGTCACACTTTACAATAAGGTTTCATTAGTAATGTATTTACAAACATGAACTAATTATGAACAATACTTGTACATTATTTATTAACCATAGTTCAACATTTACTAATGCATTATTAACATCTAAATTCATGCTTGTTAACATTAGTTAATGCACCATAAGTTATCGAACAAACAATGAACGACTGTATTTGTATTAACTAATGTTAACTAACATGAACAAATACTGTGATAAATATATTGTTCATGCTAGTAAATGCATTAAGTAACATTAAGTAATACAACCTTATTGTAAAGTGTTACAGAAAAATCAATAATTCCGATTCCTATTGCCAACCATGCAACATTTTGTTTTGTGGTCCAGGGTCACAAATATGTAAAAGACCTGCAACGTTATGGTTAAATTGGTTATATATTCCATTTATGCTACTTGAAAATTACCCTAAAATATTTTCATGTAAATATTTCTCAGTTAATAGTAACTGGACTAATTTGTGTCCCATGAACAGTGGCCATTGTGCAGTCTTTCCTATTTCATTGACATTATCACAGTTACATAACACTCATTGGGAAGATTTCCTTTTTCATGAGCTCGCTTAATGTATGAATAGACCTTCCCTTGAGGCTACTATAGTGCCCAGTGATAAAAATACAAGCTCCAACTCAATGGACCAACAAGGGACAAACATCCCTTTATCTAATTACACCAAGTCATTATGAAAATAAATCCAAACCATTTCAAAGTCAACAGAAAGATCTTCCATCCATTTGCCAAACTGCTTGTCCCATGTAGAGTTGGGGGGATGCTGGAGACTCTCTGGCCATAGGCAGGAAATAAATAAATGATAATAAATACATTTTTTTTAAAAAAAACCTTAGAGAGGTGGCGCTGTAATGGAAAAGATTTCAGATTTGAGTATTTTCAGTGTGCTACAAATACATATTGTGCTTTAATCTTATAAGATTAATGAAAAATAACACTGTCATGTGATTATACAGTATATTGATATGAGAATCTTTGACTAAATGTTGAGCTGGACTATACAGTGTGTAAGAATGTGATTCTATACGAGGGAATTAAACATCTTTTGAAGGCTGACTGCACATACATTACATAATAATGTTCTCCCCAAGGAATCGCATGAAGGAAATGATTTTTATGAAATATAGTTTACACGTTTTCCATGAACACCCATGTTTTTCCAGGTCATGTTATTGCGATCCACATTTCCATAGATATTGCATTGTGTAAATTAGAATGAAGTCACCGTCAAACACTTCAGGGTATATTTATAAGGACACATCTTAGCTGTTTACTTGGGCTGATTGTTGAACTACTCTGTGTACAGAGTATATTGCACTAATGACCGAAGACACCCAGTTTATAACAGAACAGTGAATCTTTAGCTCATGGCAGAAAACAGAGGCTATAATAAAAGACATTTGTCCTTACAGGACTGGTTTCAATATTTAACATGTTTGCATATTCAGCCTATTATATAGTGTGATGTAACCTTTCTATTTGCTCTTTGCAGTTTATATAAGCTATATTAGCCTGGATCCTGTTTGAACACGTTAGTATTTTCAACACATCTCATGATTCTAGCCCATCTGCACAGCAGTGTTGCTATAAAGAGCTTGTTTCTTACTAGACATAAAATATTCATTTGATTCCAGGGAAATAAAAGACAGGAGCTTGGCATTCCTCTGAATATCAATAACCAGAGTAGCATAGATATAGGGAACAACAGGAAATTATTACAATGACTGCATGGAGCCAGGTGACCTGGAAGTAAAATATGACAGCAAACATCCAAGCCTACTCATTCACCTCGGCCTGAGGCTTCATGGAGCTCTGGGGGTCTCCAGTACTTCAACATCAGTGCAGATCGCTATATCCCTACCTGCTATCTACAAACAGACAAACTAGGCATCATTTTCCCCCTATATATAATATTTGTCACAGGCCAGTAACCTTTCTCTCTCTGTCTCAAAAGGGGGAAAAGATAGAAAAGAAGAAAAATGACAATGACAATGTGAAAAAAGATTTTTTGAAATTGTTGCAAATTTACTAAAAATAAAAAACCTGAAAAATTACACGTACATAAGTATTCACAGCCTTTGCCTTGAAGCTCTAAATTGAGCTCAGGTACATTCTGTTTCCACTGATCATTCTTGAGATGTTTCAGCAGCTTAGTTGGAGTTCACCTATGGTAAATTCAGTTGATTGGACATGATTTGAAAAGGCATACACCTGTCTATATAAGGTCCCAGGGTTGACAGTGCATGTCAAAGCACAAACCAAGAATGAAGACAAAGGAACTGTCTGTAGACCTCCGAGACAGGATTGTCTCGAGGCACAAGGCTGGGGAAGGTTACAGAAAAACTTCTGCTGCTCTGAAAGTTCCAATGAGCACAGTGGCCTCCATCATCCGTAAGTGGAAGATGTTTGGAACCACCAGGACTCTTCCTAGAGCTGGCCGGCCATCTAAGCTGAGTGATTGTGGGAGAAGGGCCTTAGTCAGGGAGGTGATCAATAACCTGATGGTCACTCTGTCTGAGCTCCAGCGTTCTTCTGTGGAGAGAGGAGAACCTTACAGAAGGACAACCATCTGTGCAACAATCCACCAATCAGGCCTGTATGGTAAAGTGGCCAGACGGAAGCCACTCCTTAGTAAAGGGCACATAGCAGCCCGTCTGGAATTTGCCAAAAGGCATCTGAAACTAAATTCTCTGGTCTGATGAGACTAAAATTTAACTCTTTGGAGTGAATGCCAGGCGTTACGTTTGGAGAAAACCAGGCACCGCTCATCACCAGGCTAATACCATCCCTACAGTGAAGCATGGTGGTGGCAGCATCATGCTGTGGGGATGTTTTTCAGCAGCAGGAACTGGAAGACTAATCAGAATAGAGGGAAAGATGAATGCAGCAATGTACAGAGACATCCTGAATGAAAACCTGCTTCAGAGTGCTCTTGACCTCAGACTGGGGCGATGGTTCATCTTCCAGCAGGACAATGACCCAAGGCACACCGCCAAAATATCAATGGAGTGGCTTCACAACAACTCGGTGAATGTCCTTGAGTGGCCCAGCCAGAGCCCAGACCTAAATCCTATTGAACATCTCTGGAGAGATCTGAAAATGGCTGTACACCGTCGCTTCCCATCCAACCTGATAGAGCCTGAGAGGTACTGCAAAGAGGAATGGGAAAAAATTCCCAAAGACAGGTGTGCCAAGCTTGTGGCATCATATTCAAAAAGACTTGAGGCTTTTCAGGTTTTTTATTTTTTATTAATTTGCAACAATTAAAAAAATTTTTTTTTTCACATTATCATTATGGGGTATTATTGTGTGTAGAATTTTGAGGAAATAAATGAATTTAATCCATTTTGGAATAAGGCTGTAACATAAAAATATGTGGAAAAAGTGAAGCGCTATGAAAACTTTTTGGATGCACTGTATATATATATATATATATATACAGTCGTGGCCAAAAGTTTTGAGAATGACACAAATATTAGTTTTCACAAAGTTTGCTGCTAAACTGCGTTTAGATCTTTGTTTCAGTTGTTTCTGTGATGTACTGAAATATAATTACAAGCACTTCATACATTTCAAAGGATTTTATCGACAATTACATGACATTTATGCAAAGAGTCAGTATTTGCAGTGTTGGCCCTTCTTTTTCAGGACCTCTGCAATTCGACTGGGCATGCTCTCAATCAACTTCTGGGCCAAATCCTGACTGATAGCAACCCATTCTTTCATAATCACTTCTTGGAGTTTGTCAGAATTAGTAGGTTTTTGTTTGTCCACCCACCTCTTGAGGATTGACCACAAGTTCTCAATGGGATTAAGATCTGGGGAGTTTTCAGGCCATGGACCCAAAATTTCAATGTTTTGGTCCCCGAGCCACTTAGATATCACTTTTGCGTTATGGCACGGTGCTCCATCGTGCTGGAAAATGCATTGTTCTTCACCAAACTGTTGTTGGATTGTTGGAAGAAGTTGCTGTTGGAGGGTGTTTTGGTGCCATTCTTTATTCATGGCTGTGTTTTTGGGCAAAATTGTAAATGAGCCCACTCCCTTGGATGAGAAGCAACCCCACACATGAATGGTCTCAGGATGCTTTACTGTTGGCATGACACAGGACTGATGGTAGCGCTCACCTTTTCTTCTCCGGACAAGCCTTTTTCCAGATGCCCCAAACAATCGGATAGGGGCTTCATCGGAGAATATGACTTTCCCCCAGTCCTCAGCAGTCCATTCACCATACTTTTTGCAGTAGATCAATCTGTCCCTGATGTTTTTTTTGGAGAGAAGTGGCTTCTTTGCTGCCCTTCTTGACACCAGGCCATCTTCCAAAAGTCTTCGCCTCATTATGCGTGCAGATGCACTCACACCTGCCTGCTGCCATTCTTGAGCAAGCTCTGTACTGGTGGCACTCCGATCCCGCAGCTAAATCCTCTTAAGGAGACGATCCTGGCGCTTGCTGGACTTTCTTGGACGCCGTGAAGCCTTCTTAACAAGAATTGAAGCTCTTTTCTTGAAGTTCTTGATGATCCTATAAATTGTTGATTTAGGTGCAATCTTAGTAGCCACAATATCCATGGTTAACAATGGAAGAACAATGATTTCAAGCATCACCCTCCTTTTAACATGTCAAGTCTGCCATTCTAACCCAATCAGCCTGACATAATGATCACCAGCCTTGTGGTCGTCAACATTCTCACCTGATTTAACAAGACGATTACTGAAATGATCTCAGCAGGTCCTTTAATGACAGCAATGAAATGCAGTGGAAAGTTTTTTTCAGGATTAAGTTAATTTAAGAAGGACTATGCAATTCATCTGATCACTCTTCATAACATTCTGGAGTATATGCAAATTGCTATTATAAAAACTAAAGCAGCAAGTTTTCCAATTTCCAATATTTGTCATTCTCAAAACTTTTGGCCACGACTGTACATACACAACAGTTCTGTTTGGTTCTCGAATCTGATTGGCTGATATTCTGCAATATCAGAACTTGTACAGCCTCTTCACCCTTGTGTATTACTCCGCCCACATAGAGTGACAGCAGATTAATAAACTCACTACAAATATTGCAGCTGTTGGACAACATAATGTACTTTTGAGGCTTTTTTAGGCGACAATGTAGTTGTTTAGATTGCAACTATGTAGTTGAACTGTTGTATAAACACAATATCACACCTGTAGCAGTGCAATATGGCTGTATATCGTCACTGGTAATTATGATATATATAAATGGAAGTTTTATTATTAAGAGAAAACAAAATACAAAACTACATAGCCCTGTGTGAAAAAGTGTTTGTCCCCTTGTTAAAACATAACTTAACTCTGGTTTATCACACCAGAGTTCAATTTCTCTAGTCACACAAAGGCCTGATTACTGCCACACCTGTTTACAATTGAGAAATCACTTAAATAGGACCTGTCTGACAAAGTGAAGTAGACCAAAAGGTCCTCAAAAGAATAAAATAAAATAAAATAATCAAAAACAAATGAGAAAATTTTTTTTTTTAGATCTATCAGTCTAGAAAAGGTTATAAAGCCATTTCTAAAGCTTTGAGACTGCAGTGAACCACAGTGAGATCCATTATCTATGAACTGCAAAAACATGGAACATTGGAGAACCTAGGTTTTGACTACCAGTCAAAAGTTTGTAATCAGTAGGATTTTTTTAATGTTTTAAAAGAAGCCAATTCTGCTCACCAAGACAGCAGTCATTTTATCAAAAAATACAGTAAAAACTGTTAAATGATATAACATTTTTAACACTTTTTAAATAACACACAGCTGCTTATAGCAAAACTAATTAACTTTATACAGTTATTGAACTGAACTGAATAAACAGAACCAACTCGAGGAGAATGATGACACCGATGTCTTTTTTGTTCAGCACCGTTATACTGAATTGGATTTTTTTCTGAATAAAGTGCTAAATAAAGTTCTAATAATGAAAAGTCAAATTATCGATTCATCTTGAAATTTCAATAAACAGCACACAAATAGCATTGCGGTTGTTTTAAAATAACGCACATGGTATACTATCACCTTTAAAACTATTCAAAATTGCAAAAACAAAAGAAATCTGCTTCGTTTTAGTACCAAAGTGCCTTTTCAGTTTAAATGATGTCATTCAATACCATCTGTCACATGATCTATTTTCCCAGCTAAAATAAATCCCTTGTTCATCCCTATGTCTTTCTATGTCCTCCCATGGGAACAGAGTTCAACCCAGCACAAACATAGCCACTTTCTCTACTTTAGGCTAAATTTGGCATGACTGCAAAAATTAAGACAATGACCTTAAATGCATTTTCAATAGATATATCCCAGTTGTTCACTTGGGTTGTTTGTGGAAGTAATCCATTTATGGACATTAATTTGATGAAAGGAATGTAGAGTTTATAACCTTACAATCGATAAGTTTAAAAGTGACCTCTGATCAAACATTCTGTCATGTACAGTATTCATTCATTCATTTTCTTTTCGGCTTAGTCCCTTTATTAATCTGGGGTCGCCACAGCGGAATGAACCGCCAACTTATCCAGCATATGTTTTACGCAGCGGATGCCCTTCCAGCTGCAACCCATCACTGGGAAACATTCATACACACTCATTCACTACGGACAATTTTAGCTTACCCAATTCACCTATACCACATGTCTTTGGACTTGTGGGGGAAACCGGAGTACCCGGAGGAAACCCACGCGAACACGGGGAGAACATGCAAACTCCACACAGAAATGCCAACTGACCCAGCCGAGGCTCGAACCAGTGACCTGCTGCGTAAAACATATGCTGGATAAGTTGGTGGTTAATTCCGCTGTGGCGACCCCAGATTAATAAAGGGACTAAGCCGAAAAGAAAATTAATAAATGAATGAAAACCCTGGATGGAAAGCCAAGATGCACATAAATAAAAAAAAAGATGTGCATAAAAAAATGATGCACACAACTGAGTAGGACTGAGCACTTTTTATCTGCTAAGAAACAATGTGCATAAACTATGGAAACGCATATACCGATTGAATTCCAGCATGCGCATCAAAAAATGCGCGTCATGTGTTTTTGCTTAACAGATAATGTGATATTAAAAATGGTGGAAAGTGACAGGTATGTTTGGGTGGACGATGAGGTCCGAACATTTTTAAATGTTATATACGAGAAAAAAGTGATGACCATGCTTAATGGAAAACATCAGGGGAAACGCGCAAATCGGAACTAAAAGGATATGACTATGATATGATGTGTTCTTCACAAGTAAGTTATTATATATGAAAAGAAGGCTTTCTCCTTATGCAGCAACTTCCATTTTTCTATTGATATTTGGCACCAGTTTATCAGGAAGTGATGATTTTGTTCTCTTGGACTTGGAAACGGTGCTTTATTCACAAATGTTTTATGCAATATTTCAGTTTTGCGCATAAATTTAATTCGCATCTTTGAATGGAAGCATGGCTAGTGTCAGTCCAGATTCATGGTACTATACACTGAACAGATATTTCACAGCAAACCAATTATAGCTGCATTAGCAGGCTTTTATTAGTGTAGATCTGCAAATTTCACAAATAACTTGTTACAATAAAACATAAATATATTTCATTTTTTTGTTTGTTTGTTTTACTTGCGATACACATTCACACAAAGTGCTCTGGTGAATTCAGATAATAGTCAGTAAAATAGTCTCTCTATCTATATATATATATATTTCCTATTCAGTGAGCTACATTTGTGAGAAAAGAGAGGTTCTTAATACAGTATGTTGTACATTGCGGCTCTATTATTCCAGAATTTTCTTCTACAACACAATGTGGTGTTTGTGAGGTAAAAGTCATTGTACACGCTCCTTATCTGCGTGTCTCTTTGCCTTGTTCTGCAGGTAGCGTGCTTTCCCTTCTTCAAACCGCTTCTGTTCCTCTTCACCTTCCAACTGCAAGAAGATAAAAGACACATTTTATACACACGCACTGCTGAATATTGTTGCTAGCCGCCAGGAAATGCTTCAGTTTTGAAGGTCATACACATATTATGAAAACCCACTGAAGTGTTACGACCATTATAAGAAAATTTTCACACACACACACACACACACACACACACACACACACACACACACACACACACACAGACTCTTCTTTATTTTCTGCTTCCCATTCTTAGCATGAAACATCTGTCATTTCTCTGGTGAATGTTTGTAGATGTGTGTGTATCCCGATACATGCTTTGCAATATCTCACAACTACACGAATGAATGATGCAAATTAAACCACAGGAGAACTTGACTGGAAACATGTCATCACATTGTTTTCACAGCACTGCCAGTTTGACTGGAATGTAGTGCAGCCTAATTGCTACTGGTACAGGGAAACATCTCTATAACTTCACTTTAACATTCTATAACCATTCAAAGCAAATACCATTATGCTGCTTGAATTGAAATGATGGATCAAATCGAATACTGTTTTTTTTAACATGAACTAGCAATAAGCAATACACAAAAAAAATTGACCATTTGCTTCTGCGTTTGGAGTAGTGGCTCTTCTCTGTTGACGTCAGTTTGACAGCTTTTAGCCACAATATTCTTAACTACGTACCTCTTACTGTTAGATTGCTACGAGGGAATGATGCGCAAAAAAAACCCTAGGCCCCCAATATTCTGTTTCAGTTGGAACATACTGAAATAAAAGTCTCTGCAACTTCTGGTTCACATAGAATTTAAGGACAGAAACAATTGGGTCAGTGATGGTAATGTTACGGGTTTTTTTTGTGTTTGTTTGTTTTGTTTTGTTTTTGAGAGAGAGCCAAAGTCTGAACCTAGCTAAACATTAACAAGCCTGGTTACCATCGTTAACGCAAAGCAAATCTTTTCAAGATTCACAAAGTTGCTAAATCAAATGCAAATTTGGTTTCCATCAAGTTGTTAGAGGGGCTGACTGTAGTATTGGTAACCTAGTAAGCAACAGTAAACAAGACAAGCTTAAGGGAGACAGCTGATAATATAACAACATGGGTATAATGTTTGCTGTCATAGTTTATTCAACAAATGGGTTTCTATCTCCCATTTTTCACATTTACCCATTTCCACACAAGTCTAAAACCACCTCAAGTAAGTGTAATAACCTTTTTGAGAATAAAAAATTTGCCTTTTCCATTACTCGTTTCTCGTGTGACACTTCAAAATTGTGTATTAACACAGGTTGATGGAAATTGAAATGGCATTTTTTAAATTTTTTTAAAAGTGCAAAAATATCATTCATGCATGACGGCGATTTACACCTCACTTAAAAAAAAAGATAACTACAAGCTATTCTTGTCATGAGTATCAAGGTGTGGGGCCGCTGAGGAGCAAAGTCCAGTCATGTCGAAGACTGACAGCCAGATGCTTTCATATGGACGTTTAGACACTGCTTATTCATTTTCCGTAACAAATGATTTGATGCTGTTTTTCGTTTTATTTGCTTCATACAGTAGGCCAATACAATGTTCTTTTTTTAACACCGTGACATTGCTGTAAACGTGTTGGACAATTAGGCTGAAAGCAGGTAAACTTGACAAAACGGAACCCCTCTCAGTGGTGTTTTTTTCATTTTCGAATTCGCGATTATGTTTTACCGGAGTGAAAAGTGAGATCCCATGACATTAGCCCTATGTAAAATAAAAAAGCATATGCTGTCTTTAGTGCCATCATCTTGAACCTAGAGCGAATAGAAAAATGATAGGCTACGAGGTTATTTATTTTGTTGTTAAATAAAACATATTTATGTTTGTTGATTTTATATAAACGAATGTATTCCTCTCACAGAAGCACTGCAGGTAAAATTAGACAACGATGTTCTGTTGTTTAGGCTGCTGTTGTTTGTGCATGTAAAAATAAATCCCTCAAAAGATTTTCAAGGGTCAAAGAAAGTTATCGATGGGAAAACAAGCGCTTTTTTAGCAGAAAGTAAACCGAAACTATCGTGGTGTTTTGTTTATTTAGCCTACTTTGTCATATTAGTTACAATTATATAAATATTTGTTTTATATTTATGGATTTTTTGTTTATACGTTGCTGTTTAAGGACAGACAGGGATCCTATGTGTTTTATAGTCTACACAATGATGTTTCCCCCACCCCGTTAGAAAAAAGTGGGCTCCCCCAAAGGCCACGGTATATTTCGAACACTGCTTATCCCCCAGTGATGGTTGGGTTTAGGGGTAGACTTGCGTGCCATGCCTCCTATTTAAAATCGTACATTTTCATAAGACTGAACTCGAATTTGAACAAATTAGCCACTAAATTGGCAAAACGCAAAATAGTTACGTTTCCTCGTGAGATCAGGGTTCAGACTTTAATTTAATCAGACTTTCATTGATCGCTTGCAAATCAAATGTAGGTGAATAACTTTTACATTCTGTATGACAGTTTGTGTTTGGTGATTTCACGTGACAAGACACTTGACCACCAATAGAAAGATTAAGTGACACAGAATGACCCCATGATTAAGCTGAAAGAAACTTAACATAAAAGAAGCTTTGATTTGTGATGAAAAAAATGGAGTAGGTGGTGTAGGTTTGCATTCCTCTTGTTTTGATAAATCAATTTCTAGAATCCAAGCTCCTTCTAAGGTCATGAGCACATTCGCCAGTTGTCTAAAATTTCCTGGAGCTCTAAAATGAGACATAAGATGCTTGCAGTGGGACCGCAGCTTCATCACGGACAAATAACAATACTGTGTGAGAGAGCCGGATGTCAGTTGATGTTAGGCTTCATCTTGCAGCTGCACACTACACTATGGCTATTCTTATCATTGGCTATAGGTCACCAGCTAGTCATGCGCAGCAGTGGCAGATGGCGGCCAACCTTAGGGAACAAACTGTGCGGTGACAACTGAAGCAGCCTGGCTGATGAGGGCATGTGCACAAATGAGGATTGCATATATGGAATGCATATCCACACAAATGTTATATAAGCATGACGGATATGGTCAACTTCGCAGGCTTGTTGATGTTGAGGATCAGAAACGTTCGCGCTTCTCAGGTCACCCGGTTTAAAGGGAAAACAAATGAGTTGTTGCATTAATGTATTAGTAGCGTGAGGCTAATCGAGTAAAGTACTGTAATAAACCACTTTGCTAAAGAGTGTTATATAGAGTTGAAGTCAAAATTATTCGCCCTCCTGTGAATTTATGTTTCTTTTTCAAATATTTCCCAAATGATGGTTAACAGAGCAAGGAATTTTTGACAGTATTTCCTATAATATTTTTTCTTCTGAAGAAAGTCTTATTTGTTTTATTTTGGCTAGAATAAAAGCAGTTTTACATTTTTTAAAAAACATTTTAAGGTCAATATTATTAGCCCCCTTAGCAATATTTTTTTCGATTGATTACAGAACAAACCATCGTTATACAATGATTTGCCTAATTACCATAACTTGCCTAATTAACCTAATTAAGCCTTTAAATTGCACTTTAAGCTGAATACTAGTATCTTGAAAAAAAATCTAGTAAAATATCATGTACTGTCATCATGACAAAGATTTAAAAAATCTGAAATTCCGACTTCAACTGTACATGGAACAAAGAACCAATTGTAAAACAAATGATTTGTTATTATTTTAAGTAACAGCTATTTAATAAAATACACCATTATTAAAGTTATAATTATATTAATGACAAAACGGCCGCTGAAAATGGCATTTTCGGCCAAAAATATGCTCATGGACACGTATACATATCTATGCACGTACCGCACATGCTCAACAGAAAAGAAAAGTCTAATCAAAAAAGACACCAACAGGACAATTCTATTTCCTAAACTCGTTTCTGCTGCTTGCAGCAGTGCTACTATGTGGTCATGGCAACGCTGGTAAAATGACGCCTCTCGACTCGTTCACTATCAATAAAAATTGACTGTGAATAAAATGTGATTATTTTATTGGATTGTGTTGGATTAAGAAATATAATTTAAGTTACTGAGGTACATTTTTTAAGTCTTACAAAACTACTTAATATTGTTTAATAAGATAATAAATAATTATTACAAATAATTTTTGGGGGCGTCACGGTGGCGCAGTGGGTAGCACGCTCGCCTCACAGCAAGAAGGTCGCTGGTTCGAGCCTCGGCTGGGTCAGTTGGCGTTTCTGTGTGGAGTTTGCATGTTCTCCCCGTGTTCGCGTGGGTTTTCTCCGGGTGCTCCGGTTTCCCCCACAAGTCCAAAAACATGTGGTATAGGTGAATTGGGTAGGCTAAAATTGTCCGTAGTGTATGTGTGTGAATGAGTGTGTATGGATGTTTCCCAGGGATGGGTTGCAGCTGGAAGGGCATCCGCTGCGTAAAACATATGCTGGATAAGTTGGCGGTTCATTCCGCTGTGGCGACCCCTGATTAATAAAGGGACTAAGCCGAAAAGAAAATGAATGAATGAATGAATGAATAATTTTTGGCCTCAGTATCGGTTTTTGGACAAGTGCATCCAAAATTTTCATTTCAGTGCATCCTCAACCACAATGCGCTGGCAGCTAGCTCTCTGCAACTCTCACATGGTCGCCCACTGAAGCTAAGCAGGGCTGCGTGCGGTCAGTACATGGATGGGAGAAATCTAGGTTGCTGCTGGAAGTGGTGTTTGTGAGGCCAGCAGGGGGTGCTCAACCTGCGGTCTGTGTCGGTCCTAAAGCCCCAGTTTATTGGCAGGGACTCTATACTGCTCAGTGAGCACTGTTTTTCGGATGAAACGATAAACCAAGGTCCTGACTCTCTGTGGTCGTTTAAAATCCCAGGATGTCCTTCGAAAAAGAGTAGGGGTTTAACTCCGGCATCCTGGCCAAATTTGCCCACTGGCCTCTGTCCATTATGGCCTCCTAACCATCCCCATATCATAATTGGTTTCATCACTCTGTCTCCTCTCCACCAATCAGCTGGTGTGTGGTCTGGCGCAATATAGCTGCCGTTGCGTCATCCAGGTGGATGCTGCACACTGGTGGTGGATGAGGAGATTCCCCACAAAATGTGGCAGAGTGTCCAGAAAAGCGCTATATAAATATAAGGAATTATTATTATTATTATTAATGTAGTAATCCAAGAAGCACCAGCCAGATCTCATGAGGAAACAGAATTATTTTATGCTTTGTCAATTTCGTGGCTAATTCGTACAAATTTATAAAATTTCAGTCGTACAAAAATGTATGAATTTTAAAACCCAACCTTCAGATGAGCAAATCATACTAAAACGTAGGTGTCATGATCGCCAGCGGTGTTATCAATGCTGGAGATTTATTTCGGTATTCCTGCAGAACTACAACTCCCAAAACTCTGTGCACCCATCAACTTCTGCAACAGCTGACAATAATCTGGACACTCACACACAGACACAGCTGTAGCTCGTTTTCACTCATTACATGGACTATATATACACTTCACTTTCACATTTACATTGCTTAGTCTTGTTTACCTGTAGCATTACCAAGCATTTCCCTTGCCTTGTTTTTCCGTGCCGTGTTTCCAGACCCTCGCTTTGTTTATTGATTTTTGCTGTTAGCCGCCTGAACCGATCTCTTCGCCTGTAACTCGACTACTCTGGTAAATAAAGACGCTGAATTTGGATCCCCAACTCCGTTGCCAGTATCGTGTGTTACAGTAGGAATGAGATGAAATCAAAAAGTTGCGAATTGTCATGAGATAGCATTGGAAACACTGAATATAATATGGATGTGTATTTACAATAAATTTTAAACCATATTTTAATATTTCCTATGTAATAGCAAACCATAAAACTCTCTCTCTCTCTCTGTTATTTCTGTCTGAAACCCCCATCATGTGACCTTGAAGGAAGTCCTGGCTGGGTCAGTGACTGTCCTGTTGCTCAGGGCTTGTGATGGGGCCAGGGAAAGACATGGGGCCATGGCAGCAGTGCTTGTCTTGAACAAATTAAATTAAGCTGGAGGGAACTGGAGTGCTTCAGTCACAGAGAGAGTGACTGGCAGAAGACCAGAGCGACTGCTCCAGCACAAACCATCCGAGGGTGAAACATTATACTATTTAGTGGTGGAGACAAAAAAAAAAGTAGCTGTTAAATGGGGATTGCAAATGGAAATAGGCTTTTAAGTGTAATATGGGATGATGAACAATGTTCTGCTGTGAACAAATGTGTATATTCAACACACTATATAATTAATATTATGCAATATCAGACTGTGTCTCAGTGTGTAGTATGTGGAAAAGGCTATAGTAATAATTAATAGATTTTCAAAGCATAGATACATGAACACTCTAATGGTGAGGCTAAACTGGCAGTGGGAGGATTATACAGACCAAAACAAAGGGTGTTTTCATTCATTTTTGTTTCGGCTTAGTCCCTTTATTAATCTGGGGTCGCCACAACAGAATGAACCGCCAACTTATCCAGCATATGTTTTATGCAGCGGATGCCCTTCCAGCTGCAACCCATCACTGGGAAACATCCATACACACTCATTCACACACATACACTACGGACGATTTAGCTTACCCAATTCACCTATACCACATGTCTTTGGACTTGTGGGGGAAACAGGAGCACCCGGAGGACGCCAACACAGGGAGAACATGCAAACTCCACACAGAAATGCTAACTGACCCAGCCGGGGCTCGAACCAGCGACCTTCTTGCTGTGACGCAATTGTGCTACCCACTGCGCCACCGTGCTGAGGGTGTTTTCACACCTGCCTTATTTAGTCCGGTTGAATCGCACTAGAGTTAGTTTTCCCTCTTGGTGCGGTTCGTTTGGGCAGGTGTGAATGTAGCAATCAAACTCGAGTGCGCACCAAAAGCGGACCAAAAAAGCATACCGAGACCTCCTTGAAGAGGTGGTCTCAGTACGCTTTCAAACGGACCCTGGAGCGGTTAGTTTGTGGTGAGAACATGATCCGAACTAAAACAGACCCAACCGCAAAAAGTACTGCACCTTTTTGGACTAATCCAGCTGCTGTAGTCCGATGCGCTCTCCCATCTTATGGGGTGTGGAGGAAAAATATTTGTTGACAGCGCTTTACCAACAATTTTAAACAGAGAGAGAGAGAGGGAAAAACTTTACCTGATGAAACCTTGGTAATATTTCCGAAAGATGACCATGTCACAGTTTAGCTAAATTAATTCACGCCTCCTCCTGAAGTGATTGCGATGCGCCTTTGCCGTTTGCAATGCATTAAAACATTGTTTTCCAGTCGCAGCTGCGCTTCATTCTCGAAATGTATAGTTTGTCTAAAGTGATGTATACAAACTATATAGTATACTATGACCAGGGATACAATCAGCCAGCGCAGTCGTCCCTCCATAGTAAAAAGTGACATTTTGTGTCTGGCGGTTTGTTTACTTGCGGGAGTTCCACTGGCATTTTCCCACACGTTAATTCTGACCAATCGAAAAGCAGTTTAGGAAATACGTTCAATAACATCTGGCCAATGAGTGATGTGGATTTTGTCACATGACTGCATTTTGGTTCTTTTCAACTAGTTCGGACCAAAGTAATCAGTGTGGCGTGAAAAGGACCCAAAAACAGCAGAAAAATGCTACAATGTATCATTTGTTGCCCTTGGTCCGGACCAAATGAACCGAACCACAGATGTGAAAGCACCCAAACAAACATTTCGACACAGATTTTCAAAGGAGAATAACTGACTTCAGCATTGTTTTCCAGATAAACAAGTATGTTCACTTAGCGTGTTACTAAATATCTGCAAACATATTATGGTATTTTTATGCTTGAGAAGTCAAAAACTTACATACAGCACCTTTAAGAAACAAAACAAGGCATCAGTTTAGTGTCAGAGATTTTTTTTGCTTGGGTTGCACAACATCCAGTTTATACTGAGTTCACAAATTTTTTTGTTCATTGACATGGGGGGAGGCATTTTGCCTATATTAGGATAGGACAGGGGTAATTTACACGATAAGGGGTAATTTACACGACACCACTTTCAGCCCAAAAAATTTAAAGAATTTGGTTTATGAATTTTGCATGTCGTTTATATGCCAATGGCATTGTTGTGACTAAAAACGTATAAATCTGAAAACTTGTTACAAACTGGAAGTTTAAAACGATGACATTAAAAACAAAGTTCATGGTACATGTTTAGGGGAGTGTAGATTAAAGGCAAGCATGAACAAACACACAACATGGTATGTGGTAATGTTTTTGTTCCTGAAGCGTTTCCTATCGCTTCATCAGGAAAGTGTGGATTTACTTTACATTACAGCTAACAGCGCATACACAACATACACTCATGGCAAATTCTACATACACATCAGCGCCGCCAACGACACATTGTCACTTCCTTACAGGAGCTGTTTACTAACAAGGTGACAGCACCAAATTCTGGCTTGGCATACATAATGCAGCATTTTAGATAGTGTTTGCAGATGTGTAAACATGGATCATTTGGAAAACATTGTGTGAAAATGAAACTTTTTTAATAAGCAGGGGGAAAACATTTCTGTCTTCATTTGTGTCATGTATACATAGCCTTAGACAGGAAGTGAAGTTGGAGAGAAAGATGGGATGGGATCAGGAAAGGTTCACGAGCCAGGACTCGAACTCGGGATCCCCAATGCGTAATGGTGCTATATGTCGGTGCACACATTTAGCACCATTGCACATTGGGGATCCCGAGTTCGAGTCTCGGTTTGCATGTCCACAAGGTTTTTGGCGCAGACAGAGGTAAATTTTTTTTAAAAATATTTATTTACTGAGTTTTTGCATTTACGCACACACACACACACACACACACACACACACACACACACACACACACACATATATATATATGTATATATAATAATATACAGTATACACTCACTGGCCAATTTAATAGGTACACCTGTCCAACACCCGTTAATGGAAATTTCTAATCAGACAATCACATAGCAGCAACTCGATGCATTTAGGCATGTAGCCATGGTCAAGACAATCTGCTGCAGTTCAAACCGAGCATCAGAATGGGGAAGAAAGGTGATTTAAGTGACTTTGAACATGGCATGGTTGTTGGTGCCAGACGGGCTGGTCTTATTTCAGAAACTGCTGGAATTTTTACGCACAACCATCTCTAGGGTTTACAGAGAATGGTACGAAAAAGAAAAAAATCCAATGAGCGGCAGTTCTGTGGGCGTAAATGCCTTGTTGATGCCAGAGGTCAGAGGAGAATGGTCAGACTGGTTAGAGCTGATAGAAAAGCAACAGTAACTCAAATAACTACTCGTTACTACCGAGGTATGGAGAAGAGCATCTCTGAACGCACAACACATCGAACCTTGGGGCGGATGGGCTACAGCAGCAGAAGACCACACCGGGTGCCACTCCTGTCAGCTAAGAACAGGAAACTGAGGCTACAATTCGCACAGGCTCATCAAAAATGGACAATAGAAGATTGGAAAAACGTTGCCTGGTCTGATGAGTCTCGATTTCTGCTGCGACATCTGGATGCTAGGCTCAGAATTTGGCGTCAATAACATGAAAGCATGGATCCATCCTGCCTTGTATCAACGGTTCAGCTGCTGGTGGTGGTGTAATGGTGTGGGGGATATTTTCTTGGCACACTTTGGGCCCTGAGCATCGTGTCATCGCCACAGCCTATCTGAGTATTGTTGCTGACCATGTCCATCCCTTTATGACCACAGTGTACCCATCTTCTGATGGCTGCTTCCAGCAGGATAATGCACCATGTCATAAAGCGCGAATCATCTCTGACTGGTTTCTTGAACATGACAATGAGTTCACTGTACTCAAATGGCCTCCACAGTCAACAGATCTCAATCCAATAGAGTACCTTTGGAATGTGGTGGAACGGGAGATTCGTATTGTGGATGTGCAGCTGACAAATCTGCAGCAACGGCATAACACTATCATGTCAATATGGACCAAAATCTCTATTTTATATGCTGGAATATTTCCAGTACCTATATACAAAAGATGAATCAGGACCAAAGCCAGAGATAATTTAACAAAATACCCAAAGAACATGGTATTAAGTTAAAATATTAATATTAAATACAAGTTTAATAAAGAGGAAAAATCTAAAGAAATTTAGTTAATTTTGAAATTTGTATTTTTATTAATTTTCTTTTTTTCTATTCCTAATGATGTTTGGTGACCAAACTCTTATTTTATTTAATTAATACAACTGTTTAATAAAACTCTCATTTAAATGCACCAAAATTGTCTATATTCACTGAGAAATAAATTAAAATATTTATTTTTAAAAAGGGGTGTACTCATTTATGCTGTGCACTTACGAACTAATGGCTGTAATTTTCCTGAAGTGATCACTAACTGAGAAATTAATTATTTGCACAAAAAATGTAACCGTCTTTAGGATCATCTTTAGCTTTGATTATGGTGCGCATTCGTCACAACATTGTTTCAACGACCTTACGCAATGTCACAAATTTTATTCCCATCAAGGCATGAACTTATTTTTGGCCTTGTGCTGACAATGTGAGCACCCCCTCGAGTGTCTACTGTCTTCTTTCCACAGGGTCAATTAGGTCAGTTTCATATGAAAATGAAGCGTTCAAGCAAGATTAATCTAATTGTCATTGTCATCCAGGAATATGACCATGGGATATGTCTTCCAACATTTGGTTGTTTAGAAAAAAATTACACTGCATCAGTTAGAGTAACATACAAAGACATAATAATGCACAAACATATAAATAACATAATGAAAGCCTAATTAAGATCTAACAATAGTCAACAAAAAGTGCTTGCATACCAAATAGCAATGTTTTTTTTTAAATAAAAGATCCACGTGTTATGAAACATATTGTTTTGTAAACACATGAAGAAATCAAAGCTTCTTCAAAGACATATTTATCCAAAACAGCTTGATATTTTATTTTATATTACTGATTTATTTTATTTATATTACTTATTTATTTAATTCTAATATTTATGTATTTATTTTTATAAAGGGATTGATTGAGTTCCTATTTGTTTAATATTATTGTTTCCAGAAGAAAATTCAATAAATATTTGTTAACAACAACAAAAAAAGGTTTTCGTGTAATTATTTATTATTTGACCTTTGTTCGTCTACTCTCAACGCAGTTTTTACTATGAATGCGTGTTATGTCATATATTGAGTCAGAGGTCAGACACATTGAAAAAAAAGAAAAGAAAAAAAAAAAAACCTAATGCTGGGCGTTATTTTCACGTTAATGCATTAATTAATTAATGCCAACAATTATTTTATTGCGCGTTAATGCGGCAGTTTTTCAGTTTATAATATTTTGAACCTCCGTTGTTCACTGGCTTTAAATACACATATCAGAAAGCCAAAGGTCACAAGAAGTTGGTGGTTGATTAGTATTGGCTTGGGAAAGGCGTCATCACACTTCTCAACCAATGAGAGCATTTGGGGCGGGCCAAAAACTGCCGCCGCAGTCACATGACACTCTTAACAGTGACACCTGCTACAGAATGGACTGTTTATGTTGTTTCCTGATAAAATGAAAGGTTTTTGTTTTTACCTGTTTATTTAAATATAAATTTATAAAAAACTGCTAAAATGTTATGTTTTTGTACTTGTTCATACACAAGAAATTCATACTTTTAAAATCATTATTGATTTTAGTGCATAATGCGATTTATCACGATAAATCGCAGACAACCATGCGATAAATCATGATTTTAAAAAATGTAATCATTGCCCTGCACTAAAAAAACCCCAGATTGAATCACTTCATAAGACATATGGGTTAGTTTTACAATGGATTTATGGCCATTTAAAAGCATTAAAAAAGGGCCACTACTAAAGCCAGGATAAAAATGAAAACGTCTCCGACGGTGTTTGTCTGAAAGAAGAAAGTCATAAGAACCAAGGATGGCTTGATGGTGAGTAAATTAAGGGGGTAACTTTAATGGGTGAAATATTCCTTTAATATAGACACACTAGTGTTCAAAATGATGAATAACGTTAATAGTTTAAAAAAATAATAATTTGAATGTAGTGATTCTTACTGATTATCCTAACAAGGCAGCTAATAAGTATCTATGGGCATCATATGTATTTATGTACAGTTGAAGTCACAATTATTAGCCCAATTTTTCAAATATTTCCCAAATGATGTTAAACGGAGCAAGGAATTTTTCAGAGTATTTCCTATAATATTTTTTCTTCTGGAAAAAGTCTTATTTGTTTTATTTCGGCTAGAAACAAAGTTTTTATAAAAAAAAAAAAAACACATTTTAATGTTAGTAGCCCCCTTAAGCAATAATTTTTTTGATTGTCTACAGAACAAACCATTGTTATACAATGACTTGCCTAATTACCATAATTTACCTAATTAACCCAGTTAAGTCTTTAAATTGCACTTTAAGCTGAATACTAGTGTCTTGAAAAATATCCAGTAAAATATTATGTACTGTCATCATGGAAAAGATAAAAGAAATCAGTTATTAGAAGTTAGTCATTAAAACTATTATGTTTAGAAATGTGTTGAAAAACTTTCCCTTAAACAGAATTTGGGGGAAAAATATACAGGGGGGCTAATAATTCACGAGGGTTAATAATTCTGACTTCAACTGTATTGCATGTGTGTGTTTGTTTATTCTTGTTTTGAAAATCCCTTCATTTCATCTCTGTTATTCGCAGACGATGTTGTTCTGTTGGCTTCATCGAACATGGACCTTTAGCATGCACTGGGCGGTTTTCTGCCGATTGTGGCGCGGCTGGGATGAGAATCAGCACCTCCAAGTCTGAGGCCATGGTGCCTCACCAGAAAAAGATGGTTTGCCATTTCCAGGTTCGAGGAAAGTCCTTACCCCAGGTGGAGGAATTCAAGTATCTTGGGGTTTTGTTCACGAGTGAGAGAACGATGGAACGTGAGATTGACAGGCGGATCGGTGCATCGGCAGCAGTAATGAGGTCGATGTACCGGTCCGTTGTGATAAAGAAAGAGCTGAGCCGAAAGGCAAAGCTCTCGATTTACAGGTCAGTCTACGTTCCTACTCTCACCTATGGTCATGAGTTTTGGGTCATGACTGAAAGGACAAGATCTCGGATACAAGCGGCCGAAATGAGTTTCCTTCGCAGGGTGGCAGGGAGGAGCTCAGAGTAGAGCCGCTGCTCCTCCACATCAAGAGAAGTCAGCTGAGGTGGTTCGGGCATCTGTTTCGGATGCCTCCTGGACGCCTACCTAGGGAGGTGTTCCAGGCGTGTCCCACTGGGAGGAGGCCTTGGGGAAGACCCAGGACATGCTGAAGGGACAATGTCTCTCGGCTGGCCTGGGAACGCCTCGGGATCCCCCCGGAGGAGCTGGAGGAAGTGTCTGGGGAGAGGGAAGTCTGGGGTTCTCTCCTAAGACTGCTGCCCCCACAACCCGGCCCCGGAAAAGCGGTTGAAAATGAATGAATCAAAATCCCTTCAGCCAGTAGTGCTTCCCATATATTTCAGATCCATTTCAAATACTTAAATTAAAGTTTAAAATCTCCCTAACAAATTTCTGCCTTTTGAAACCCCCGTCTGTAACCACTTTTAAGATGATTCTCATATACAGCCAACAGAAGACATGAGATGAAAAACGTATATAAAAGTCTAATCTATACTCATACCCAATCTTATTTTACAACTAACAGTTCATACACTGTTTATCTAGGCATAATGGAGACAAGTGCTTGCTTGCTATTACTATCTCTCTGATCCACAGCGTCTAAATTAACCTTTCGTTCGGTGACCTTTACAGGGATTCCCAGAATGCCTCTCCACGTTAATGCACACCACACACTATATGGGCATCTTCCTTGGAAATATGTCTCTGAAAAATCTACATTTATAAAATCTCAGGGGCGAGGGCCGTTTTAAAATATCACACATTGTAAACGAACGCTTTGAAATATTCATCGACATGAAGACGGTGGGTTTGAGAGCTCAGGATATAAGCCAGGATATCTCGGTCTCACCAGCTGCTAGAATATTTCAAGGAATACATTAGTTCACCTTGTTTCACACTGAGGAATGTGACTCTCTGGAAAGACTGACAATACAGCAGAAGAAAAAAAGGAACGTATGAAACTGATTCTGTCACCACTGACCAATCTTCATGTCTTTCAGAGATGTTTTGCATACAGTATGTACTACTATTACTACTAGCTATAAAACTTTTAAAAGAACATAAATGCGCAATTAAAAAAAATTGAAAAGCAAGAAACAATGTGATTCACAATGTGTAATGATGTAGCAAGTCAGAAAAATGTGGAATCACTGCTGAAATGGAAGTTAAGGAAGATTTACAGTTGATATGGGAATTGAGAGGAATATTTTTAGCAAATAACTGAAATTTTGGACTGTTCGGCAGACAATTCTATGGCTTAAAGACTTTATGGGCCCTATCATACACCCCGCGCAATGAGCTGCAAGACGTGCATGGCGCAATTTGTTGCTATTTTCTGACCAGCCACCGCCAGGTTTAAATATCAAATCCATTTGCGCCACTTTGTGGACTCATTGGTGTTCCTGTCTTAAAAGGAGGTGTGTTAAGGTGCATTGTTGGCGTGTTGCTATTTTGAGGAACTGAAATAGACCACGACATTGACCAACTAAAATCTACAGTAGTCTAAAGTCCAGCACAGAGCACGTTAGTTATGTGCCTATGCGGGTCCAAATGCGTACACATTGCTTAATACACACAGGATGTACAGCAGTGCACAAATATCTTTACATATGAAAAAAAAATAAAGGATTAAAATATTACAAAAAAATGTATTTTCTACATAAATATAAAAACCGCTGCCTCAATGCCTTCTTCACCTCTGGGGGCTTTTTTCAGTTTATTCATGACAATTAGAATTTGAAACTTAAAACAAATGTGTTACTTTATTGTTTTTTTGTTTTTTTTTGTATATGGTTTGATTTTTGTTGAATGAACTAAGTTATGGTTGGGGACTTTAATTATGACATTGAGATTACGGAGCCTACCGGATATATGTAGCGTGTAGTAAAGAACGTGAAGCAAAGCACGCCATGCATGGAACGCTAGGTGAAACATGGCAAAAAGGCACAGTCTTAATCATCTTTTAACCAGGATGCTACAGTATTATTTATTATATGCATATTTATATTTGTTTTAATAAAAACAAGTTTATATTTGTCCAAAAATTATATTTGTATATTTGTTTTTTGACCACACTTCGTTATTATTGTTCATTTATTCGTTTGCTGGAAATTAGAACTGAATTTAGAAATAATTTTGAAACAAATCTGTGCCCTTAACAAACGAAATTAAATATGTAGGCTAATGGATGTCTTCAGTGGAGTTAGTTTCCACCGTTTCCTTACTCAACGAAAGTAAGGAGTAAAGTAAAGAGTAAAAGTAAAGTAAAGAGGCCGAATGGAGGAGGCTTACTCTTTATCCTCGCGCTGCAGAGGGTCTGTTTAACTGTTTTATTAGAAGAAGGGTATAAACAGAGGTCGGAGCCAGCTCCAAGTGGGTGGGACTTGAGCTCCAAGTGGGCTGTACAAACCTGGAGTTTTTATTTATTTAATGTCTTGTACATGACACGGAGTCCAATATTGTGCTTTATGAATGTCTACACCTACCCCAACCTCACAGTAACCTGTTGTGCTTTATTAACGTCTACACCTACCCCAACTCTAAACCCAACCCCATAGTAACCTGATGTGTTTTATTAATGTCTACTACACCTACACCACCTAAAACCAACCTACTTGCAGTGTAATCCCTCCCACTTGGAGGTCTCCGGGCTGCAGTGATACCTACTTGGTTTTCTCGCTAGTGAAGCATTCAGTTTTTCCACTTACAAAGTCCGCCATGTAAATAGCAAATGCGCCATGGAGCGACACAACTGACTCTTAAAGAGAAAGGGAGATGAGACTCTGATTGGTTTAATGCACGTTATACTCAAAACACACCCGCTTTAGACTTTGCACCTAGACCATTAAATTATGGGGTTTAAGCTTGTTTTATGTTCAATTCACTTAAATTTGTAAAAATTGTGTGGAACCCAGCATTTTTTTTTACAGTGAATCAAAAAAGTTCATTCATTCATTCATTCATTTTCAACCACTTATCCGGGCCGGGTCAGCAGTCTTAGGAGAGAACCCTAGACTTCCCTCTCCCCAGACACTTCATCCAGCTCCTCCGGGGGGATCCCAAGGCGTTCCCAGGCCAGCCGAGAGACATAGTCCCTCCGGCGTGTCCTGGGTTTTCCCCGAGGCCTCCTCCCGGTGGGACATGCCTGGAACACCTCTCTAGGTAGGCGTCCAGGAGGCATCCGAAACAGATGCCCGAGCCACATCAGCTGACTTCTCTCGATGTGGAGGAGCAGCGGCTTTACTCTGAGCTCCTCCCGGGTGACAGAGCTCCTCACCCTATCTATAAGTGTGCGCCCTGCCACGCTGCCAAGGAAACTAATTTCGGCCGCTTGTATACAAGATCTTGTCCTTGCGTTAAACATGACCTTTTTCCAGTGGAGCACCATGGCCTCGGACTTGGAGGTGCTAATTCACATCCCAGCTGTGTAACACTCGGCAGCAAACCGCCCCAGAGCATGCTGAAGGTCCATGTTCGATGAAGCCAACAGAACAACATCGTCTGCGAATAACAGAGATAAGATCCTGTGGTCCCCGAACCAGACCCCCTCCAGCCCAAGGCTGTGCTTTGAAATTCTTTCCATAAAAATTATTAACAGAATTGGTGACAAAGGCCAGTCCTGCCGGAGTCCAACATGCACTGGAAACAAGTTTGACTTTTTGCCAGCAATGTGAACCAAACTCCTACTTTGTTCATACAGGGAAGAGGTAGCCCTTAACAGAGCACCCTCCACAGAATGCCACAAGGGACACGGTCGAATGCCTTCTCCAAGTCCACAAAACATATGTGGAAACAAAAAAGTAAAAGGCTAAAATAATTGCTGCTTGTTCAAACTACTTGTTTAAAATGAGCTGAAAGAACACAATTCTTGTCATTTGTTTTTGGACAATTTATTTGTTTTATATGTCTGATTTACCTAAATTAGCAAAAAAACTTTTTTTTAGTTTTTAGTTTTAGTTTTTACAAATTTAAGTGGACTGAACCTAAAACAATTAAGTTTTCCCCAAAAAAACCTTAAGAACTGTGTTGTTTCAGCTCATTTTAAATAAGTAGTTTAAACAAGCAGCAAAAGTAATTTTTTGAGTGTAAGGTTTTGAGTTTTGAGGTTACCGCCTTGCAGAAGAGTAGCACTCATGCTTTTTGTGTTGGCAACTAACAACATCGATGTTTGTGGCTTCGCTCTGTGAACCGCAATTATGCTAATGCTAGCTCTGTGGTCAGGCTCAGTGAACAGTAAACATTATTAAGAGTTTTAAGTTTGAACTGCAAGAAATAACAAAAAATTCTGATTGTCCAAATTAACGAGAGTCCACGAGAGTAAACTGTTTTTAGAAGAGAAGTTTAATTCACAGGATAATTCAAATAAAAGTGATTTCATCATTGGTTCAAAATGAATTTTGCTCTCTGGCTTCATTTGTTTAAAGTAAGTTGAATAGACGAAGTCAAAATGAGTGAAAATGTATGTCATAATTAAATGAAGTGGTGTAGTTCACCCCAAAAATGAAAATTTACTCACTATTTACTCTTCCTCAAGTGGTTCCAAAACGTTATGACTATTTCATTGAACACACATACACACGCACACGCACACACACACACTGGGGGACTGGTAAGGGTCTCTTCACACCACCACCAGTGTGCAGCATCCAGGACCTCGGTTTAACGTCTCATCCGAAAGACGGCGCTCACTGATAGTATAGTGTCCCCTTTACTATACTGGGGCATTAGGACTCACACAGACTGCAGGTTGAGTACCCCCTGCTGGCCTCACAAACACCACTTCCAACAGCAACCTAGTTTTCCCATATGGTCTCCCATCCAGGTACCGACCAGGCTCAGCCCTGCTTAGTTTCAGTGAGTAACTGGTCTTGGGCTGCAGGGTGATATGGCTGTGGCAATTGTTCTTGTTTTTTATGCTTATATCTATGAAAATGGTAAACATATTTAAAATAACCTCCATATGCGCTCTGCGTAAGAACGAGTGACATACAGTACAGGTTTGAAACAACATGAGTGTGTCAGAATTTTTCAGTTTTTCTTTTTTTTTGTATCTAATCCAAACCCAAACTATATTCAATCCAAGTGCTAAGGGATGTGACAGGAAACGCTCCTTTCCTAAGTCCGTTATCATATGCTTACAATCAGACTATCTACATTTAATTCTATCAGTATGTTTTCACACAATCCGTAAGAAAAAAAGTAGATATTACAATACGGAGTAATGAGTGATCTTGTTTTTCCATTTGTATTCATATCTGATGTGTTATATCACACTTTTAACCTCTTATTGCACACACATCACGAGCCGTTTCTAAAAATAGTTATGCTGCAGACCCAATGGTTGCTAGGGTAACTCAACTTGTTTTGTGTGGCATGGACCACACAAGTGTTTGTCAAAAGCATTATCGAGTCGAGAAAGTCTGTGCGACTACATTGAAATAATAATAAAACAATTTTAATCATTATTTTTGTCATGTTTTTTTTAATTAAAAATATGTAAACATACTTAAAAATAGACATATTTTCTAGAGATGCAAACATGTTTAACAGTCTAAAGGGGTTATTGACTTAAAAAAAAAAAAATTATATATGAAATCTTAATTTACAGTACCCCAATGTGTTATTTTCTCTCCTGTTTTGAATAGTACAATGACCTCTTATAGTTATGTAAAAATATTAAGCAAATTTTGATTTCTCGGTCTGCAAATCATTATTTTCATAGGTTACTTTAATCACTAATAAAATAAACTTAAACGGTGGGTAAATTAAGTACTGAACGCATCACAATTGTTCTCAGAAAACATTTCTAAAGGTGTTGTTGACTTGAAATTTTCACCATATATCAGTAATCCATACAAACAAAGAAAACAAAACTAATTAGTTTAGAAATAATAAAATAAAAATAATAAAATGAAATGACAAAGGGAAAAAGTATTGAACACATGAAGAAAGGAAGTGTAAAAAGGCATGGAAAGACCAGACAGCAGCTGAAATCTCTCAGTAGTTATTCAGCAACCCTGCCTGCCCCTTGTCAGTGTAAATAAATATTTTCTGCTTCAGTCTTAAAACCTACGTTACCAGATGATGAAGATGAAACCAGGGTGGACATATCAGCAAGAGAATCATTCCAAACACAGCCAAGGAAACTCTCAACTGGTTTAAAAAAAGAAAATAAAGCTGTTAGAATGGCCCAGCCAATTCCCTGACCTGAACCCAATATAAAATAAGAACTAATGCTCATGTTTCATAGATGAGACCTACATAACCATCAACATTTTTAGACTGGGAGCTTTTGTCATTAACAAAAAAAGCATTTTATACAAATTATTAAATACATTTCAGTAGTTCAGTACTAACTCCTTGTGTCGCTCCATTTTATTACACATATTGTGAGCAATGTTTCTGAATTTTTTTGTATTGGTTTATTTGTATGTTTGGATTGGATCGGGGTCAATTTCATGTCAACGGCTCCTTTTAAAATATATTTATTGGGAAAAATCATGACATGTTCAATGCTTATTTTACCCGCTGTATGTTCTTAAAAATGTATTATTGATTTACATACTGCAATTTTACTTCTCAATATTATTAGAGAATATTATATGAAAGGTATAGTGCACCCAAAAATGACAATTCTGCCATCATTTAACCGCCACTTGTTCCAAACCTGTTGAGTTTCTCTCTTCTGTTAAACACATAGGAAGATATTCTGAAGAATGTTGGAAAAAAAACAGCCATTGACTTCCATTATATATGTTTTGTTCTTACAATGGATGTCAATGGCTGCTTTTTTCCAATATTCTTCAGAATATCTTCAACTGAATAAAGCTTAGCATAAAAGTTTAGCACCACTATGTAGTGTCAGTATTAATAATAGTGAGGAGATTTTCATTTTTGGGTGAACTATTCCTGTAAAGTTCTTTAGATATTGTTGCTAAAAAATATATTTATACTGTTCCTTAAAAATTATTTATTCTTATATTGTATTTTATTGATCTCTCATTCTTGATACTGTAGTTTTGTTTTTCTGTTAACTTCTATTCATTGGATACCCCAGTTTAAAAAGATCGCAGGGGAGGGGGTAGTTGAATTATATTAAAGGGCACCTAGTTTACCCCTTTTTCAAGATTTAAGATAAATCTTTTGTGTCTCCAGAATGTGTCTGTAAAGTTTCAGCTCAAAACACCCATCAGATTATTTATTATACCTTTGTGTATCAAGGTTATAATAGTTTTGGATTTTTCATTAGTTTTAGTATTTATTTCGTTTTGACTTTTTGTTTTTAAATGCAGTTAGTTTTAATTAGTTTTTAGAGGCAGATTTACTAGTTTTTATTAGTTTCTAATTAGTGCTAGGCTGCTTCTTTGGTTAGATACACAGTAGTGATGGGAAGTTCAGATCTTTAACGCGAACCGGATCTTGTGACAATCCTCCCATGTTTGGACTAAACACATGATATGTAGTCAGCAATCATGATTTCAGTCAACTGAAACTAAAGCATGATTCACTTATTTAAATTCCATTACTACTTACTGTTATGAAATAAACTTGCGCCAGATCCTCTCATGTAAGCCCTCGGTTTACCCGCGCTGCAGTTGTTCAAGTTTAGTTCAGTCACAGCGGGCTGTCATGTACTGTTTGTGTTCGGTTCATCTGCTGAATCACGCATGCGCAGTATTATCGGTTCGCCGCTTATCAAATCTGATCTCAGTGTACTTTTCTAATCATATCTCTGTTTTCTAATAGTGCGTCACCGTGCTGCTGTCATGTCCACTCAGCGAGGACTGACTGGAGAACCTGCTGATCTGGCCAATGACAGCAGGATTACAGACTGAGGTTCCACACGGGTCAAACACCTGCAGCGTGAAGTAAATAGATTTACTTCTAAACTAAAAAAGCTTACAGTATGTATTAAATACATTTACAAAGACGAAAACAAAGGGTGTTTTTGCTATAATTTTAGTTAGTTTCAGTTAGTTTTGTATGTACACAATACAGTTTCAGTTAGTTCTAGTTTTTTTTTTTTACTCATTTTTATTTGAGTTTTTATTTTAAATTCTAGTTTTCATTTTTTCGTTAACTATAATAACCTTGTTGTGTATATTGGACATATGAGCTGTTTTGACTTTGTATCTGTTTTGGTGCTTGTGCCTTTAATGCAAATGAGCTGCTTCTCCCTGCCCACCGTTTCCATGTGTGTGTCAGAGCCAAAGAGATCGCTCTCTATTGCTATGATGGGTGTAGCTTCTTCTTCTGCTGCGTCTCACACATAAGCAGCACAGTATCAGACAAGAATGAAGCAGATCTTCCTTACTACAGTAAGAACTTTACCAACGGTTATTTGATGTATTTGTTGTGGAGTTAATTCAAGCCTTTCTACAACAACTAATCACACACAATGTCGTTAAAAAGTTTGCGCGCATGCATGCGCTCGCTCACACACACATCCGTTATGTTAATGTACAAAATAAACCTGATTTAAGTCCATGAACCGGGATTGAAGCGTCTTCTTTTATAATTGTACTGACACTATGCTGCTGTGGTGAAGAAATACGAAGCGATTTTACTGTCTTTATTACAAACATGCACTGTTTTAGAAACGTTTTAAACTTGTAAAACTCATTCTTGAGGTGCTGCTGAAGAGATCGTTTAATCCCGGTTGCTTTGCGCACGCCCTGTCTTGTGGATATGATTACACACATTACAATGGAGACATGTTAATACGTGGCTGTCAATAAATTCGGTGGGCGGGGAAACCGCACTCCTACGTCAAGTTGCGGTGGGCCTCAAAATGGGAGGGATTTGGATCCTATATTTAACATCAGTAAATTAAAAAAAAGAGGCTTATTGTGTTTCTATCACTCCAGTATGACTGTGGACACACTATACATGCACACAGTTCTATCCAAACAGCTTACAAAAGAGGATTTTCATCATAGGTGCTCTTTAATATATATCATTATATTGTTATTTCAGCCTGTATGCTTTGTTAATAATAATAAAATATTCAATAAAATAAATAATTTATTCTGAAATATTTCCTGAGAGGTCCCAGTCATAAAAAGACAAACCAGAATGTCTGGGTGATCACGCAGCTTTCATTGTGTGGAGCATGGCATTCGGTAGTTCCATGCATCCCATGATCCCCCAGTTCTGTGTGCTTCCTCCGCGAGTGCTGTTCACCCCTCCCCCAGCCCATAACTCCCCTCCACCAAGAGCTAAAACTGGAAATCCTAAAAATAGACACGAAAGATCTTTCACTGAAATAAAAAAAAAACACCTGAAGCCTGAAATAGCAGGAATAGTCTGTCAATACACTATTTATATTACGATACATGAGAACATGAAGCCACAATATGACCGATGCTTATGGGGTTTTCATTTGTGTTTCTATTAATGGAAGGGAACAGGCCTGAAAAGCTATTTATTTCTAAACTAATTCTAATTCCAAATAACAAATAAGAAAATAATAACTACACTTGTAGGCATCACATTGCTTCAATCTATTGTACTTAATAGAAAATGTTAAAAGATAAAAAAAACTGCTGTTATTAGAAATTAGTTATTAAAACTATTATGTTTAGAAATGTGTTGAAAAAAAATCTACTTTCTGTTAAATAGAAATTGGGAAAAAATGTACAGGGGGGCTAATAATTCTGACTTCAACTGTATATATGGCACTAGTTAGTTTGTCACGTCTGAAGTGATGTAAAATATTTTTAAGTCAGATTAATTTTCTGTGTCTAGTCCCACTAGTAACTTATAGTAAATACTGTAGTGCACACCTGTCAACATTGGGATGTAAAAATACAAGATCCCAAGTCATACAAAATCCTCTGAGCAAAATTTACTCAGTTCAGAGTGTATTTGGTCCCTCTCTAAATTGAGTAAAAGTTACTCAGCAGCAGAGTTAAAGTTAATTAGACAGTGAAGGGACTAATTAAGTGATGATTGAGCACTGATGATGAACACCTGCTACTAATAAGCAGAAACAGAAGAGAAACAAAACTACATCTACCTTCAGTCACAGCCTTAGATGAAATAAACTGAAATAAAACACATTGAATCTCTCAAAATCTCAGCAGAGGATCATTAAGCAACTCCACAAACGGCAGCTTTACTTATGACCAACCTGTTTGGCCTTATTTCTGCCAGACTCTACAAAATTCCATATAGTAATAGTAATGAGAATTAACTGATTAAGTAATTTGTTACAACAACAGTAAAAAACAACACCACTTTTTGTGTTTTAAGATGTCACCATTGAGGAGAACAGTACACAGCAAATTTCTGGAGTTGAAAAATTAGGAGTTAGGCAAAATAGTGTGAAAGAGTTACATTTTTGGAGTTTATTTTTAAACTCCTACACAATCGTGTGTTATGGGATACTGTTTGCTGAGTTGTATTTTGGAGTTCAATCGCCGGTGTTCAGGAGCGTGCTTTAATGTCACATCTGGAGTTAAATGTTTAGCAAGAGCGCCATTACACGACCCTGCAGAGCAGCACGAGTGAATTGGAGGAATGTTTTTCGTTGTGAGGTAGGTAAAAAGTGCATTGTTATACATTTATAAAAAACTATTTCGAAATGTTCGATATTTCATGACAGAAATGCGTTTTGCTGTAGCTGTTTTGTTTTGTACTGTGTCGTTAGTGACAGCATGTCGCTAACTTAGCGGGCGTCTAACGCAAGTTAGCTTATCCATTTTCTGTTTTGTGCGCTTTTTTAAAAACTTTTTTTTGTCGATGTGAATGAACTAACGCTAGCTAATCATCTTTTCTTTTACCGTGTTTGTAAAAATGTGAGTTTTACTGTCAAGAAGAAGCAGTGCTCGATCAGATGAAGAAACCTGCTGTTCAGCTTTCAAATAGGCTAACTTAGGCTAACGAGGTAACGTTAAGGTTAATAACTTTTATCCAGGAATACATGTTTATGTATTTATGTCTATTAGATTTGATACGTGTAATATTGGTCTTGTAATGTTTTATATTGTAACATGATTTAGTCGTGAGCATGCTGTTGTAAGCTATGTAATATATATATATATATATTATTCTCAGTAACATTAGTTGTTAAATGACATTTTATCTCTTTCATTACAGGTCACGATGTTGATAAAAGTGCAATTTGGAGGCAAGAAGAAATATATTAAACTGGAAGGAGTTTGTTTCTTGGATTTTCTCAGTGCGGGTGAGGTTTCATATTTAGTTAATAAAGAATAATTATACATAAAATAATAAAAGTTGCTTTACTTGGGCTCTTTGATTCAATTTCTAATGTTTGTCTTTTTGCTTGCCAAATAGTGTGTTATGACAAGCACTACACAAAAAGACCAAATGTGACTAGGATAATTGATTCTGTGGTGATTTAGTTACTGGTCAAACCAGTAAGATTGATTTTGATCTATTAAGTTTGAATGATGGGGCGTCACGGTGGCGCAGTGGGTAGCACGTTCGCCTCACAGCAAGAAGGTCGCTGGTTCGAGCCTCGGCTGGGTCAGTTGCCGTTTCTGTGTGGAGTTTGCATGTTCTCCCCGTGTTCGCGAGGGTTTCCTCCGGGTGCTCCGGTTTCCCCCACAAATCCAAAAACATGTGGTATAGGTGAATTGGGTAGGCTAAATTGTCCGTAGTGTATGTGTGTGTGGATGTTTCCCAGTGATGGGTTGCAGCTGGAAGGGCATCCGCTGCGTAAAACATATGCTGGATAAGTTGGCGGTTCATTCCGCTGTGGCGACCCCGGATTAATAAAGGGACTAAGCTGAAAAGAAAATGAATGAATGAAGTTTGAATGATGTTAAATCACGAAAGTAGCACTGTGTATCAAGAGAACAGAACTCAGCAATACCTTTATCAAGTTATAAAACGCACTGAACATCTGAAACACTCAAAACACAGACATAAATAATCAGCGTATGCTTCACAACGATGGTGAGGTGTTTTTTTTTTTTTTCTGCAGTGCATGCTGGGAACTATGGATGAATGTTGTATGATTCTCTTAGCATGAACTGCAGCAAAAAAATCTCTAACCATTGTTGAGATGCATACGCTGATTCTTGATGTCTGTGTCTCTAAATTGATTCAGATGCTCAATGCGTTTAAAAAAAAATTATAAAACTACAGTTGAGGTCCATTCTCTTGAAAAACACAGAATTTTGTCTCTTGAATGATAAACCATCATTTTAACATAATTTTCAAAGCTAACATTATGCAAAGTTAAACTTATAAACATTACAAATCAATACAGGATCATTTAATCTGATCATATTCACCCTCTTTATACTTGTCATAACACGCAAAGAAACACTAACATTAGAAATCAAGTCAAAGAGCCCAAGTAAATCAACTACTGTTTTCCACCATGGTGACATCAGAAGAAAAAAAAGTTTTCTTTTGTTGTTTTTTTTTTCTTTTTGTAAAACGTAAATAACTAAAACAGTTAATTCTCAATAAATGGCATATGGATTTTTGTGGACATCTGAGTCAAAGAGGTTAGTCAAACAGGTTAGTAATAAGTGAATCTGCTGCTGTTGTTTGAAGTCAGTTGTAATTGTTTGTTTCTCTTCTGTTTATGCTTATTAACAGCAGGTGTTCGTCATCAGTGCTAAGTTATCGCTTAATTAATCCCTTCACTGTCTCATTAACTTTTAACTCTGCTGCTGAGTAGCTTTTACTCAATTTAGAGAGGGACCAAATACACTCTGAACTGAGTAAATTTTACTCAGAGGATTTTGCTGTGTACAATCTCGTTCACCTTTATTCACTGTATTTAAATATTGATTAAAGTAGTTATTTAGTGAAGAGCAGAGAATCTCTTATTTTGATCCACTGTTTAGTTTGATAACAGAGCTGTCTCTTTAAGAACCCACAGATCTATAATGAAAGCATTTGATTACTTTCGTAACTGTTTATGCTCATTTAAGACTAAATTATTTGTGTTTAAAATAAAACACGTCAGGATGGACATGTTTACATATTAATGAGTGTATTTGTCTGTTTACAAACACCCAAATCCAAAAGTGTCCACTTTCGTTCCTCTTCAAATCGCATGTACAGAAGCTGATCTGGGAACAGTGTCTTTAGGCTATCACTATAATCAACATCGATACATGACTGGACTGATTCAGAGATCACATAGAAAGGACGACGGTCGACGCATAGCTAATGGAAATGAAGTGAATGCGGCTGTTTTAATATTAATTTCAACGTGCTTTCAAGCCGAAATAAAGGAAAGTATAGGCTAATTCTCTTGAACAGCTTCTGCAATTATATCACATTTGAGATCGGCTCTTTGATGCTACTTTCACTTTTCATAGAAAGATAAAAAATACGGGAGAAATACGGGAAAATAATTAAACGGGATGATAGCGGGATAGAACGGTAAAATATGGGAGAATCCCAGCAAAAACGGGAGGGTTGACAGGTATGCTGGAGTGTTTTTAAAACCAAACTATAGTAAAGTACTTGAAATAATCACATGTGGTAATTATATAATTGCTATAATTGCTAACACAGCATCTATTAATATAAACAAATACTGTAGTTTTCTACAACTATATTCAGTATACAATACCCCACAAAATGTATACTACAGTATAGTTACTACAGTTTATCAGTTCACTACACTAAAATACTACAGTATGCTGTAGCATTCATTAACAAAAAGCTGTAAATACTATATACAGTATACTGTAATAGACTTTACTATAGTATGGTTCAAAAACACTAGTATTTACTATAAATTACTATAGTATTTTTTATTATGTATACAGTATGTGGTAATATGTTCATTAAAGGGAACTAAGGTTGCATTTACACTGCATAGTTCAAGTGACTCAATTCAGATTTTTTTTCTCCCATGTGGCACAGATCGGATTCGGCCCATGTACGTGTAAGCAGGAAAAAATCACATGGATTCCGATTTACTCAAATCAGATTCAGGCCTTGTTCATATGTGGAAATTTATCCGATATGAATCAGATCTGTGCCCTCGTGTCTGCAGTGTAAGCAGGTACATCGGATTTTCACCTGTCAATGCAAGTCACACGTCATTAAAAACCATAGCGAGTGACGTCAACTCTGACGCTTTTATTTCAGAACAGACTTCAGCAGAGTCCCAAACCTTAAATCTCATATACTAGGACAAAAAAAGCTTTTATATTGTCATGTAGCACAAGAATTTAAGCATGCTAACGAGAGAGAGAGAGAGAGAGAGCTCAACATCCGCCACGTAACCAATATAAACTTATATAAAACTGTTGCACGCATCATGTGCATAAATCACGCCATGGACATTACATTAAGATGCCTACTGGTTTAAAAAGGTCTAGATTAAAAGAAGATGGCCAAATGAGAACCTTTCTGTCATAAACTATATTAAAACAACTTGTCAAAAGAATTTAAAAAATGCAGCCTAAGTTGGCCATGTGTGAATGTGAGAGTGTGTAGGGGTATTTCCCAGAACTGGGTTGCGGCTGGAAGGGCATCCGCTGCGTAAAACATATGCTGGAATAGTTGGCGGTTCATTCCACTGTGGCAACCCCTGATAAATAAGGGACTAAGCTGAAGAAAAATGAATGAATGAATGAATGAATGTTCATTAAAGACAGTAATATTTTGTTATAAGTCTTCAGCAATAATTTTTATTATTCTAGATTTTAGATTCTAGATTCTCCTCAGGTCTTTACACTGGCTCCCAGTTACATTCAGAATAGATTTTAAAGTATCATTACTTGTCTATAAATCACTAAATGGCCTAGGACCTCAATACATTACAGATATGCTCACTGAATACAAACCTAACAGATCACTCAGATCAATAGGATCAAGTAAATTAGAAATTCCAAAAGTTCAGTCAAAGCAGGGTGAATCCGCCTTCAGCTGCTGCTGGAACCAGCTTCCAGAAATAATCAGATGTGCTCCAACATTAGGCACGTTCAAATCAAGACTGAAAACACATGTGTTTAGCTGTGCCTTTACTGAATGAGCACTGTGCTACGTCCCAGAGATCGACTATTTTGTCTTTCTTTTATTTTTTATTCTTTTAAAACAAATTTAACACATTTTAATCTGTTTTTAATCATTTTTTACTCTTTGTTTTTATGTTCTTATACTTGTCTCTTTTATTCCTGTTTATGTAAAGCACTTTGAATTACCATTGTGTATAAAATGTGCTATATAAATAAACTTTCCTTGCCTAAATAAAAAAAATAATAATAAAACAATGTACTTTACTGTTACTCTATTTGTGCTATATGTGGTAAATTTGAAGGAAAATGTGTTGTTCTCTAGTATTATCTTGAGATATATCTGAAATGTCGAAGTATGAAATGTGAAATTAAATGTATCTGATATTTAGAAATTAATAACCATTAATAAAATGAATGTAGCTGTACATTAACATGCTTTTTTTTTTTTTTTATCCTACATTTTCAATATAAAATATAAATATTTTGAATGATCATTAAAAAAAACCCATTGAGTTAGTTTTGGATCTGTGTGGATAAGAAACTGCAAGTGGGTTGAAAGTTGTGTATTGATGGCGCATAGTGTGACTATTATGAGTTTTCAGTAGGGAGCTGAGAGTGCCAGCACCTATGGAGCTTACCTTCTGTCGCAACCATATCGGAGGCGTCTCGACATGCCTGCTTACAGCCAAAATGATGATTGATTGGCCTTCTGTTCCAGCATGAATATCTGTCTGCAGCCAGTCTTATGTAAATGCCTTGTTTGATGAATAAGTCATGGAGCTATGTGCTCATGTAGGGTCTTGGGGGACCTGATTTAGCATTATAGCAGTTATTTACATGACAAAATATTTATTAGATAATGACTTATATGAGATGATTTGCCACACTTAAATTAGAAACTATAAAACACATGGAAAAGGCCACCCTGGTTGTTGCTTATAAGGGTTAACCCAAAACTTCAGCTTATACCGTGCTTCTGAATGTGTGCCTACTTGGATATCTTACACCAAGATAGTTAAGAACTGCTTGGTAAGATGCTGAAAATGCATACTTTTATATCCCATGAAGCCACAGGAGAAGATTTTAAATGGCAACAACGCGCCACAATGGTCACATGACAGTAGTCATGGAAGAAAACCACCTACTGTTATGCGAATTTTGGAATATCACATAAATAAATGCTTAATGTAACCGCCAAGATGCACAAACATTTTGAAAATGCACATAAAAAACTTACTGTAGAAAAAAACTGAGTAGACTAAACTTTTTATCCGATAAGAATAACCATAATACATAAACTACGATGGAAACACATTTAACGAATGAATTCTGGCATGCACATCAACAATGTTATATAATTTTGTTTTAACACATCATGTGATAACCTAAAGGGGTGCAATGGGAGGACATTAATGTAAGTAAGTAAGTAATGTGTATTTATATAGCGCATTCATCATGTGTGGCCATACACCCAAAGTGCTTTACAATCATGAGTGGAGTCTCCCCACTCCACCACAGTGTGCAGCATCCACTTGAATGATGCGACAGCAGCCACAGGACAATGGCGCCAGTGCACTTACAACACACCAGCTATAAGGGGAGTGGAGAGACCGTGATAGAGCCAATTCAGTGGATGGGGATGATTGGGAGACCATGATGGGAAAGGGCTGATGGAGGGAATTTGGCCAGGACACAGGGGTTATGCCCCTACTCTTTACGAGAAGTGCCATGGGATTTTTAATGACCACAGAGAGTCAGGACCTCGGTTTAACGTCTCATCCAAAAGATGGCGCTCACTGACAGTATAGTGTCCCCTTCACTTTACTGGGCCATTAGGACTCACACAGACTGCAGGTTGAGCGCCCCCTGCTGGCCTCACTAACACCACTTCCAATAATGGACACTAATGGACAAACCATCAGACCGAGCACATTGTAAAACATCGGAAATGTTGATTTGGTCATTTTAAAATCCCTCAGTCAAAGTCTGTTATCAGAGTGCTTTGGTATTATTACCTCCAGAACTGTCTTAAGGGTTTCTTCTTTGTCTTCTTACGTGCAAGTCATTTATTACATAAGGAAAAAAAAGGCCCACAGTGGCTTCTCCTTCCGCAGCAAATTCCATTTTTTTTTTGGAATAAATGATTCATAGTGTGAATTTATTATAAAGTGTTACCAATTATTTTGTAAGAATCACAAAATAAAATTCTAACCGAATTTAGTAGACATCACAACATATGTGATTCTCAATGCAGTGGTAATATTTGTAGATTTTTTTGACCAGACTTGTGATTTTCACCTTGCAAATAAATACATTAAGAAAACATAAATAAATACCACAGACTAACAGTGATGTTTTATAACCTTCCATAATTTGGAAACGACCTGGACAACACTTCGAGCAACATCAGTATAAACTCTGGGTTAAATTTTTAGGAAAAAGTTTTTAAAGGAACTTTCTATAGTCCATGAAGACCATTAAATAATTGACCCTTTACAGGCAGCTTGATTCACAGGCGATCCGGCCAATCATAACGCGATATTCTGTGCCCCCAGTCACTGTCTGCCATCTTGTCCGTCAAAAAAACAACAACAGTACAGACTAACCAGGCAAAGTAGAGTAACATCGGCTAATAAAATGCTGTAAATGTGCTCGAATAGCGCAATGCAGATACAGAAAGGTTGGGCAATATACAATATTTTCCTGAAACCTAGAGAAGTGAATGAAATGGATACATTTGTGTGGACATCAGCATCACTATCAGCTGTTAATCAACAGTGCTGCAACTTGTTGAACAGATGACTCTAAATGCGAGAACTCGAGACACTTTTTTGTTATTAGACCAGGACAGCATGCAAAACTTAAGTTTATGGAGATGTGATTTGTGGCTTGACAATAACCAGTGAACTACCTGAGGACCCCAAAGATGACAGGTGAGGTGAGCTAACTTAAACTGCACAGCCTGGAGACCCAGATAAACAATGAATGAATCTCTACCGTCTCTTGTAATTTCACAGATGCATCATAGTCTTGCTCGAGATTCCACCGTTTGCATCAATTGTGTTAGTAAATGATCCGAACTTCCCATCAATAGACTTGTAGGCTGTAGCTTCAATTTTTCATTTTGTCTTGATTTTTAATTACGCTCACATCCTGAATTTTTCCCTCATATGCATAATACAGACCTGAATGTCTGCTTCTGTCTGAAATCAGCAGGCTTTGTCCTTTTTCCAGAAATTATTCACTATTTCCCTCGAGAGAGCACAAATTCATAGGGGAGCACTACAGATGTCAGAGAGAAGGGGTGGGGGTTTGCGAAGAGTCAATTGTGCCTCTTTTACACAGCAAATGTTAGGGAAAAAACAATAAAAATAATCAACGTTTTTATTTATTTATTTATTTATTTGTTAATAATATGCTATTAGAATGCTGCCAGCAAATGTCTTTTATTCAAATGCCACAGATTCGCTGCTTATCTGTTGAGATACAGAATCATCAGAGAGAATTTCACTGACCTGAAAGCTCCCATGAGAAAACGTCCAATGAAATTCCCCTATTCCCATGATATATGGCCATTACTCAGACCCTTCAGGATTTTGTGATTCTGCGAGCACTGATTTTAAAAATAGTGCTTTGAAATGTGCATTTTTGTTCAATGTATGACGTAATTTGAACTGAAACATGCAGACAGAACGGGACAGCGAGTAGCCCTTAATGAGCCAATAGCATTTTGTTTTTATCACAGCTCTGCCAGTGAGAGTGGTTGAGCTCAAGCTCATATAGCAATAGCATCTCGACAGGGATGGGACATGTCAGATACTAGAGAGCTTTTGTTTGGTCAGAAGACTTGATGAGAAAATGAAGTATGAGGTGATGTCAAAGAAATCGTTGATCTATTTAGGCGGAAGTGACAAACTACAAACATTGGACTGCTTGTTTCAACCATAAACTGCTCTCTCAGAGAATGACAAACTGACAAACCCTGCTGTAGCTCTGATACAAGTATTATTTATGGAGGAAACTAAAAAGCACTGCAGTGTTTTGTGCTCTGAGGTAATTAGTCTACCATTATTACTGAAATGTGTATGCAAACTGGAAAGCTGATTGGTTGGGTCTAGTCACATGACTCGCAGTAAGCTTGTGGCATTTGGAAAAAATGTAGATGTTTTCAAGTAGTCGAGTGGCATGCCGACCACTTGCACGTCACTCCCTATTTGTGCTTCTCCATTTTAAATAACAAACTTACGTTCACAAAAGACAAGATATGTGAACTCCCCCAAAGTAACATTCTAATGGAGCTACAGCACCAGGCACCATTTTACAGATTTACAAAACAACATTCAAAAATGTGGTGGCTTAGTGGCTCAGTGGTTAGCACTGTCGCCTCACAGTAAGAAGGTCGCTGGTTCAAGTCCTGGCTGGGCCAGTTGGCATTTCTGTGTGGAGTTTGCATGTTCTCTCTGTGTTCGTGTGGGTTTCCTCAAGGTGCTCCAGTTTTCCCCCACAGTCCAAAGACATGCACTATAGGTGAATTGGATGAACTAAATTGACCGTAGTGAATGAATGTATGTAAATGTGAGAGTGTATGGGTGTTTCCTAGTACTGGGTTGCAGCTGGAAGGGCATCCGCTGCATAAAATAGTTGGCAGTTCATTCCGCTGTGGCGACCCATGATAAATAAGGAACTAAACCGAAGGAAAATGAATGAATGAATTAATTAATTAAAAAATGTAACCCTCTTCATTTTGTGGGCTTTAATCTGGCCTGTTCTTCCATGATGAATGGGAAATACTACAAACTGAAAGGATCACCCTCAAGAACACAACTTCAAATAATCATCCATTGTCCTTCGTGCCGCCTCGTCTTAGGAAAAATTCTTGAAATGTAGGTCACCAAGTTCTGTCTCACGCACAAGACTAAGAATATAATACATTCCAGACAGCACCTTTTGTCTCAGAGACGTTGATTATATTTTTATCAATATTCCTACATCACTGTACATAAGCTGTGCATTACTCACCTTCAGAGGAGGCACTGGAAGTGGCTTGTTTTCTTTGTCCAGGGAAATGTAGGTGAAAAAGGCTGTGACAGCCCTATATTTTCCCTTCTCAGCTTCCACCAGTGGGTCAGCATCCACAAAAGCTTCAATCTCCATTGACTTATTACTGGTGAAGGTCATTCGCCCAGAAACAGTAATGACACAGCCTGTAAGAGTCACATAATGTCAAGAATTACATCTTATGATCACATATGATTACGTCATTTTCAAATGTTTGACAGAGCTAAGTATGTTTCTATTGAATCACACTAGCTATGTTTCCATCCACCTATTTTTATGCACATTTTGGATTATCGCATAAAAATGTATTGATGAAAACGCCAAGACGTGCAGCAAAATTGAAAATGGGCATAACTGAGTAGACTAAACTTTTTATTCAATAAGAAAAAACGCACTACATTGGAAACACTTTTACCGAATAGATTCCAGTATGCGCATTTAAAAAAGTCATGTGATTCTATTATAAGACATCATGTGATTATAAAAATCTGCGTGATGGGATGCATTAATGAACAAACCAGCAGGCCACATTATAAAACATCTGAAATGTTGTTTTGGTCATTCTAAAATGCCTTAACAATTTTATTATTATTACTATTATATTATTAATTACCTCCAGAACTGTCTTAGAGCATCTGCGCTCCACGTCTCTCACCCCTAAACACCACCACGCGCGTTTATTGTGTGTTGGCATTGTCTTCTGAGGTGCAAGTAATAAATTTAAATAAGACTCGTGCAGCTTTTCCTCCCACTAAATTCCATTTTTCTTTTTGATATTTGGCGCCAGTTTATCAGGAAGTGACAATTGTGTTCTCCTTGACTCATTGGATAGAAACGGTGCTTTATTCGCAAATCTTTTATGCGATATTCCAGTTTTGCACATAAATTTAATTCACATCTTCGGATGGAAACATAGATACCATCTGATGATACTGAGATTTTTCAAAAGACTAAAGCCCAGGACACAGCAAGGCAATGACACAGAACTAGTGGCGGCAAAAAACAACTGTGTCGTAACCTTGCGTGAGCTGCGCCTGGACCAAAAAGCTTCATGTAAACACACCAAATGGATGACAGCCAACTAAAACAACAACAAAACCTGCAGGTGGCAGTATCTGTATTGTCATTCCACAAAGGGAAACTGGAACTAGTGCTGCACACATACAAACCGTAAACAAAGCAGTGCCAATTCTACAGAACGTACCAATTTTACAGAACTTTTTGCTCACCACAGAGAGACTCACTAGTGTAAATATGTCTGATAATCTTATAATCCATATCGTTAGCAAATATGTAAGAAATGCGACAAATAGATAGCTGGCTTCTTTGTGCTCTCTCTAGTCTTGTCGTTTGCTTAGACTCATCACTTGTTCTCGTACTGTAATTTGTAGCTGAACGGCCAATCAGAGCGCCCTTTCACCAATGACCAACGCTGATTCTACACGCTGAATCTGGCAAACTTCCTCTGACATGAGGCCAAGGAGAGGCAACATGTGGAACACTCCAAACAAAGTATCCTGACAGGTGCTCACCTGCGGCCCGACCAATTGTCAACTTGGTGTGAAACTTAGTGGAAGTGAAGCAGTCAGTCAAGTTTACATTATTTCGTAAATTGCTTTCCACTTTAATGAAACTATATATAACAAACTCGATTAATGAAACTATTTTGCAGAAAACGTCATGTTTTACCATAGCTTTTAGCGCAAGGGTGCCACCATCTTGGAATATCGCTGTGTCTGACATCACGGATTGGTTCCGTTCCCTCAGCTGAACAGATACAGTGGAAGTAATAGACTGATCACGAAGACTAGAAAGCCTAATTTAAAACAATGCGTGAAGTTCTGGACGTACATCGCAGAGCTGGTGCAAATACAAGCATCAAAGTTGTGTCTAATATATATATAAACAAAATGTATGTATACATTTTCTATTTTTCTTTTAAAATACCGTTCGTTTGATGCACCTTTGTCCACTCTCTCATGCTGCTCCAGCGCTGCCTGACAAGGGGATTTACATTCAGACGCAACAGTTAAAACACGTGAGTTCACGCTTTACTAAGTCACGTCTGTGTGGATTATGTCAAGACATATTCCCTTATCAAGTCAATCTCCTAACATTTATGAAGGACGTAAAAACCTGCCACATGTAAAACCGCGCCGATCTTAGTTTGGTTTGAACACGAACAAAGGTGAGATGCTGTAGTAGTAAAAAGTGAAAGTATCCGCCCCATAACATCGAGTACTGGACTTTGTTGAGGCCAGGCAGGCAAGTCAGGCAGCGTAGTACAGAGAGTGGACCACAGCACATCAAACGATCTGTAATTAAAAGAAAAAAAAGAATAAATATACCTTTATATACTAGACACAACTTTGATGCTTGTATTTACACCAGCTCCATGTCCACAAACTGACACATTGGGTTAAATTGATCTTTGCAGTCTCTGTGGTCAGTCCATTACTTCCACTGTATCTGTTCAGCTGAGGGAACGGAACATATCCCGTGATGTCAGACAAAGCGATATTCCAAGATGGCGGTGCCCCTGGACTAAAAGCTATAGTAAAACATGCCCTATTCTTCAAAACACTTACATTAATTGAGTTTTAGTTATATATATTTTAATTAAAGTAGAAATCAATTTACAAAATAATGTAAACTTGACTGACTGCTTCACTTCCACTTTAAGGCCGGGATACACCATGTGGGATATATGTTATTTATGAATATTAAGACCCCAAATGGGCAAACCAAAGGCAATAATGGCACCCAATGGACACCTACAGTTGACATACAGTTAAAGGAAAAATTGTTAGCTTTGCTGTTTTTTTTGTTATTTTTTCCATTTAAAACATTTTTCAAGTGATGTTTAACAGAGCAATGATTTTTTTACAGTATTTCCTATAATATTTTCTCTTCTGGAGAAAGTCTGAATTCTGTTAACTGGAATAAAAACAATTGTAAAAAATAAGGTCAATATTATTAGCCCCTTTAAGATTTTTTTCTTCAGTTGGCTAGGGAACAAACCACTGTTGTCCAGTGACATGCCTAATTAACCTAACTTGCCTAATTAACCTAATTAACCTAGTTAAGACTTCAAATTGCACTTATTAAGTACTGTCACTTTGCCAAAGACAAAAGACTTTTATGTCTTTTATAGAATAATTAGAAATTTGTTATTATTAGTTATTATTATTAGTTAGAAATTAGTAATGTGCTGAAACAAAATCTCTGTTAAACAGCACTTGGCAACTATTTAAAAAATAATTAAAATTTCACAGAAGGCCAATAATTTTGACTTCAACTGTACAGGAGGGATATAAAAACTCAAAACAACAAAGAAAGCAGGCTCAGTCGGGAGACTAAATGGACAACTCAATAATCCGGCCAATATTAAAATAAATCTTCATAGGACTTGTATTTGTAATTTTGTTCAGTATAACAAAAAAGCTCTTATAACTACAAAAAAGCTCATAGGAGTGCAAGCACCACCATATTTGCCCCATGAAATTGCATTTAATCATGCAAAACATGCCTTCTCCCAGTCTCTCTTGTACAAATGTGCACACAAAAAAACGTGTCACACTTCATTTTACTAGGCTAAACATATTTTTGGGCCATATTTTCTTTGTATTTTCACCAAGCATTAACAAACCATAGTAGATCACATATATTTATTAGACTTAAAGCTGTATTGTCATTTATAATAAGCCAAACAACATAGATCTTCAGATAATGCTTGCAGAGCAGTATTCTGCTTCTTTGTAAGAAAACTAAAGGATTTAGAGGATAAACTTTGATTAAAAAGCTTGGTGTGAAGCTCATAGTAAACAGAATGCAAATGCCACAGAGAATGAGTGAATTAATAAGGCTGCGTGAATTAGAAGGTTCCTGCTTTGTGTACGTGGGGGGAGGGTGACCATGTGTCACTCCAGCCCCCTCCAGCTTTCTATCTAATGACTTTGATCTTATCCATCAAGGTAGGATCAAAGAATATCACTTGCTCCCTTTAATTTTTTTCATTTTACTGGCCCTGTCAGTGATGTGGCTTTGACACCTGGTGCTGTTAAACTCAGGAATGGACAGACCTCATTATCCCCTATACGCCACATATATTTAATGGGTTCTGGGGAAAAAGATAATTCTTAAATGTACTTTTACGCATTTAATGGAGCCCTGAGGTAGCTGCAGAATGAGACCTTAAAACACTGAATTGCTAGTTACAGTGTAAAAAAAAAGTGGATCTCGCTCATTTAAAAAGCATTCATGGCAATTTGGTGTTTAGAGCTATTCTGAGCAAGAAAGGATGGTTGGAAATTGTTAGGTCCATTTCCTGCCCTGTTTGATGTATATGTCTGGTCTTTATTTCCATGGAAACGCAGCCTTAGGGCAGATATGTTATTTTGTTCTTTCATTGTTTTTCCATTCAATTCATCTGGTCGATTGCCATGAGCATCTTTTCAGGGAAGCGCAGTTCTGTGGTCAGTTATAAATCTCCTCCAAAGGGCAGAGGGCGCTCTCGTGCAAAAAACTCCAAATACCCACGAAGAACAAACCCAGTAAATCTCCATAGTGGTTGCTGAATAAACAGATTTAACTGCTTTCATTGATTCAACGTGACTTAAGGTACGTTCACACCAGATGGGGATGAAGTGTCAAGCGTGAGTGATTTAAATTTCAAGTCAATGCATAGATGCAATCAGACAATCTCCGGCGCTATTCACGCAAATTCAATTCAGTTTATCTTTATTTCTATATCGCTTTTACAATGTAGATTGTGTCAAAGCAGCTTAACATAGAACTTGTAGTAAATTGAAATTGAAACTGTCAGTCTAGTTTTCAGAGTTAAAGTTCAATTTAGCTCAGTTCAATGAGGTTTAATTTTCACTGCTGAAAGTCCAAACACTGAAGAGCAAATCCATTGATGCGCAGCTCCACAAGTCCCAAACCAAGCAAGCCAGTGACGACAGCGGCGAGGAACAAAACTTCACCAATTGACGAAAGTGAAGAAAAAAAAACCTCGAGAGAGACCAGGCTCAGTTAGGCACGACCATTTCTCCTCTGGCCAAACTTCTTGTGCAGAGCTGCAGTCTAGGCACCGGAGGCTGGAGAACGCTGGACGTCCATCGTGGAGAAAATGCAGGTTTGAGTAGGTCACCTGTGGGTGTACAGGCTGGCCCACGGGATCAATGCAAAGACTCGTTTGTTACTGAGTCTTTCAGGAATCAGTCTCATGCTCTCCACTCCTCCATGATTGCCACAGCATCTGCTCAGGATATGGCCTGGTCCATGGTTATGGAGACCTCTAGAAGTCCTCTATGGTTGGCGAATGAGGTGACGTGAATGACGCGAATTGAGCGAATGACATGGTGCGAATTGAGCCTTTGACACGCTTAACGTTTGATTTGCGTTAATCGCTCGAGTTGTAAAATCGGAACGTTGGCGGACATTTGCGCCGTGTTAACCAATCAGGATACAGACAACAGCTCATCAAACTTGGACCGGGTCAGTCGGAAGTACAGCTAAAAGCGGCCGTCATCCAGGCACAGCTTCTGGAAGAGTTGATCTAATGGACCCAGACATGGCACAGAACGAATCTACGCTGTTTTTCAGCCTTCTTAAAGGACATAAAGCACAGCTACTCTCGCAATAAAATCCATGTCAGCCATTAGCAAAGAAACTGGAGTCACCAGGTAGACAGACGTCACTCCCAAGACGCAAATCCATGTCTATTGTGAAATGAAAGTCTGAACGCCCCATAATAGTCACAATACTATGGAATCATCTCACAGAAAGATTGATTTCAAATGCTCTACTGAAGTGAGCTTGGTGTAAAAATGGTATTAAATGTGTTGTTTTCACATGCTTTTAGACGTAGAAGCATTTACTACCCGGAGACGTAAATCCCTGAAGCTGTCATTATCACAGAATGGTTCTCAATAGCCCCTTTCACATATACAGACTTTTCTGGAAAATTACCGATAAATTTCCGAAAAGAGATCATGTGTGTATTTTTTTTTAAATCCTTGTAAATTCCTTCCACCAAGTTTCCAGGAAGAAATGTTGTAACAATACCAGCAAATTCCGGAATTTTCCTCTTTTTGAACGCAAAAGGAAAATTGCCAGTATGAGCATGTACATGTTCAGAATGCACTGACGTGAGACATCTACTGTGGGCCAATCAGAACATTCTGACGCAGATGACGCATTCACATCCATTCTGTTTATGAAAATAAAGCCTTTGAATCCTTTGTTCAGTACACATTTAGCTGCTGCTTGTTAGTCAGACATTTATATGTTCCTTCTTAATAAATGATCATTAAAATGCTCATGATAAACCACTGTGAGTTTACCTGCAAGCTCTGCGTTCAGCTGTGTGACGCGTTAGAGAGTGAGTCAGATTTCACTACAACATCGGTGGTCTTTTGTTTCAAAGAGGGTCTCACAAGCTGCACCACACTCAAATGCACCTCTCCACATGCGAAAGCGAAGTGAAATGTGTTCACAATCATTTTCCATATAGGCCCATGATCGTCACACAGACCTCTGTGTAGTCAAATGTGCAAACATTACTGTTTTTATAGCTGCAGGTAGCGTCCATATGCTAGCGATTATTTCTCTTATATTCAGTATTTAGGTTCGTCTCTTGGACAAAAGCAGCTGCATGAATGCTAAAGTTTTAAATAAAAGAGAAACCATCAACAAAAAGATGGACCCCATTCATGTTTACAAATACAAGTGCAGCCATTCAGAGGTCATTTCTGGTTAATGATGTCAGAATTTACTGGTATTTTGTGCTTTTAAGAAAAAAATTACAGAACATTGTTGTCTGTGTGAACAGCGCATTTTTGAATTTGCAGGTAAAGTTGATCTGGAAATTTTCTGGATATTTACTGTGTGAAAGAGGCTAATATCTCTATCGTTCGATTAAATCAACTCGATTTTGGGTAGTTTGACAGTAAACTACGGCTTTCTGTAGTAAATGCTGCTCCATCCTGAAAGCATGTGCTTGAGCATGTGGCTGAATAAGCTCCGTGGCTTTACTGACAAAATGTGCATTAAAAAAAGAAAAAGAAACATTGAATTTTTATCATTTAAATTAGGGCTGTACGATATTGGAAAAAATGTGCATTGCGATTTTCTGTTTTTCTGCGATATTATATTGCAATATGAATGTAATTCCACAAGATTAGTTGAGTAACTCTGTTTAGAAAGAAGGGCGACATGGTGGCTCAGTGGTTAGCACTGTCGCCTCACAGCAAGAAGGTCGCTGGTTCGAGTCCTGGCTTGGTCAGTTGGCATTTCTGTGTGGAGTTTGCATGTTCTCCCTGTGTTGTTCCTCTGGGTGCTCCGGTTTCCCCCACAGTCCAAAGACATGCGGTATAGCTGAATTGAATTAACTAAATTGGCCGTAGTGTATGTGTGTAAATGAGTGTGTATGGGTGTTTCCCAGTACTGGGTTGCAGCTGTAAGGGCATCCGCTATGTAAAACATATGCTGGATAAGTTGGCGGTTCATTCCGCTGTGGCGACCCCTAATGAATAAAGGGACTAAGCAAAAATCAAATGTAAAAAAAAACACCATTCCCAGTAGAAATAATTAAACACAATTACTCTTTGTTAAAGTGGCAAACTTTGTAATTTATTGTGCCCAAATGGTTTAAATGCACTTGAAATCTTACAGCCTCAAAAACACATCCAAATAAACCATCTTTCACACTATTAGAACCTATTAGATTAGGTCATGTTATATTAATACCAACATGACGTTGCAGATCCTGCGATGTGACTATTGCAGATTCGCACATTGTGATATTGATATATTGCGCAGCTCTAATATGAATTCAAAATGTGTGCACGTGATACCGTGTCTCGGTACAGAGTGGATGAGTAAGCTATGAATAGCCCCACTTAGGATGTTTATATAAGGGTGCTGGGAACAGTGTAAGACAAGTTGAAAGCATGCCACAAAGCTGACCAAACCATTATAGCCATTAAACCAATAAGGATTGCACTAACTTGAGTTCACTAATTCCAG
>CAIGQV010019087.1:981114-1035807 GCA_903798115.1 Danio jaintianensis
CTCTGAGAAAATTGTTGATGGTCCCCCTAGCAACCTACGAATCACCCGCGGTAAAATTGTCAAGTGTTGACTGGTCTGCGGTGATAAATAGGTTGCGGACCACTGCTGTAAACAAAAAAAGTATTGCTTAAGGGGGCTAATAATATTGACCTTTAAATGGTTTTTAAAAAACTGCTTTTATTCTAGCTGAAATAAAACAAATAAGACGTTTTTCAGAAGAAAAAATATTATCGGAAATACTGTTAAAATTTCTTTGCTCCATTAATTATCACTTGAGAAATATTTGAAAAAGAATAAATATTTCACAAGAGGGCTAATCATTTTGACTTTAACTATATGTAAAATGTATGTAAATGTGTTCTGCTAACAAAATATATATTTTACATTTGGAAAAAAAAAGATGCTAAAGCTTCACTCCATCTTCAGACATCAATGGGTCAAATTGAAGCTGCTGCCAAGTCTTTCTGACAGAATTATCACATATCCTACCATTCCCTTTTCCAAAGTAATAAGCAGACTCAGTGGCATTAGATCATTGCTTTGTCTGACTGAACAGCTGACTGACCAAATTAGTGTGAGTCTTTCTGTTTGCCCTGCCAATGACGGACATGTTTATTATTGTTGCAATTCTGCTTGGTGATGCTAGTGATGTAGAAATGAGTGTTGATGAGTTAAGCCACATACTGCAAGCTGCTACCGAAATTACACAGACAAACTGAATAATTTAAAGGTCTGAAAGCTTTACCTAGTACATGTCAGAAATCCACACAATGCTGTAAAAGTGTTTTAATCTGAGAAGACTGGCTGTTCTCAGAGAAGCCTCATAGAATTAAAACCTGAGTAGTTAGACAAAAAATTAATGAATGAATTGAGAAAGTAATAAGCATAATTAAATAGAATGAATAATTCATCTTTGCACAGTTTTCACTATGAAAGAACAGTAAACCTTAAGGCTCCGTTCAACCTTAAAGGTGCTGTAAGTTTTTGACTATTCTAAAGCATAAAAATACCATAAAATGTTTGCAGATATTTAAGAAACATGCTAAGTGAACATTCTTGTTTATCTGAAAAACAATGCTGAAGTCAGATATTCTGCCTTGAAAATGTGCTTTCCATGCCGGAACGTCTGTCTTTGTTTTGGTCCCTTTAATGCCAGTTTAGCTAATTATATTTCAGCACCTCGGGTTGCCTTGGTGGAAAACAGCGTATTTCATTCATTCAGTCAGGAAGGCTCTCAGAGTATATGTCCGTGACCAAAATGCGACCTCCGGTGGACAGTAACAGCCTCTGAAATGGGACGCAGATTCAGAGTTCCACATTAGGTGGTTATTAATTAGCAAATAATATAAATATCTCGAACGTAAACATTGGGTGAGCAGGTTACATTGTAACCCCGTCTCCTAACAACACGCTACATGACGAGATTTGCTGTTTGCACCAGACGAAACATGACGAAATTTAAATACAGCCATTCAGAAGCACAGAATAGTGCACTTACGGCACTCCAATGAAATGGTAAGGTTTATAATCTAATTAATACACATTAAACCTCTTTAACATTAATACATGTACATGCTGGAATCACTGATGAATCAAGCCATTTCTAAAATAGAAATTTTAGGACAAAAACTCCTTCTATCATGTGCCATTGCTTTTATTTAGAACATGACTTAAATCAGACTTAAGGCTCAATAGTCAGGCACGCTGTTGATCTGGCAACCTGCGCTTGTGTGTGTTTTGAACCAGGGGTGAAATACCTAGTTCAACCACTGGGTGTCAAACTTACATACTGCACCTTTAAGGAGGCTGAGTCAAGCTCTAGGTTATTTATAAGTGCGAAATTATAACAAACTCCAAATAAATTGTACATACATACATACATACTTTTTTCCCTTATCTTTTTAACAACGATTTGCTTAAAATCAAACAATTAAACACTGAGATGTCATTTTTTTTAACTAAATCACGACAAAACAAAAATAGTTTGGAGCTCGTTTCCGAACAAACGTTCCAAAAACTTTTTTAACAATATTTTGCTGTTATTTTGTCATTTCGTAAGACATTTGTTTCTTACGACTAGGGCTGCATGATTCTGGCTAAAATGAGAATCACAATAATTTCTTTGCTTAAAATAAAGATCACGATTTTCTCGATTTGTTTTCACGATTTTTCTTATTCCGTAGATAGAAAATAAAGGTTAATTATGAGTAGGCTATTATTATTGTTATTCTCAAACATATGGTAAAAAAAATATATAATATTAGGCGTATGTGTATAGGTCTACTGTTGGTTAAAATGCACAATTTTGTATAGACTTGGAACGGTGGACTTGAATAGACGTTAATGCACAGTAAAGTGATGACATCAGAATACAACTATTCATAATTCTGAAGTTGATTTATTATGTTTGAGACATATGCTTGCAATCTGTCATTGGCCAAAAATGCTCTGTGCAACAAACTGAGCATTATTTACAACTTTATTACCTGTTACTCACAGCCTATGCAAGTTCTGTTCCCTAAAGTAGACATCATTCACTGGCATGCACATGCGTACTCTCTGTAGTAAACAAACAGTGTGTCAGCTCATGTGTGATTTCGCGACCGCAAATACGTCACTACATGAAGGCAGAAATGACCTTTTTGGGTGAATTATAGCTTGTAAATACAGTATGTGACTCTTTCAATGCCATTTGAAGGTGTCCACGTTGCTGAGCAACATATATAAAACAATGTGAAGACTTGTGAAACCGCCTACATGCTTCTCTCCTGAACTTGAAAATATAATTGGTCGAATCGTAGAGATGCTGGATTAAGATCGTGTGGGGGGGGGGGGTAGTCGAATCGAGATCACGATCTTTTTTTTGATTAATCCTGCAGCCCTACTTACGACCCATTCAGATTACACTTTTTTTTCTCCCAATTTTGGCATGATTTGCTTGATGTAGGTTGTCGTGGGGATTCGTAAACAACAAATAGCTGTCGGGACGCAAGATCATTTCTTCTCGCGTGTTGTGTCATATGCACAACAACCGATGTCTTGTCGCTTCACAACATCACCACATGAAGTCTAGGATTTTTTATTATTTTCCCCATAGTCCACAAAGAGTTCCGTCACATGGGTGACACTGACCAAAAGGAGCACATAATCTTTTCCATACATAGCTTTTAAAATGGCAAAATAAATAAAAAAAGAGAGGAAAGCTTTGTGGATTTATGGCAACAGTGCACTTGAAGGATTCGTCATCACTAAACTACCATGAGAGACTAAAAGAAAATGTTGGGGACTAATAGCCAAGGCACTTGGTGAGTGAGTCCTGGAATTACCATGTAAACTAACAAATCAGACAATTACAGAGATGTTTATAATTTATGCGTTTTTTTCATTACAGAATGCATGATGTAGATTCACACGATGATTGACTGTGATGCAATGTGTTGTCTGGCATATTTGGTATTTGGATTTTGTCTAGACAAAAATTGCATAATCTGATACAGTGACTAGTGTAATCGACAATAAAAATCGTGTAATCTGAACAGGGCTTTCGTGTTGTCTTTTGAGCATAGTAGAGACAACATTAACCTAGACAAATTGGCTTTTATACTGTATAGAGAGTGAAAGAAAATGACAAAGTGTAGCAAACAACAACAACTGTTTAACTGGTAATGTTTGCTGTTGATTTGTTAAGAGATTAGATACTCTGTGTTGTCTTGTGAGCACAGTGCTGACAAAATTGAACACCTTTGTTGGATAAAGAATGAATTGGATACCTGCACCACCTTTAGTACTGATATGCACTGAGAAAGTTTAAATGGAGGCTCAAGTGAAGTAATAGTGTCAGTTTTCTGATGTTAAGAGAGATCGCAGGATCATTTTTACAGTGTTTCCGCAGTGTGAACAGAGTTTCAGACTAGCGTAGATGGTGCTGGTCTCTGGTTAAGGTGGTCTCTTGATGATTTGCCTCAGAAGATGGAAACGAAATGCAATGAACGCACGATGGCTTATGTAGGCTCAAGACCGCTCTTTGATGACAGACTTTGGCTGAGGGATTTTAGAATGACCAAATCAACATTTCGATGTTTTACAATGTGGTCAGTCTACTGTTTTGTCTATTAACACTTTCTCATTGCTCCATTGTTGTTGTCACATGATCTGTTAAAATAAAATCACATTTCCATCATAGTTTATGCACATTTGTTTATATATTTGTTATAGGAAAAAAGTTTATCCTACTTAGTTATGTGAATAAAACTTTATGCACATTTTAAAATGTAAGCACACCTTGTACTTTCCGTTAAGCATTTTTTGTGCGATATTCCAAAATGCGCATCAAAATAGGTTGAGGGAATCATAGATACTGGATGTTACTGTGGACTTGTTGCTCTAACTATGCTTGTTGCTTAGCTGTTGATTAGGTTCACGGGGTTAGCTTCATGGGCTAAAGCCACTCATTGGACTGTTGTGTGTTCATTGTGCAATGCAGGCCATGACCTCTAAATGATGTATTATGGCATGGATGCAGGTTTCGAAGAAAAGGAGAACTGAAGATCTTCCTATATTCTATTTTCAGGCGCCAAAGAATGCTGGTCAGACTCGATTGTAGAAGACCTGAGGAGTTCCACTTCAGCCTTGTTCAGGGTCGAGGGACTCTCTTCTCTTATTAAAGCTTGTCAGGGTTGTTGGCAGCCACGTTCATGGAGTAGTCTGTAGGCTGTTGATCCAGACGACTGGAGTTTCGCCTAGGCAGTTACATAGTATCTTGGGTTGTTACACTATAACTGACAGGCAAATGTCAATTTCTCACAGACAGGAGTGGATGTCATAGTTTCTTGTGGTATTTGGTTTGAATCTCTGGCCATTTCTGGCTATTGTTGAGGTCTCTTGTGCTCGTTAGGGTGTTTTGCAGCCCTTTGGTTCACCCCTTTGTATCTTTGTACAGCACCACTCTACTAGAGCCCTGGGGCCAGATTTACTAACATCTTGCACCAGCAAAGCTGTCTTTTTGCCTTTAAAACATTAATGTCAGTGTTTTCTAAACATGTACAGTGAAAAATATCACTGAAAAAGGCATGGACACAGCTATTTTAGCACCTGAATTTATGCATTTGTAGGAGTTAGTTTCCTGGTCAGATGCAAATTTAATGGGAGAGGAGTATTTAAATGAATCATGCAACATAATTTACTAATGTTTGCGCTCATCAAATTACGGGTATTTTCAACATTATTCAATGCCTAAAAAAGCATGCCTTAAATGTTGCGATTGAATTGACTGCAGTTATAAATATGTGGTAGAAGATATTTTCCACATTCATTCATTCATTTTCTTTTCAGCTAAGTCCCTTCATTAATCAGGGGTCACCACAGCAGAATGAACCGCCAACTTATCCAGCATTTGTTTTACGCAGCGGATGCCCTTCCAGCTGCAACCCATCACTGGGAAACACCCATACACTTTCATTCACACACATACACCACGGACAATTTAGCTTACCCAATTCACCTATAGCACATGTCTTTGGACTTGTGGGGGAAACCGGAGCACCTGGAGGAAACCCATGCGAACACAGGGAGAACATGCAAACTCCACACAGAAATGCCAACTGACCCAGCCGAGGCTCGAACTAGCGACCTTCTTGCTGAGGCGGCAGCGCTACCCACTGCGCCACCGCGCCACCCCATTTTCCACATGTATTTATAAATATGTTACTTTTAATTTGCTTCAGGATTTAAAAGACAACTTGGAACAAACAACTAGGTTAAGTCATGTAATACTAGCACAATCTTAGTTAACTCAGACAGCATGTGATCTGTTCTTCTTGAGCTTGAACTGTCAAAAACACATTTACAGTTGTCAAAATGTACTTCAGGCACATTGTGGACTGTCTCACATAAATACAGTCTGATATGGCTTACTGTAAGTAAATGTAAGGTGTGCGAGCTGAGCACATGGGTGCGGTTCATTTATAAAGTCTTTCACCTTTGCGTGTAAAATGTTTTTATTGTCATCTTGTGGTCACTTTTTTTTAAGCTTGCCTATTTTGTGAATATGCCTATTTTTTGGCCAATAAATAAATAAATAAATAAATAATAGGCCTAAATAAAATAAAACTACATTGCTTAATGTGTGTACACTGTAAAAAAATCTGTAAAATTTACACTAAAAACAGCAGCTGTGGATGCCGGAATTTATAAAAAATATGGTAGGAACGTCGGAATTTGTCATACACGAATGTTTTGAAGTACTAACCTCTACACAACATGAATATTTAACAGACAAAAATGCAACTATGAGCATGTGTGGATGAGAAAGTCATATGATGAACCAAAGCTCATCACAAACAACTTTTCCCACAAGCAGGGAAGCATAATTATATAGAGAAGGTGCTCAGTGTGATTCACACAACTACTAAACACCATCATGGTAACACGCATACAAATAAAGTAATGCAATAAGCATTATTTATCAACATTAGATGCTAAATAGTTATGCGCATAACTCAAGAGAAAAACTAAATAGAACCATAATAATGTCAACAACAACAAAAAAAGTGAAGTGTCATGCAGGGAATTCTGGGAAAGTGAATTTACGGTTATTCCCCATATATTTTAAAGAAACGTACTGTTATCCAGGTTATGAACTTTTACTGTAGCATTTTTACAGTTTTTTAACATTAAAATCACTGCCTATGTTTTTATTTTTTACTGTGAGCTGCTTTTATTAAACAACATTTTTTTTTATGAAGTGGGTTAACTTTGACATCATGAATATCTACTTTTTTCTCTCTTAATATCTCTTGTGCAAATGTGCCCTGTTTTGGAAAATCTGGCCCTTGCTGTCAGTTCATTGCCCTTTCTTGCTGGTCTATTTGAGATCGGTCAGTTCCTCTTGGAGTTATGTGGCTCACAGCTTTAGTCTTTTTGCCTCCTGGCTCAGGCTCATGAGGATGTGGGCCAAGGAGAGGATGATGTCAGTCAATTCCTTATGGTCTTAGTTCTGGCTCAGTTTCTGGGTATCAAGGATCTACTTGTGCAGCTATCTCGCTGTTTCCTTCTCTGGTGTTGAAGGTTGTTGGAAGCCTTGGGTTGGACAATGTCCATCACAAACACTTTGCCAGCTCTACAGGCACAGACTGGCACTCTTGTGGTGAGAGGAAATGGCAAAAGGCAAATGCAAATTTCCATTCAGAAGTGGTAAGATTACTGTAAAGGGTAAGGGCATGTGGCTGACTGATATGCTCGTAAGTCAGGATGCTAAGATTGTATACTGGGCTACAATTGTCTAAATAGTAAAAACATGGTGTGGTTAAAATAAAATAAAATAAAATAAAATAAAATAAAATAAAAATACCCAAAAAGCAAATGAAAGAGCGATTTCCTTATTTACATAGTTCATGCTAGTATATATGGAAAAGTATGCATCAGTGTTTAAAGTAAATGGAACTTAGATAACCTTGCAGGGAAAAAAATAAATTAAACTGACTATTGATTTATGAAAAACAGCAATTGCTTGAAATAAGTGTAATCCTATATTGAAAGGAAGGAGAGTGACAATAAATTAAAGTGAAAATGTTATCTTTTGGGGGAATACATGCTACGTGGAAATAATTTGGTTTTAATAGCTTATAAATTTTCTTTAAATAGACAGTAAACTCAATGTAGGTGAATCAAATTATGTTATGCTATATTCAAAATAAAATAATTAAATTATTATAAAATTATTATAAAAATAAATATGTTATAGAGGCATTGAGACAACAATGAAAACCAATAGTGGAGAGATGCAGTAAGTGGAATTGTTTACATGGTTTACTGGGATTAGGGTTAGACAGTTAGGGTTAGGGGTTCCAGGGTTAGACACTAGGGTTGTGCCGATAGACGATAGTATCGAGACCTATGATGATTTTAAAGATGATATTTAGCTCATTTTACATTAATGTAGACCTATTACATGTTTTAATTACATTATTGAATAAAATGAATAGTATTATTATTTTTAATCATCATCATTAATAATAAATGAACTACAAACAATTTGACAGCTTCAGCTGTTCACATCAACATCACTTGACCGACACTTTCAGACTGCAGCACCACGCATCTTTAGCATAAATTAAAAAAATTAGACTAGCCTACTCATAAGAAAAAATACAATAATTTTTTTTAATTGCAAGGTGATTATAGACATGTATTCGCAATTTCACATAAATCAGCATGCCAAAATTAATTATTTCGATTGCTCTCTTGCGCTCTCTCTTTCTCTCTCAGCAGCAGTTGACGCGCACGCTGCACATGAGGGCACTACAATACACAGCCACATCTCAGCAAATTCATTTGCAACCTTGTTGCATAAAAATAATAGGCTAAATAACAAAACAGGACTTAATTAACAAACAAACATAACGATTTGTAAAAATGAAACAACCGAAAAAGAAAATGAAAGAACTAAGAACTGAAACCAGCTCAAATGTTCTCGAATAAAACGTGTTGCGGTAATACACAATCACTCTTATATAACAGCACTCCCGCAAGATTCTCTCTTGCTTTCACAAAAAAAGTTACTTATCTTTTATTTATATTTATCTTATATTTATATCCGTTATTAATAGCCTATTTAAGTTTTAAAGTGGCCTATAGCCTATTTTTTTCAGTGCATGCATTGACTGCTTCTTGAAATACACAGAATATTTATAGGCCTATGTGTCTTACTTGTGTTCAGTTCGATGGAATGATAAACACGGACATGCACATTTTTCAGAAAATAGCCTATTTAATTAAAAAATATGTTATATTTATTTATAAAGGCTTTTAAAATATATTTTATTTATTTAAACTAGCCTATATTACATTAAACTACAACCTGCATTGTACCATTCATTTTAGCTTTAACGAATTATTGAACAGATTATTAATAACTTATCAAAGAACATTTTACTGAGCTCAGTGAAAAGTTTTGTATGTAGGCCAAGAGTCAAATATTTAATATTAGAGCCATGGCTGCGGCGAGTCGGCAATAGCCTATGTCTAAAATGAAACTATTTCTCTTATCAGAAAACAATAAACACAAATCCCAAGCGCAACATTGTGTTAGATCTTAGCAAATACAAATGTGACATTGTTTATGATTACTTTTGGGATGATGATCAGACCTGAAGCCGTACCGCGCTCAACTGGACAAAAACATGGAGAAACACCTTCACCACATAGAAACAGTCATGCGCGGGAGGCGAGTCCTCCGTCCACCTCCCGTCTGAAATTACCTTAATGCATCCTTGTTTCTTCTGTGCGTAGATAAATATAATTTCATTTGCTTTCTTTCATTTATATTATATCAATTTTGCGGCAGTCCCGCGGATAACGGCATGGACCCGAAGTCACCATCAAATCTTGTCCCGCGCCACACTGTTGCATCAAGTCTTGTTTGAAATAATTTCAGTCTCAGCGCCTATTTAGCTGTAAGAGCACGGTGATTTGCATTGGTTTGAATTATTTTTCTACGATAAAACGTAATGCAAATGAAGTAGATGAAAAAGAAAAAAATCAGCCGGAAAGTTATTAAATACGTTTAGAAATGGTTAAACAAATAAGCAAATAAGTAATCTGCGATAGCCATGCGATAGTATCGTGTATCGCCGATCTCACAGGGGGACGATATGGCGATCTGAACATTTCGTATATCGCCCAACACTATTAGAAAATGCTAAAAAGCCAATGAATCCTTACAACAAAAACATGAGTGGAAAGCCTTTGAAGAAGTGTTTTAATTACCTTTCTTGATCTTGCGGTGAAAGTTAATGGCGTCCACAGATGCTGTCACAATGTTGGTCTTGCAGTGACGAGCAGCAACAATCCCTGCCACCTCATCCATGAGCTTCATTGTCACACCTGCGGATGACAGGGAAGCTTACAATCAGTTCCATATAAAAACATATAAAAAACAATTTGTCTTGACCAGAGCTAGATGACTGATGTCTGATGTATCCTCTGCTATGGCAGTGTTGCAGTGATAATTAAATGTGTGAAATACTATAATTTAAAGAGAATTAACAGTATTTTAGCTGCACATAACAGTAGCTGGGATTGGTAATGCAAGCTAATAGTTAATTTCATTAGTAACCCTTCATCATTAACACTATTTTTGACACCTTCAATTTGAACATACTGATTTTATGGTGAAATGTAAAGCATGTTGTTGTAAAATGTATAGCTCTGGTTCTTGATTCTGATTGGTTAAACCATGTTCGAAGATTTGATGATTTCTTGATGATTTAAATTACTATACAAACATAATTGTGACTGTTGCTTGGCAACCATTTTGCTATCAGTACTGAGCTAAAGAAACCATTTTATTTGCTGTTGTTAGATTTTGCTGTATTTGGCTTAACCGCTCCTGGCAGGCTCGCCAAATTTGTTAGATTTGGCTGTATTTGGGTTAACCGTTCCTGGCTGGCTCGCCAAAATGTTAGATTTTGCTGTATTTGGCTTAACCGTTCCTGGCTGGCTCGCCAAATTGTGCGATTTTGCTGTATTTGGCTTAACTGTTCTTGGGTTGCTCGCAAATGTATTAGAGGTATTTTTCTTTTTTGGGTGAACTATTCCTCGAAATGTTCAATAAAAACATCTGTAATTCAACAGCCACAAAACTATAATTTACAAAATAACAATCTACAAAAATTTGGCCACTTTTTTATTGCTTTACTGGTATTTTGGTTTTGGTTAATGTTCAGCAACTTGGTTGCTTTATTTATGCTTTTTTTGTCAGGCAGAAGATTTTATTTATATAAAAGAAATTTGCCCACAGAAAAGAATAGTTTTAAATTAATAAAAGTTTAGCTTAGTAAAGTTCAGAGTTCAGTTTAAACTTTTCTGAAGTTAAGGTTTTATAATAAAATCAGTTGTTGACTGTATGTGTTTGCCTTTTGTTTTTGCAATCATGCAGAAAAGTTAGAAAAAAATTATATTTATCGGATAATATATTAGTTATCGGTTTCTAATTCTAAAAAGTTATTGGTCAAAAATTGTATTTTGGTGCAACCCTGGTAAAAACGTATCATTACCATAATTTCCGCCAAAATATATATAGTAATTTATGTTACCACACTGTTGTGGACTGAAGTTCTTACAGTAGAATTGTTCAAGCAAACCAAATTTAACTTGCAGTCTAGCAAATCATGAGCAGCCACAATTGATTTCAGCAGAATTTAGCAAGTAACCAAGATAAAGAAATATTCAAATAAGTTAAAATAAAAGCTGAAAAACATGCCACAGATAAATATTGGGCAGATAACTGTTTGTTTTGGACAAATGTGAAGTGCAATTATATGTAGATAAAGCTAAATTCTAATGTAAAGCAAAAAGCATTTATGAAGTGTGTCAACCATCCTATAAAATGCTATCTAGGTGCTGTTGAGGAGTAATAATGTCAGGTCATGTGAGTTACTAGGTGTGAAGATTGCTAAGTACAGCCACTAACTCAGGAAATATAAGGAAGACACTGCTGCTGACCTGCTTAGAGAAATATCTGGCCTGAGGTAATTCACTTGAACAGAGATGAATGGAAGCAGACTGCATGTGATATAGATATAAAGGGATCACATCATGGAAAACTCGATTTCCCTTGCTCTTTTCAAATAAAAGCTTCAGTGTACTATAGTATCTATAGATATATTCTGGCATGAAGGATGTTCACAACCACAATTTATACACAAGTGTAATAGTTTCTAGCAGTATCACTAGCAGTATAACTAGCTACTATACTGTATTTTTTAAGTAATACTTTTATTGGTAACACTTTAATATAGGTCACAATTCATGCCATTAACTACTGGCTTATTACCTGCCTATTATAAGGATATTAACTCTTCATTACTAGTTATAAAGTATGAGTATATTCTGCATCCCTAATCCTACCCAAAACCTAAACACAACTTCTACCTTACTAACTATTAATAAGCAGCTAATTAGTAGTTTATTAAGCTAGTAGTGTTACTTAATGGTTTGTTAATACCGTGAACTGTGACCTAAACTAAAGTGTTACCCTTTCATTACTAACTGGAATACCAGTGACATGCAAATAGTTTACCCCTTTTTTCCCCTTTAAGAACATTGGTTGTCTATCATGGGACAGGAAACAAAAGACAATTTACATTTAATATGAAGATGCAATTGACATTCAGTCACACGTTAAAGTAGTTTGAGGTTTGACAACATATATTACTTCTTTAAATGCATAACAAAATTCCTGTAGTGTATAATACTGTACAATTTGTTTTGTAAAAACAGATGTTATCAATTTAATAAATGTGTGCATGAACACCAGTGATGGGAATAATGGCGCAATAAATAAAGGGAACTTTTTTCAGTAACGAGTAATCAATTGTATTACTGTTATTACTGTTACTTTCCCCCGTTACAACACCATTACCGTTACTGACAATAAAATGCGTGTTACTATAATTGAGAACACTGAAGCGGTTTTCATGCGAGCAGCGTCTCTCTCAGCCAGCCATAGGACCTCTCTTTCTGGGGTGTGTGTGTGTTCAGCGCTGGGGTGGGACACATAACCAACCAGCGATGGTGTGTTTGTGAACATGGTGTAACCGAGGACGTGATGATTGGCTTAGAGTTCATTTCCATCGTTTGCCAATCAGAGGCAGAGCAGTGTGGATGTTCACACACAAGCACGCGCACAGTCAGTCACACACACCAATGACCAGGAGTCAGAACGATGGCAAATCCAACAAGTTCAAACATAGCGCTTGCAAACTGGAAATAGCAATACTTTTCCCTCGTTAAGGTGAAAGGCAAGAATGTTTATGTATCGTGCAACTTATGCCCAGGAAAAAAGAGTCTCTCTGTGTCAGTGACAAGTAATTCTAATCTAATGAAGCACCTCACGGCGTCACATGCCGCCACAAAATTTGTGGCTAAGAACGCAGGTGATAACGTGAGCTCTGCTACCAAAGGAGGAAACAAAGCCACGTCGTCAAAGCAACTAAAACTTGATTTTTCTCCACCGCAAACACTTATTACTCAGAATTAAACAAAATAATATCTAATATCTATAAGTTCTAAACCATCTATTGTGTTTTATTGTGCAACTATAGTAATGATAATATAATAATATGTTGAATTTGATGGTTGTCTCTCACATTGTCCCACAACAACATTAAAATAGTGTAGATTAGTGTATAATGTTTTATATTTATTTTATAGTCATCTGACATTAGATATTATTTTAAGTAACGCAATAGTTACTTTCCCTGGTAATTAGTTACTTTTATAATTATTAAACTCAGTTACTATTTGTGAGAAATAACTAGTAACTATAACTAAATCTTATTTTGAAGGAACGTGCCAAACACTGATGAACACACAAATCTCTTATGTTGTATGGGTGTAGTTTTACAGTGTATGGGTCAAAATTAAGTTTTGTTTTATGCCAAAAATCATTAGAATATTAAGTAAACATCATGTTCCATGAATATATTTAGTAAATGTCCTACTGCAAATATATCAAAAATTAATTTTCAATTAGTAATATACATTGATAAACACTTTATTTGGACAACTTAAAGACAATTTTCTTAATATTTAGATTTTTTCAAAATTCACACCCATATATTGTTCTATCCAAACAAACCTCTAATGGAACATATTTCTTCAGCTTGTGGATGATGTATAAATCTCTATCAAAAAACTGACACTTATGGCTGGTTTTGTGGTCCAGGGTCACAAATATCATGTCAGTAAAAGCTCTAAAATGAGTGATAAATGCTGGCTGGTGTTTAATATGAAATTAAACATGATGTGGTTACATGACATGTGTCTTATACACTGTAAACATGCTGGGTTCCACACAACCAATTTGTGTTAGGACAACATGAAGGAATTAAGTTAACTTGTTAGTTTTTACAAATTTAAGTGGATTTAACATAAAACAATTAAGTTGTGTGTTTCAGCTCATTTTAAATAAGTAATTTTAACAAACAGCAAACATTTTTTTTTTCAGTGCATCTTGTTAAACCATAATCATGCTATCTGAAATCTAATGCCCATCTCACTTTACATAACCAAACAGCAGTATACAGCTCACACCTGGTCATTAAACTCAATAACAACACCAGAGCCTCACCACCATTATTTTACTCAAACTTCTTTGCCAGCAATTACTGGTGGGTAAAATTCCATCTCCACTTTGTATGGAGTGATGCATTTATGCTCCCTTATTTCCGATGCTTTTCAAAGTACCCTTCCAACAGATTATACTGGATCCTTTCAAAATGCAAGCTCACTTAAAGGCACAATACGTAATTTTTTTTTCATTAAAATGTCCAAAAAACACTAGAAAAGTGTTATATATTTTGCTGACTTATGTACTTACATTATCCCAAATGTTTCGAAGAATGTTCAAGTCCAGAGAAATAATTTTAACTAGTGACACAAACCGCGTCCTGTGTGGCCATGCTTATGACATCACACACTCTCAGAGGAAACAGAGAAACACATTTAAATATGTAGGAAAGACGCTTTAATATGCTTTGTGTTTTATTAGACTGCACAGAGCTGCATTATAACAGAACCCTAAATGTATTTAATTTAATCAAACAACACAGCTTTTTCTCCACGTGACCACAAACAAAATAACTGAAAATGGTGGACTGTGGCATAATAAAAGCTCCGCTGCTTTCATGCTGCGTCACGCTCGACTATCATCAGCAATTGCTTTAGCTTTCTCATTTCACTTCAACAGCTTTCAGTCTTACTCTGCTTCACACTACTATATTAATAAGTGTTGAATATATTAGCTCATCCATGAACATGATTTCTGAACATCAAACTACGCCTTTGTTTGTTGTGAATATGCGCCCTCTTGTGGCAAAAATGACATACTGTGCCTTTAAGGTAAAGAAATACCCCATGAAGCGCATTTAAAGTCCACTTATAGTCAAATGGAACCCACTTTTAGAATAATCCCATATTAAGAAAATACTGACTAACATAAACTTTTTTCATTAAACATTACATAATCAGTTGAAAGCTGAAGTATTATAAATTCAGCCTTCAGCAAGAAAAATGGGTGATTAGGTTAGGATGGGGGTCAGATAGCACAGATATATAACAGAATGGCACTCCTAGGAATATTTCTATATCTAGATTACTAATTCACAGATGAGTGCATGTTTTGCTAGCTCCCTTAACACCATACAGGCAGAGACTTGACTACCCAGGATAACTGTATGAGCTGGTTTTAGCGATGGACCCCGGGGACTCTCATCTACAAGTGAGATTCCCTCAATTTACACATGGCAGTGAAAGTGCACTACACTCCCCCCTCCCCAAAAACTCTCTCTTGACAATCTGTGGCAAAGCTTCTTCACAACACTCAGCTAGTGAGAAAGCGTCATCTCAGGATATGCGACGGTGTAAAAATATGGGAGAAGCATGAAATGGCTGCTGAGGTTTTGCATGAGTGTCAAAAAGGGGCATTTTAAAAATTAGCAACCTTTTCTATCATGAGTAGCAAGCCAAATCCAACAAGCATCACCTTTTTAGTGGCTAGTCATCAGTGTTGGGTAAGTTATTGAAGAAAAGTTACAGATTACAAAGTATTACTAATTACTACTAAAACTGTAATCTTATTGCATTACTAATTACTGAATGTAAAAAAGTAATCGGATTACTAATTATTTTACTTTCAAGTTACTTTGAAAACCTAAAAAGCCTCAAAAAAGCACTACAAAGCCAAAATTGTAGTTCTTTTGGTAATTGTTTTTTTAATATATATATTTTTAGGTGTTTTTTACCCTTTACGAAAGAAATACATGGGGTGCAGAGAAAGGGGGAAAGGATCGGCAAAGGACCTCGAACCGGGAATCAAACTCGGATCGCGGTGATCACCTCAGTGCTATATGTCGGTGCACTTTACCATTAGGTTATTGGTGCAGACTAAGTGCCTCTTTTGGTAATTTAATATTGACTGAACAATTGTACAAAGGCTTACTCACTCTACTTACTTCTTTCTTTATTATTTTAAGTCATTTAACAATCGGTGACACACAGCACTGTCACAATATATTCCTAAATAGGGGTACGTTGCCCAAACAAAGATGTAACTTGCGGCTGAAATACCACAAGTATTTTCCAAACTCTGTTGGAGATCTATATTCTGAACCATGTTGGTCAAAGCGTTAAAGGTGCCGTTTACATTAATGTGTTTTTGTTTTAAAATGCATATGTTTTGTTATGGTTGCGCATGGTATCCACACTACTCTGGCATCTTCGATCCGTGAAAAAACACTGAAGACCCCATTTTAGTTTGGAAATTCTGGGCTTGTGTTTTATTATAGACAAACCTAAGCACAGACTTTTAAAACCGGTAGCATGGCTATCCAATATCACTCTCTGTCTGGCCTTCTGGACTATTGCATATCATTCCCTGATTTGTCAATCAGCCCCTCTCATATGACCATTACCACACTGGTAGCAGACAAGTGCAGATGCTGGCAAAATATGAGAATGCTCAGTGACCATGAATGATCTCATTTAGGCTGTATAGTGTGGATGGAGATCATTTTTCTGAAACACAATAAAAATGCCAGTCTGGACAAGGAGCGTTTTCATTCTAAATTGCTGCTTTAAAACAAAAATGCATTAGTGTAAATGACACCTTAGAAAATGCAGAAATTTTGTGAATCAAAAATAATTTAGCCAAGGCTACATTACTTATTTTTTGGAGGGCAAAATACACTTTATTAGGTACACCTGTCCAACTGCTCGTTAATGCAAACTTCTAATCAGCAAATCATATGGCAGCAATTCAACGCATTTAGGCATGTAGACATGGTCAAGACGATCTGCTGCAGTTCAAACCGAGCATCAGAATGGGGCAGAAAGGTAATTTAGGTGACTTTGAGCGTGGCATGGTTGTTGGTGCCAGACGGGCTGGTCTGAGTATTTCAGAAACTGCTGATCTACTGGGATTTTCACGCACAACCCCTCTAGGGTTTACAGGGAATGGTCAGAAAAAGAGAAAATATCCAGTGAGCGGCAGTTCTGTGAGCGCAAATGCCTTGTTGATGCCAGAGGTCAGAGGAGAATGGCCAGACTGGTTCGAGCTAATAGAAAGGCAACAGTAACTCAAGTAACCACTAGTTACAACCGAGGTATGCAGAAGAGCATAAATTCACAACACATCCAACCTTGAGGCGGATGGGCTACAGCAGCAGAAGACCACACCGGGTGCCACTCCTGTCAGCTAAGAACAGGAAACTGAGGCTACAATTCGCACAAGCTCACCAAAATTGGACAATAGAAGATTGGAAAAACGTTGCCTGGTCTGATGAGTCTTCAGACATTCGCAACTGCGTGATGCTATCATGTCAATATGGACCAAAATCTCTGAGGAATATTTCCAGTACCTTGTTGAATCTATGTCACGAAGGATTAAGGCAGTTCTGAAAGCAAAAGGGGGTCCAACCCGGTACTAGTAAAGTGTACCTAATAAAGCGGTCGGTGAGTGTACATTCGGAGGGTCAAAATTGTGTCGTTTTTCTTCATTGACGCATTCATTCTTCATTGTCTCTTTCATGGTCATAATATGATTTATATTTTGTTACTTTCTATAGGAAAGGAAAACTTTCAGAGCTATCAAATTCTGTAAATTATTAAATATACGAAATAGAAGTGATTAAATGTGGAGTGACAAATTGCTGTGTAGCGTCTCAGTTCAAGTGATGTGTGAACCAATTAGCACTCATTTCTACTACTAGTTAAACATGAATGAACACAAGAGGGTATGTTGGAAGAAACAATACAACATACTGAAATATACGAACTGCACAAAGATGTTAGTAAAAAACATTGTACTAACATTGCATTTACCTCAGGAAATCCATTCAACGTCTGTCATCGTGTAAAATGTTTCTGTCCACCAGTTTATCAAGTGTTTGTCATGTTCTTGCAAAAAAGAGTTATAAAACTCCAATCACTGTCTGGTTTAAACAAATTTCCCATAGAAGTAAAGGAAGATTTGACATTTATTATGATAATTAACAATGAAAAACGACAGATCGACATGAATTTCTTTTTACTGTGATCTTTTTTTCTTTTTTTTTTGACACTGTCTTACATTTCTCTTGATTTGATCGTAAGTTTCAAAAAGTTGCCTTTGGGTTCAAAATTGTATTTAAAGTAAATAATATAAAACTTAACCCCAATGGTTGAATTTGCCCATATGTGACCCAAATTTGGGCTGAAACTAAATTGCATTTTTTACAGTGTACACAAAGATTAAAATTTTCATTATTTTGCAATCATAAAATAAAATAATCTCTGATATTGTGTTAAGACTGCCTAGGGGTAAATGACAAGAGTTAACGAATGTCACTAAACGGTCAAAGTACATGCGCTACAAACCAATATGTTTCTGACAATACATTCATTCATTCATTTTCCATCGACTTAGTCCCTTTATTCATCAGGGGTCGCCACAGCGGAATGAACTGCCAACTTATTCAGCATATGCGGATGCCCTTCTAGCTGCAACCCAGTACTGGGAAACATCCATACACACTCATTCACACACATACACTATGGCCAATTTAGTTTATTCAATTCACCTATACCACATGTCTTTGGACTGTGGGGGAAACCGGAGCATACGGAGGAAACCCCATGCGAACACGGGGAGAACATGCAAACTCCACACAGAAATGCCAACTGACCCAGCCGGTACTCAAACCAGTGACCTTCTTGCTGTGAGGCTATAATGCTAACCACTGAGCCTCCATGTCGCCTATGACAATACATTACAATTAAAAACAATATGATAAGAAAATACAGGTTTGAAACATCAAGCAGCACAGGAAGCGGTTTTGTATGACAAAAAAAATCAATGGAAGTGAACGAGAATGGAAGGCTTGACGCATTTAGGTTAAAATGTCCGTGTCTGCTCTAATGTGAAAAATAAGATGCATCTCAAGCAAGCTACATATCTATACTACACTTCTGCAGGAGCTGAAGTGCCACGCATATATGCTTTTGAAAGTACAAAACCATGTTAGTTAGTAAACATAAATGGTGATGAAAAAAATAAGAAGGAACTCGAGTCGTGTTAGTGTTTCAAGCATTCCTATCCATTTTCTTCTTTTTTTTTTAAAAATGTCAAATGGATAATATTATGAACAGTCAGTGAGACTGTGTATTACAGTTATTTAAATTCATGAACGCTCTCTCTATCTGTCTCCATCTGCCTTTGGTAAGGTGAAATGAAAGTCAAGCTGACTCACTCTCATGATGGGCAGAGAGTTTTCGCCATTGCAGCTGAATTATGGAAGCGACATTTGAAACCTGCTTTTCTTTTTTCTCTCTGGAGTTATTTATATGCCTCCATAATCGTCAGTCAGAATGATTTCTTTCAGCTGATTTGCATAGACAAATGGATCTAAACCTGGTGGCACAATCAATTATAGGTTGAATGTCTTACATCTGAAATTTGAGTAATTCATCTCAACCTCATGGTTTTGCATCAGGAACCAATTTTTTGTTGTTGTGTTTAATTTGTTCCGCCGAATTCTGTTTAAAGGAAAGAAGATTTTTTTTCAACACATTTCTAAACATAATAGTTTAAATAAGTAATTTCTAATAACTGATTTCCTTTATCTTTGCCATGATGGGAGTACATAATATTTTACTAGATATTTTTCTACTAGTATTCAGCTTAAAGTGCAATTTAAAGACTTAACTAAGTTAATTAGGTTAATTAGGCAAGTTAGGATAATTAAGGCTGATTTATACTTCTGCGTCAAGCGCACGCGTATGTTCCGGCGCAGCCTTCGAGCGGTCGCATAGCCCTTGGCGTGGCTGACACCGACACTGACGCGCACCTCTCGAAAAATGTAACTACACATCACAACGACGCATAGCACAAGCTCTGTGATTGGTCGGCTTGGTAGCTGTGACGAGTGAAGTATAAACGCAGAAGTATAAACCAGCCTTTAGGCAATCATTGTATAACGATGGTTTGTTCTGTAGAATATTAGAATAATATTGACCTTAAAATGGTTTTTAAAACTGCCTTTATTGTAGCCAAAATAAGACAAATAAGACTTTCTCCAGAAGCAAAAAATATTATAGGAAATACTGTGAAAAATTCCTTGCTCTGTTAAACATCATTTGGGGAATATTTAAAAATTAAAAACAAAAAACAGAAGGGTTAATCATTTTGACTTCAACTGTATTTACTCACACTCTTAGCAAGGATGAATTGCACTGGGATGTTCTCTAACAATATACAGTGGGTGACAGTTCAATATGACCATTACCGCCGTACGTGACGCCGCAACGGGACTATAGAATTAAGAAAATGTTTTTAGGTGTAACAGCAGTTTGCGACTATGCCGCAAGGGGGCACAAAGCGACGGGATGCGAACGAACAGAAATATACAGTAGCTGTAAATACCCTGCTACTTGTAAATGATGATGAAATAATGAAACAAAGCATTATATTTCCTTCATAATCATTAAAAACTTGTTAACAAGCTTCATTATCTTTGTAAACTTAAGTGCAATGAGGATTCATTTTAGAAAAAAAAACTAAAGAAATAAAAGACAACTAGAATTAAAGTGCATACATACATACCTGAAGTACTGCATTTTAAACTTCTTTTTACCACAAATAGAAAAAAAAAGGAAAAGTAGTATACTGGGGCTTTAACTGCGCTGTCAAAGAATGATGTAAGATTCCCCAGCTCATGCTATGAGAAGGAGAACTAGGCACTCAATGGAAAAACAGCAATTAGAAAGTCTGTCCCAGAGGAGCAAAATTTGCTGCTGGCAAGCAGTTCAATGATTAGATTTCTTGTGATGATTACCCGAAATTTCTCCCCTCAACCGGCTGACCCTAGAGCCACTGCGATATATGATGAAATATTGCTGTTCAATTTAGCACTCTTCATGTTCTAGTTTTTCTTTCTTTCGACTACATTACCGACCACTTTGTCTACACTCACAAAACTGCACCAACAGCATATAAACAAAGTCCAGAAGCTTATTTCAAAGTGTTACACACACTCTTTTTTAATCACAAGACAATAATAGAAAAAAAAGCTTTGTAATAAAGTGTTGCCAAAGAAACGAGTTGTGAGATATTTTTGCATCTGCTCAAATGTCCAGGGAGAAGAATGTCTCCTGCATATTTGTAAGAGCACTTACAGTAAAGCTGCTCTAGAATTATAGGAGAATTCCACATGGCTCTTTTATACAATGACAGATTTTAACAATCATTTCGGTCAAGGTGTTATTAAAAAGTCTTCTGAAATTAAAACTTTAAACATCAAAAAACGTTCCTTGCTGCTGAAATTCTGAAATCTCATTAACTTTTCTTTCAAACTCTAAACTGGTACGCAGAAAAGAACTTTCATCAAAAAAGCATTATCTTTTGCTTTCAAAAGAAAACACTGGAAGGTCAGAAAGAGAGCAAAGCAACGTCCAAAATCGTAGACTACTACAGAACATAGGTACTTCGTTTGAATTTTAATTTACTTCACAACCCTTAGAAAAGTACATTTTATATAGTGTAATTATGAGTAGTTTGAATGGTATTTGGAAGTACTACATCCGCCATGTTGTCAGTTGCATTGCTTTACTCCCATTCATAAACTCTTTTGCATGGCCTCTTTTGCATGAAATTGGCTTTCATACTGTTTTACACATACCATAGTAAAAAAGTAATTTATCTTTGTGTTTGTGAATGCTTTTGCAAAACAAATGAAAAACATACATAGAACAATAATAAATGTCTATTTTGTGCATGTAGGTACATGTAGCAAAGACAAGTGTGTTGCAAAGTTGACTGCATTGATGAACTTCTACCAATTTAAGAAATCCTTTTATGGCCATAATGGACAGTTTCCACTGAGCAGTATGGTTAGGTACAGTACAGTATGCATTTATTTCCAATGTCAAATTTAATTCAAATTCAAACTATACCATCCAACTTTTTGTCACCCTTTCCCAAGCACGGAAACATTATGGTAACAAAAGAGTGGAGACTCCCGTGCTGAACGCTATTGGTTTACAGAGAATCGACACCAGTGCATGCAACTAGACAAGGAAACAACAACACAGGAAGTGGCATACATGATCAAAACACCGTAATAATACAATGACGGTGTGCAGAAATGAACCAAAGCTTGTTCCGCTGTATATCCACCATTGCTGATTATGAGATTGTTCACATATTGCATCTAAATGTGTGGAACTGGAGTTTGCAAAAGATGCAATACAGTATGTGAATGGCCAATACGGCTTTCTTTTTCAAGCAAAAATGACATCAATCACATATTTCTGGCGTACACCAGGTCTACCTAACCATACTATACTGTACTGTACCGAACTGTACCACTCAGTAGAAACAAGGTATTAGGATCCAATTTACTTTAGTCTTTTAATGTTTTTGATTACAGTTTTGCAAACACTGTTGCTTATATTAAGGCCCAATCCCAATTCCATTTCATACCCCTCCACTTACACCTACCCTTGAAAAATAGTGTAAAGGGGTATAAATTTCCTCCTAAGAAACGGGACAACACTAACATACAAGAACACATCATCATTTCATCACTAGCACAGGTTGTGAGCTTCACGGACGCATAATTTTTCAATTCATTCAAATTGAGCATAATGCGCTGCATGAGTGTTGACACTAATCTTTCATATAAATGAACTGAAAACATTGCATTTTTCAACGTCATGCGCTCCAGCACCAAGAACAATGATACAGTGGTTGCCTACTAACATAAAAAGCGAAGCCCACTGCTCTTTGCTAATGGCAACAAATGGCATTGTGATGCATCTCGCGTATGAGCTTCCGGCTGTTGCAAGATGTACAAAACTAACCTTTGTATTTACAGTGCTCAAATTCATAGATGTAACCACAAGGATGTATACCAGACGTACTGTAAAAATGCATTATCATAGCCACCAGACTTTTCTCACAGACTGGCCTATTCTGTCAAGTCATCGGGTAAGGTTATCGGAATTTATTTTGCAGTGGTTATTAAGGGACTATCTTTTTTTTTTTTTCAAGATCATGACCGTAACACATTAACAACGTATTTAATGCAATAAATCAGATGCTTGTTTGTAGTAAAAATCCCTATGAATGTCCTTTTTTTATATTTGTGGGTCTCCTTGCTTGGATTTGCAGCCCTGTTCCTGCTTTAAAGGTGCAGTATGTAATTTTGACACCCAGTGGTTGAACTAGGTATTGTACTCCTAGTTCAAAACACACGCAAGTGCAGGTTGCCAGATTGACGATACCAACAGGAGCGTGCCTAACTATTGAGTCTAAAGGCTGATTTAAGCCGTGTTCTAAATAAAAGCAACGACACGCGATAGAAGGAATATTTTCCATATTAAAAGTTTTTGTTTTAACCAGCACCTGAAATTTATATTTTAGAAACGGCTTCTATTTCTTTTTACAACAGAAAACTGACAATGATCACCTCAGGTACACCTCATGTGCTTTATTCAGTGTTAAATGCTAATAACGTGAGTTTGAATGCCATTTTACATGACATTTATTGCCATACTACTGAAAGCAGCAGCAGACAGTTCACCTCAGATCTTTAAAATAAACCGTTTGAACTTCAGAACTGTGACTCAGTGCAAGCCAACAAATATCAGTAATTCAGCATGTACATTTAATAAATGTTAAAGAGGTTTAATATGTATTAATTAGATTCTAAACCTTACCATTTTGTTGAAGTGCAGCAAGTGTAATATTCTGTGCTTCTGAATGGCTGTATTTAAATTTCTGTCGTGTTTTGTCTGGTGCAAACAACCAAATTGCTTATCACTGCAAATCTCGTCACAAAGCACGTTGTTAGTACACGGGGTTACAATGTAACCTGATCACCTAATGTTTACATTCGTAATATTTATATTATTTGCTAATTAATAACTACCTCATGTGAAACTCTGAATCCGCGTATCATTTCAGCGTCTGCTACTGTCCACCGGAGGTCGCATTTCGGTCGTGGATGCATACTTTGAGAGCCTTCCTGACTGAATGAATGAAATATGCTGTTTTCCACCAAGGCAACCCAGGGTGCTGAAATATAAATGGCTAAACGGGCATTGGGTGGGTTAAAAAACAACAAAAAAACAAAGACAGACGTTCCGGCACGGAAAGCACATTTTAAAAGTAGAATAACTGACTTCAGCATTTTATCCGTTTTTCAGATAAACAAGAATGTTCACTTAGCATGTTTCTTAAATATCTGCAAAGATATTATGGTATTTTATGCTATAGAAGTGTCAAAAACTTATACAGCACCTTTAACTGATGTATTCAGAGAAAACTCCCATACCCCTTGTAGTGCGGTCCAGAAAAAAATCAGTTTGAAAGGCTATATGGCCATTCCCCTTACATCTCCAACCTAAAGAGAATTGGGACTCAAACCCTTTCATGTGACCGCACAAAATGAGGGGCTAAAATTGGGATGGGGCATCAAGATCAATTTGCAGAGCTGCATGCGAGACTGCTAGGCTTTCATTGTAAATGCATATAAACATACACACATACGACAGCGGTTGACCAACGTTGTATTTAACCCAGAATATTCATTTAACATATTTATTCACTTAATATCTGATAAAGACTCATCTGGCTTTACTCACACAAAACTCCCACCGTCCTACTACAGATACAACAGTGCCATATTGGCACACAGCCTTTCTTTCTGAGCAACACACACAGATATAAACGCGCTCGCACTTGATCTGTGATGGATGTAACCTGTCTGCTCTCTATAATCATTCCTGCTGGAGCTCGGCTGGAGGAAATCCAGATGCATTCATGCACCCATCTGTTAGTTTTATCGATGCCTCCTCTCCTCAAACGCACACACTCCATCTCTCTCCATTAACACACATACTCTTTCTTCTGTCCCCAAACACACACTCTTCCCAGAAGACACATTGCTTAGACCTCCGCAGTTCAGCTGGCAGCTTTTTTAGTCTGTGTTATTCTGTAATCTCATATGGTCTCCCATGTGAACGCAGACGTAAACAGCCACTAGATCAAAACTTCAGCTCTTTTAGCATTTCGAGGATCTGACGAGCTGGCAACATTTGTATTGCATGTAGCTCAGAGTGCTGTGTCAGATGCACCGCCATCTCAATAATACAAGTAATAAATAAACAACTCCATTAAGAAAATTAAGCCTAAATACAGTGTGATTATTTTAGAATAAGAATCTTGGTGTGATTCTGGAGTCAGATCTGAATTTCGGTAGTCATGTCAAAGCAGTAAGCAGTAAATCAGCATACTATCATTTCAAAAACATTGCAAGAATTAGATGCTTTGTTTCCAGTGAGGTCTTGGAGAAACTTGTTCATGCTTTTATCACCAGTAGGATGGATTACTGTAATGGATCCAGAACGCTGCTGCCAGGTTTCTGACCAGAACCATAAAATCAGAGTACATCACACCTGTCCTAAGGTCTTTACACTGGCTCCCAGTTACATTCAGAATAGATTTTAAAGTATTACTTGTCTATAAATCACTAAATGGCCTAGGACCTCAATACATTACAGATACTGTATGCTCACTGAATACAAACCTAACAGATCACTCAGATCATTAGGATCAAATAATTTTGAAATTCCAAGAGTTCAGTCAAAGCAGGGTGAATCCGCCTTCAGCTGCTACGTCCCCCTTTGCTGAAACCAGCTTCCGGAAATGATCAGATGTGCTCCGACATTAGGCACGTTCAAATCAAGACTTAAAACACATCTGTTTAGCTGTGCCTTTACTGAATGAGCACTGTGCTACGTCCCACAGATCACACTATATTGTCTTTCTTCTCTTTTTCATTCCTTTAAAACCTGTTTTAACACATTTTAATCAATTTTTATGTGTTTTTAATCATTTTTAATCCTTTGTTGTTTTGATTTTCTTGTTTCTTTTACTCTTGTTTATGTCAGGAACTGAGATACCATTGTGTATGAAATGTGCTATATAAATAAACTTGCCTTGCCTTCCCTTGCCTTAAATAATTAGAACACTTGTGATTTAATAGATTTTATTCAGTAGGATTTTGACTTGGAAAAGTTCAACATTTGAGTCAATGGTTTTATGGGTGAATTTTGGTTATCTGTCTCTACAGTTTTTTGGAAATATTAGTTTAAGTTTATGTATATTGAGTTTATAAAGCACTTTCAAAACAGCTAGGGCTGTACAAAAAATGTCAAATAAAACAATGAGGTGAAGAAAATACAAACAGCAATAACTGCTTAATGAAGCAAGTGCAGACAATTTAAGAAACATAAACAGCAGATTAATACTCGTTAAAAGCTAAAGATAACAAGTGAGTTTTAAGAAGAGATTTAAAATCGGGTAAAGAGGTGGTTATTCTGAGTTGTACAGGCAAACCATTTCATAAACGTGTGCCCACCACCAAAAAAAGCTCAGTCCCCCCTGTGTTTCAGCCTCAAAGTAGGGATTTTCAATAAATTAAAGGTGCAGTAAGTTTGACACCCAGTGGTTGAGCTAATTATTGCACTCCTAGTTCAAAACACACGCAAGCGCAGGTTGCCAGATTGACAACACCACAGCAGTGTGCCTGACTGTCGAGCCTAAAGGCTGATTTAAATTGTGTTCTAAATAAAAGCAACGGCACGCAATAGAAGGAATATTTTCCATATTAAAAGAACTTTTTGTTCTAACCAACACCTGAAAAATATATATTTGGGAAATGGCTTCTATTTCTTGCAGCTGAACAACAGGAAAAACTGACAATGATCACCTCAGGTACACCTCATGTGCTTTATTCAGTGTTAAATGCTAATAATTTGAGTTTGAATGCCATTTTACATGACGTTTATTGCCATACTACTGAAAGCAGCAGCAGATAGTTCACCTCAGATCTTGAAAATAAAATAAACCATTTGAAACTGAAACATTTTGAAATTTTAGAACTGTGACTCAGTGCAAGTTAACACATATCAGTGATCAAGCACTTACATTTAATAATGTTAAAGAGGTTTAATATGTAATAATTAGATTATAAACCTTACCATTTTTTTGGAGTGCAGTGAGTGCACTATTCTGTGCTTCTGAATGGCTGTATTTAAATTTCTGTCATGTTTCATCTGGTGCAAACAGCCAAATTGCTTACTGCAAATCTCATCACGTAGCGTGTTGTTAGGACATGGGTGTAATATTTATATTATTTGCTAATTAATAACCACCTCAAGTGAATCTGTGTCTCATTTTAGAGTCTGTTACTGTCCACCGGAGGTCGCATTTCGGTCGCGGATACATACTTTGAGAGCCTTTCTGACTGAATGAATCAAATACGCTGTTTTCCACAAAGGGCTGCTGAAATATAATTGGCTAAACTGGCATTGGGCGGGTTAAAGACACCAAAACAAAGACTGATGTTCTGGCACGTAACGCACATTTTCAAAGCAGAATAACTGGCTTTAGCATTGTTTTTCAGATAACCAAGAATGTTCACTTAGCATGTTTCTTAAATATCTGCAAACATATTATGGAATTTTTATGCACTAGAAGAGTCAAAAACTTACATACAGCACCTTTAAGATTACGAGATCTTAAACTTCATGGAGGGTTACAGGGATGCAGGAAATCTGATAGATATTTAGGCGGCAAATTGTGTAGGCACAAACAGAAGAATTTTAAACTCAATACTGAAATGGATGGAAAGCCAATGAAAATCAAACAACAATTATACTACATAAAACTGACTTTTGATGGTTTAGACACTTTTTCTGTCATAAAACATTTCTCTTTTTCTAACTGGATAGTTATCTGATCTTCCTTCTGAAATCTTACCCTCTGAAATGCATTTGAGAAGGATATAAACCCAAACGTTCAATGGTACACCTGTCCAACTGCTCGTTAATGCAAATTTCTAATCAGCCAATCACATGGCAGCAACTCAATGCATTTAGGCATGTAGACATGGTCAAGACGATCTGCTGCAGTTCAAACCAAGCATCAGAATGGGGAAGAAAGGTGATTTAAGTGACTTTGAACGTGGCATGGTTGTTGGTGCCAGACAGGCTGGTCTAAGTATTTCAGAAACTGCTGTTCTACTGGGATTTTAACGCACAACCATCTCTAGGGTTTACAGAGAATGGTTTTAAAAAAGAGAAAATATCCAGTGAGCGGCAGTTCTGTGGGCGCAAATGCCTTGTTGATGCCAGAGGTCAGAGGAGAATGGTCAGACTTGTTCGAGCTGATAGAAAGGCAACAGTAACTCAAATAACCATTTGTCACAACCGAGGTATGCAGAAGAGCATCTCTGAACGCACGACATGTCGAACCTTGAGCCGGATGGGCTAAAGCAGCAGAAGACCACACCGTGCCATTCCTGTCAGCTAAGAACAGAAAACTGAGGCTACAATTCGCATAGGCTAACCAAAATTGGACAATAGAAGATTGGAAAAACGTTGCCTGGTCTGATGAGTCTCAATTTCTGCTGCGACATTTGGATGGTAGGGTCAGAATTTGGCATCAACAACATGAACGCGTGGATCCATTCTGCCTTGTATCAATGGTTCAGGCTGGTGGTGGTGTTGTAATGGTGTAGGGGATATTTTCTTGGCCCACTCTGGGCCCATTAATACCAATTGAGCATCGTGTCAACACCACAGCCTACATGTACCTGAGTATTGTTGCTGACCATGTCCATCCCTTTATGACCACAGTGTACCCATCTTCTGATGGCTACTTCCAGCAGAATAGCGCGCCATGTCATAAAGTGTAAATCATCTCAGACTGGTTTCTTGAACATGACAATGAGTTTACTGTACTTAAATGGCCTCCACAGTCACCAGATCTCAATCCAGTAAAGCACCTTTGGGATGTGATGGAACAGGAGATTTGCATCATGGATGTGCAGCCGACAAATCTGCAGCAACTGCATGATGCTATGATGTCAATATGGACCAAACTCTCTGAGGAATATTTCCAAGACCTTGTTGAATCTATGCCATGAAGGATTAAGACAGTTCTGAAGGCAAAAGGGGGTTCAACCCGGTACTAGTAAGGTGTACCTAATAAAGTGGCTGGTAAGTGTATTTTACTCCTCCAAAAACGTAAACAAGAATTAAGTATTAAATTTTAAGATTCAGTAAGCTTCAAAACGTAAATCTCTTTTAATGAAATTGCAGCACTGTATCCATCCATAACAGCAGGTGCAGCGGACAACAACTGTTCAATATTATGTGTGCAGAGAAGGCACTCTTAATCACAGATTGACTTACCAGCTCACAAGTTGACACAATATCTTATATTTCTATTGTTTGATGGACATGCGTGACCCTTATACACTTGTGTCGTTTGCAGCACCGCGTTTTTTAGATGCAGATGCTGTGTAAAGACAAAACGTTCTCAACTTTAACCCATAGCAGTGGTCATTTGTCATACTGTCAGTTCTATAGCAGTGAACCAATCAGAAAAACTCGGAGGTGGGACCAGTGTTGCGTGCTTCTGTTTATGGGGTAGCAATTTGGCACGACAACGGCAACATGGCAGAACCTGTCCTGAGCGCAGTGTCTTGTGTTTTCAGGCACAAAGACGCATTCTTTGTGAATGGTTCCTCACTTGTTGCACTTTCATTTGTTCTTTTCTCTCTAACTCCAGTGACTGCACATCTGGACTGACTCTATTTGCCGTGAAAGACCGTGAACCGAACACCGTGACCCTCATATCGTGACAGTTCGGGACAAATACATGTACGTTACACCCCTAGTTATCACAAATCAGAAAAAACACATGACGTGACCAGGCCCTAAAAGTTGTCTTATGGGCTTGGAACAACATAATGAGTAATTAATGATGTCATTTTCATTGTTGGGTGAAATATTTCTTTAAATATGAGACATGCTTTATATTAAGTGCTTGATAACAAACCATTGCATAAAAGTGTCAGATACATGTGTTTGTTAATACGTTTGAGATGCAGATTTCTCTATTTACAACTGACATTTTACAATTTTACAGAATATAGGTCTCAAAGAATGTGAAGATGAGATGCGAATTTTCATTCCTGAATTAACTCTTCATTTACAGCACACAAAAGGCAAGAGAGATAGAGAAATCAAATACATCTTCGCAAAAAAACAAACAAAAAAAAACTGATTAATCTGAATGCCACTGAAGTTATGAATGAGACAAATACTATGAAGAAGGAAATGAGAAAGTGGGGAAAAGGAGGGAAATCACAGCTGTCATCTTGCTTTGTGTGGTGTAACAGAGGTTGCCAAGGGTCAGGCACATACCCAAGGACCTCCCTCTTCCCTCTGACAAAACAGGCTGCCTCTGATCCTTTAGAAACCCATTCAGGATATTCAGTAGCTTTGGTCTGCTTTCATCATGTGCAATTGGGAAAAGCAGACGTGGAAACAGGCGGTGAAGGCAGAAAGCAAGTGTGTGCGCATGTGTGTTAGCCAAACGTCCTTGCATAAAGACACAGCTGTGAGAGAGAGAGAGAGAGAGAGCTTTGGGGGAAATGTGTTATTTTATTTTCTCTTGCACTGGTCTGCTCAGATGACTGATTGAACTGCCTGTCAATCAAAAAAAAAAAACCTAAATAACAAAATCTGTATAGCAAACTAGCTTAAACTCAGATAACTATTATATATATTTCATTTTTTTTTATATTAATGTCTCTTATTATAATTTTGCTACTGCAGTTTTGAAAAAAAACATTATTTTTTTCAACACAAATAATAATATACAAAAATAATGGTCATTTATGACAATTAAGAATTTTGGGAATTTTCTTTAAAGAAAACTATGAAATTTTTGTTAAAAAAAATTAAGGCTGTATTATAGAATTAAGATATTTTACATTCATTCTGACTTTAAGTGCAGTTTAGCACATTTTCTCTTTAATTAGCATTATTATAATGTACTCTATTTTTAAGTTTGTTTGTGATTAATAATTGTAAAAAAAAAAATGGACAATGAAACTGAAATGCCTAATTTTAGACCACAATAATTCATTAGTATGGTGTAGGGCCTCCTTTTGCAGCCAACACAGCATCAGTTTGACTTGGGAATGACAGATACAAGTCCTGCACAGTGGCCAGAAGGATTTTGAATCATTCTTCTTGCAGAATAGTGGCCAGGTCACTATGTGATGCTGGTAGAGGAAAACGTTTCCTGGCTCATTCCTCCAAAACACCCCAAAGTGGCTCAATAATATTAAGGTCTGGTGACTGTCCAGGCCATGGGAGATGTTCAACTTTACTTTCATGTTCATCAAACCACTCTATCACCAGCCTTGCTGTGTGTATTGGTGCATTATCATCCTAATACACGGCACTGCCTTCTGGATACACACTAAACCATTGGGTGCACATGGTCCTCCAGAATGGTTCGGTAATCCTTGGCAGTGACGCTCCCATCTAGCACAAGTATTGGGCCTAGGGAAAGCCATTATATTGCAGCCCAAACCATCACTGATCCACCCCCATGCTTCACTCTAGGCAACAGTCTGGGTGGTATGTAACTCTATCGGATGTGGGAAAGACAGTGAAGGTGGACTCATCAGAGAACAATACATGTTTCACATTGTCCACAGCCCAAGGTTTTCGCTGCTAACCTCCAAACATGGTATGTATAATGGCATCAGAAGAGTTCAATTTTGGTCTCATCTGACAAGACCATGTTCTCCCAGTATTAGGTTCGTCTACATGTTGTGCAGAAAACTTGAAATGTGTTTCAACATGTTTTTCTCTTCAAAAATGGAGTCTTGCATTGGGAGCGTACATACAGATCATGGTGGTACCTGCTTATTCCAGGTCTTTCTGAAGCTCTCCACAAGTGGTCCTTAGCTCTTGAACAACTCTTCTGATAATTTTTTTACCCCTCTGTCAAAAATCTTGTGAGGAGCACCTGGTCGTGGCTGGTTTATGATGAAATGATGTTGTTTCCACTTCTGATTATGGCCCAGACAGTGCTCACTGGAACAATCAGAAGTTTAGAAATCCTTCTGTAATCAAGTCTATCAGTATGTTTTGCAACAATTAGGTTGCAATGGTCTTTTACCCGGAGTTTGCATGTTCTCCCCGTGTTCGCGTGGGTTTCCTCCGGGTGCTCCGGTTTCCCCCACAAGTCCAAAGACATGCGGTATAGGTGAATTGGGTATGCTAAAATTGTCCGTGGTGTGTGTGTGAATGGATGTGTATGGATGTTTCCCAGAGATGGGTTGCGGCTGGAAGGGCATCCGCTGCGTAAAACATATGCTGGATAAGTTGGCGGTTCATCCCGCTGTGGCGACCCCAGATTAATAAAGGGACTACGCCGAAAAGAAAATGAATGAATGAATGAATGGTCTTTTACCCATCATGAGATTTTTCATCTACACTGACAAAATGCAGGGTTGTTTTTTGCTTTGCAATAAATTTCAGGTGCTGTCTGGTCTTTCCATGCCTTTTTATACCTCATTTTCTTCAGGTGTTCAATACTTTTTTCCCTGTGTCATTTCATTTCCTTATACACAATGGATTTCCGAGATTATTAATGTTGTTTTCTTTGTATGTATGGATTACTTTAGTACTGACATCTGGTGAAAATTTCAAGTCGATGGCAACTTTAGAGATATGCTTTTCTAAAGGTGTAACTGTAAGCAGGGTGCGAATTACAGGGGGGTTTGGGGGGGATTGACCTCCCTAATTAACGCTTGATCCCCCCCTGAAGGATGTCAAAACAAGGTGTATGGGGGGGTCAGCCATTTATAGTGAGAAATAGTTCAAGCTGATCTGTATTTTAAATAATAATATGTTAATAATTAAAATAACAGATAATATAAATATACATTTGACCACCCCTATAATGGTTAACACCACTGTGAATTCATAATCGCGCCAATCAGTCTACGCGAGAGAAAAAAATCATTCAACAGTCTGAAATCGGCAGATCTAGAGCCATAGTAAGGGTTCACAAGACACTTTTAGGTAAATTGGTGTTGGTATCAACATATACCCTAAAATACAGTAAAATTAGATGCACAGTTTGTATAGTTTGACCTCCAGTAACCTCTGAAATAACTAATCAGAGGATACTGTAGGTCAGACACTAAATATCCCTCAAAACACTGAAAACTTAAATATGTTTTATTAATAAATTAGATGTAATTTAAATAAATACAAAAATGACTGAAACTGAGCGGCACGGTGGCGCAGTGGGTAGCGCTGTCACCTCACAGCAAGAAGGTCGCTGGTTCGAGCCTTGGCTGGGACAGTTGGCATTTCTGTGTGGAGTTTGAATGTTCTGCCTGTGTTGGTGTGGGTTTCCTCCGGGTGCTCCGGTTTCCCCCACAAGCCCAAAGACATGCACTATAGGTGAATTGGGTAAGCTAAATTGTCCGTAGTGTATGTGTGTGAATAAGAGTGTATGGGTGTTTCCCAGTGATGGGTTGCAGCTGGAAGGGCATCCGCTGCGTAAAACATATGCTGGATAAGCTAGCGGTTCATTCCGCTGTGGCGACCCCTGATTAATAAAGGGACTAAGCCGAAAAGAAAATGAATGAATGAATGACTGAAACTTGTATTACACAAACTACAGTATCATTCATTCAGTTTCTTTTCATTTTAGTCCCTTTATTAATCTGGGGTCGCCACAGCGGAATGAACCGCCAGCTTATCCAGCATATGTTTTACGCAGCAGATGCCCTTCCAGCTGCAACCCATCACTGGGAAACAACTACAGTAACATTACAGAAAAAGTTGACCCCCCGATCGTCAATGTATAATTCGCACACTGACTGTAAGCCACAAAAATAAACATTTAAAGGGACAAATCACCAAAAAATTCTGATTTACTTACCCATCACTTGTTTGTGAGGCACAAAACTCTACATTTCTTTCCTCTATTAAACACAAAAGAAGATATTTTGAAGAAAACTGGAAACCTGTAAGCATTGACTTCCATATTATTTGTTTTCCCTACTATGGGAGTCAATTGTTACATGTTTTCAGCTTTCTTCAAACATACTTTTCATGTTCAGCAAAATAAAGAAACTAATAAAGGTTTTGATTCATTTTAGGGTGAGTAAATAATAAGTAAATACAAAACTTTGGGGTGAACTCTCCCTTTAACTATTAGCCAATTTATCGGTAATATTTGTCAGAGACCTCCAGGCACTGGACAAAGAGAGGAAGAAACTTCAAGTGAGCATGCATCAACTTGTGAACTTCGGTTATGCACACTAGGCATTTGTGTCAAAAAGTATACTGTAAAAATCTACACACAGCACCTTCTAGAAGTGGACTCAGCCAAGTATGTCGAGCGACTGCCACCGCACTAAATCATAATTATTTTAATGGCATTGTTAACAAGCAATGAACATCTTGCCTGCCTGAGCTGCGTTTAACTGGCTTATTCCCTGACCTTCATTCAACTCTTACTTTATGACTCAAATCACTTTATTATCTCACTTTATCATCTTACATAAAAATTAAACTGCCGCCCCTGGAGTCACCTCTTCTGTCCTTTTCAACTAACCATTAACCGAATTACCTCAGCATGGCTCAATTTGTCTCAAACCAATCTTCTGTATTCCGCAAGGGCGAATGAATTAGACCAATTTTAGACGCCATCATTCCATCCTCAAGAACACCATTAGCCAGAAACAGCAGGCACAAGATGAGTGCAGGAGACGATAAGAACAAACACTTGCCGTTGATGGATCCAGCTCAGACAGCAGGCAATTCAGGGTTTTCTATCCTGAACACTCCTTGTTAGCAAAATAATAAGTTGGTGTAATTGAGCCATTCATTATCCCTGATGTTTTTACAAGTGCGCAAATTTGCACACACACATTGTCGCTTTTTGTGGACGTTTGAGATGCTACAAGCAATGAAGAGGAAGAAGGTTGCTGTTGCACCAAAACCCTCTCGGAATTGCTGTTTATTATTTTTCCGTCTTTCTGCTTCTTCGAAGTAAATCGAAGTTTTTGAAGGCCTAAACATGCTTGAAAACTTACTCAACTGACAGAAGTAGCAAATATTATCATCTGACATGGGTTCCAGAATTCAATGTAGCAAAATTTCTTAACAGTGACACCTATAAACAATCAACATGAAATGTCCCAATACCTACAAAAAAGTATCTTGGAGCAAAATCTAAAAAAACAACCGAAGTGTTTCTATGCAATTTTTACTTTTCTCAGGCCTTGTATTTTATCAAAATCATTCATTCATTCATTCATTTCAGGGGTCGCCACAGCAGAATGAACCCCCAACTATTCCGGCATATGTTTTACGCAGCGGATGCCCTTCCAGCCGCAACCTAGTATTGGGAAACACCCATACACTCTCGCATTCACACACTATGGCCAATTTAGTTCACCAATTCACCTATACCACATGTTTTTGGACTGTGGGGGAAACCGGAGCACCCGGAGGAAACACACGTGAACAGGGGGAGAAACTCCACACAGAAATGCCAACTGGCCCAGCCGGGACTCAAGAACCAGCGACCTTCTTGCTGTGAGGCGACAGTGCTTACCACTGTGCCACCGTGCTGTCCCCATTTTAACAAACTCCCCCAAGGGATTTAAAGAAATCAACTTCAAGTCTGGGCAGTGTAATCCAAAGGCTTTTGCAATGCTAAATTGCAAAGATCTAGAGGTTAAGTTGAAGGGTTTGTCCGTAGCGGCTTTACAAATTTCGATGTTTCCCCAAATGACATTTTCTGTTTGTTCAAACTACTTACTTAAATTGAGCTGAAAGAACACAATTTTGGAGTTTTTTGCGGATAACTTGATTGTTTTATGTTTAATCCACTTAAATATGTCAAAACTAATAAGTTAACTTAATTCCTTCATGTTGTTTCAACTAAATCCCAGAACCCAGAATTTTTAACAGTGCAGGAAGTTATAATTAAGGCATGCAATGCCTGATCTGCATCAAAATTGACATGATTGATAAGTGTCCTGATCTGAACACATCTACATGCCAATATACAGTTACAGTCATAGCGCCTCCTGCTGGCAACAGGAAAAGGCACGTTTTACACCAAAACAAACTCCACATAGAGATTTAATCAGATCAACACCAACTTTGGTCAGTCTAATCCAGAGGCATTTGTGAGGTTAAATCTTTGGTTTTCATGATTGATGTGTCTGTGGTGGCCTGATAAACATCAATGCTTCCCCATGGAAGAGAAAGTTGTTGCAACAAGCATAAGATGTCCAATCTACATCTACATGCCAACATTTAGTTCCTGTCACAGTGCCACCTTCTGGCAGAAAGAAGTTTGTCACATATCTGCGATTTTATCATTTTTTCACATCGGCTCAGTCTCTGATTCATCAGAGGTCGCCACAGCAGAATGAACTGCCAACTACTCTGACATATGTTTTACACAGCAGATGCCCTTCCAGACACAACACAGCACTGTGCTGGGAAACAATGGTGGCCCTTTCAACAATGCTTGCAGCTTTAATTTTAAGTGTAATCTGAATATATGCGCAGTTTCTGAAAATATTATTAAATTTGCTCTGCCTCAGAAATGAGTTTCCTTTAAAGCTAACATCAACAAAACCATCTGGGAAACCATTTTTTCTTCCAAGCTGTTTTTTTTCCAATCTCAGGGAATCAAGGTTGTCTGGTTTTAAAGTTTTAGTGGGGCTTTAGACACTTGCTAGCTGATTGTTTGTGAAGTGTGCATGATATTACTTCAGTTTTGTGGTATTTTTTTCTGAAATCGATTGTATAGAGCACAGCATTTTATTTTAGCAAACTTACATAATCAGGAAAGGAATACCATTCCAGAACTAAATATATTTTTTAAATGTTATTAAGTTATAACTTGTGTATATTAAATGTTCAGCTCAAGAATAACAATGAGGGCTTACAAAATAAATAGTTTAAAATCTGATATCATGATTTAAAGACATGAAATTAATGAAGGTTTCAAGAAGGTAACTAGAAAACAGTTTCAAAGTTCCTCATTTAAAATGCTACAAGAGGTCCTCTGAAAGAGCTAGACAGAAATTATTACTTTTCTATTTTGAGCAGACCTTTGGATGACATTAAAAATGGAACCCTTCAAATTATGCCTTCTCTCCGAACGAGTGACCTATTTAGATCCTCATTTTTTTTATTTTTTTTGCCTTTGAAGTTAATCAGTGGAGCTTACGTATTCTATTTAATTTACAACCCTATAACGATTCATCAGTGCACGTTATTTAAAACATGGACTAGGTAAATCCTGAAGAAATGACATGCCTAATATAACCTGCCCTCTAAACTTATTAAACTACTTTCCTTTTCAGCTGGCATCACCTAAAACTGCTAATTAGTCATAGACAAGCACTCGCCTTTCCAAAAATAAGGTAAAAAATTAAACAATAAATAAATGGCAGATAATGTTAACCCATTAAAGGCATCACATATCACATAACAATTTGAAGATGAGCCACTGGGAAGCTCTGAAGACTCTTTTTTACATCAGATCAATGATGTAGTAGTCATATTTGCGTAAAATAACAAACTTTTACAATACATTTTTACAATAAATTAAAATAATAGTTATATTTTCCATATCAGAGATTTCCATATCGGTCTGAGAGGTGCATGACAGATAAACTTGTATGATAAAACAAAATATGTTGACTAAGCAGGGACTAATAGAGTTTGGTTTACCTGTCAGTGTTGCTTCATTACTTGCTTTTCATTTACAAGTTCAAATCTTAAAGACCTATATCTTCTCACAGTCACATGGGAGCCATCTTGACACCATCAAACAGGAGTGATATTTAGAATTTGAAATGAGGAATTTTATGAGTAATATTACATCAGTGTTTTCAAAAAACGAGTGTGATCGCAAAATGGCAGCGGAGATGAAGAAACAACTTGTGGAAGTGTTGAAGATGTTGACCACAACCACATGGGCAAAGAGAAGATACGTATTTTAGACGTATTTTAGATGTATTTTAGATTTGCAAAAAATGTAGGCTGAGGCAAGTGTTTCTAATGAGCCTGGGCTTTGTAAATATCTTATGTGGTATGCACCACAAGTTTTTAAATCTTGAAGTGTGTGAATGCTTTGAAAAAAAGAAAATCTGTATAGACTATAATCTGTGTGCTGCAACAACCATATTACATTATCGGTTAAGGCTGAAATATTCCTATATACTATTGTCCTCTGTAGACATATCACTGACAATGATATTGAAATGGACAATCATTAAACTAACTTGAATAATTAAGCTAACTATTAACTTAAGCTTATAGGCAAATTGAACTCATTTCATAAATGATGAAGTTCAAACAATCACTAAACTGAAAAAACAATACTGAACTGGCTATTGTGAAAATACAAAACCGAACTATATTGTGAAGTTTGCTGCATATGTTTGTAATGAGGCCACAAACACACAGACTGTTGAGTATAAGTGTTTAATGTATGTTTATGCATTGTGTCATATCACTCAGCCCTTACTGTAAATTTTCTGTAGTGAATGAATAGCAATACACTTTATTAAACGCATCTGTTTATGCAGAGGTTGATATTAATTCCTTGCTATGTTTTCATATACGTTACAGCTTCAAAATACAACGGTCGGTCCCTTTTGTCAAGTACAATTATAATTTAGCCTATATTTCATCCACAACACAACTACGGAGAAAAATAGCTGTTTTTGGTGGATTAAAGATAGCTAGCTAAAACCAGTTGAAAAGATTTAACAAGGCATCTACTCAATTTGTCAAAATATTTTTTCAAATGAAGTATCACTATTTTTGCATGTGTTTACATCATGCTGAGTGTGTGTGTGTGTGTGTGTGAAAAAGAGTGAGAGCAGACACTAAGGTGTGGGAGTGTCATAGCAAAGCTCATTAATATTCACGACCATTCCAAATACAGTCAATTATGACCTTCTAATTCAAGGGTTAATTCCTCTGCTAAAAAGGCATATAAAACAGTTTCTGGAGAAATTTAGAACTTTCCTAAGCCAAATATCTACTATGTATCAGAGAACAACCAATGCACTATATGGCATTTTTAAGATGCCAAGATTTTTTTTTTCAACCCAGGCTCATTCTGATTACATACCCCTATATACATTTCTGGAGAGCGCCAAATATGTCCCAGGAGGTACTTTTTTGCAGTTTTTGTTTTTGCAAATCCACCAGAGGCCGTTGTGTATGCTTTTTGAGATCTCAAATTTCTCTCGCAAGTGCGATTCGTGCCTGCTGTTCTCGCCTAAATCCACCAGAGGCCGCTGTCGACTGACTGACTGACCAACCGACCGATATCTCCACCCACCCCCTTCCCTAAACCCAACCGATTGTGTTTTAAAAAGCACCGATTTACCAGCGCCAACACACTTCCCTAAACGCAACCGACAGTGTTTTGAAAAGAAATCCAGAAAAAGAAAAGCTCCCTGATTTTTACCACCTTATCAGATTTTACCACATTCTCACCCTGTTGTTTATTTTATTTTTTGCCTTTTGTTTTTGTCTTACCTGCTTTCTGGAACCGTTCTTCGCTGGACTCGAAACCCGTTGTAGCAGCTAACTCTTCTCTGCGTCTCAAGTCCGCCGACATATGCTGCGAGCCACTGGACAAACTGGTAACAGCAGGAAAGCCGTCCATATGGAGGTAAGCGTTCAGCTAGTAGCGCAAAAAGGAGCGGTGTCATACTGCCCCGCAGCGTTCGTTTTAGAGACGAAATGCAGCCATACGTACTTCTGGCTACATAATTCGTGATCTCCAGAAATGTATATAGGGCTATGGTCTCAGAATGAGCCTATGTTGGGGTTTTTTCATAACTTTTTCATGAAAATGTGAAATAAATCTCTCTGAAGTAAGTGTCTGAAGTAAATCAAATAGCATATTTAAAATATACAGCCTTTTTTTCTTTTAGTCCCTCAATCCAACAATAAAACTAGCTTGCTAATGCAAAACTTTTTTTTATGTTTGTCAGGGTGTTACTGAGCAGAGACTAATATTTTATGTGCCAGTATGACATTTATGCCACCAGTGTCTTACTGCTGGTGCACTAAAATAAAACAAGTATAATGAAGCATAAAAAAAAAAAATGTGTTTATAGCACATCCAAAACAACAATTTCTAAAAGCCGTACCCACATATAAGGTTTCATAGCAAGGTAATGTATCTTTAACCTCCCTGGAGATTGCGGTGTCACTGAGCTCTTAAAGTGTGGCATGAGTCTGCTAGACAAAGGCAACAGTCAATAGTCTCCACTGCACTACGGCAAGCTGATTATCCTGACAATGCAATAATGCCTGCCTATCATGATCGCAGTCAGTCCACAAATCAACCTCAATGGGCCACACTGACAGGAATGCCTGATTACAAGGTAAACACTTCACCCACTCAATTTCAGTCAAACACAAATCAAATCAACTTGAAATTACTGATTTGTGAGTGATTTTGTTTTCAGCGAGCAGTTCAGTTCCGTTAAATTAAAGTTGCCCTTTACATCACTACTACAGTATTTTGAAGATCTGACTAGTCTGAATAAAACACTGTTATTAATAATAGTAGACAAATGATAGCAATAAAAAATGTTTTGTATTTGATGTGCATTTGTATGAACATTTAACAAAGATTAATAAATGCTGTAAAAATACATTTATTTTAGTTTGTTATGTAATGCATTACCTATGTTAACAAATAAAACCTTTATATAAAGGGTTATATAAAGAGTATTGAACAATCATACAAAGTAAATGTACCATTACTTTACCAAACAAATTGTGCAAGTAGAGTAAAAGCATCTGTTCTAAATACTACTCAAAGTATGAGTAAAAAGCAACCCTTATAAAAAAAAACAGTGTAACCCACCGGTCCTACTGCACCCAACCCGGTCTGAGTTGAAGCACCTTTTGAGGTCAGAGGAGTGAGGTTCAACTGCATAGCACTTCGCTAGCTGGCCCCTGTTACACTCACACCCCTAAACCTCACTCCCATCCCGGACGAGCCCCCACGTTTAACCCACCGGTCCTACTGCACCCAACCCGCTCTGAGCTGGGATCGAACCGGTGATTCTTTGCATGGAAGTCAGTTGCTCTAACAAGAAGGCTAAAGACCATGGCCTCTAACATCTGTTGCTAGAGCACCTTTTGAGGTCAGAGGAATGAGGTTTACCTGCATAGCACTTTGATAGCTGGCCTCCATTACACTCACCCCCCTAAACCTCACTCCCATCCTGGACGAGCCCCCACGTGTAACCCAGGGGTCCTACTGCACCCAACCCACTCTGAGCTGGGATCGAACCACCGATTATTTGCATGTGGTTCGGTTGCTTAAAGGGGTGGTCTAGAGCGTAATTTTAAGGCTTGGTTGTGTTTATAAGATACAAAGTAATGTGTGCTCATGCTTCATTTGTAGAAAAGCACGTTATTTTTTCATATATCTTACTTTGATTATATATAGCTACTCTGCTAACATGAAAACGTTTCCTAGTTCCTCTGAAAGGCCCGCCCTCAAGAGACTCTGATTGGTCAGCTAACATAATGTGCTGCGATTCGCGGATCGGCTCCACGTCACCAGTAAAGCGTCACGCCTCCAACAAGCATGCGCTTTGCCTCAGCTGTGTAAATACTGTCAGTCAGAGTAGCTGTTAGCAGTATCTGTTTGAGCCTTAATCAGACAGAAAATGAAAAGGATGAACCTCATGCCTGCTCTCTAAAATAAAATCTGACAAGTGTCTGTAACGAGTGAAAATAGGGTGTGGCTCCTTTAAGAGAATCGCCATTTCATGTGTGTGTGTGTGTGTGTGCGTGTGTGTGAACAGTCTGTAGACGCATGTAACACGAGAAGTGCATGTGCGTGGGACCAATGTTTATTTTTATTTTTCTCTGATGCTCGAATTAAGTTGTTTTACTGTAATATACAGTGACGCTGTTGACAGAAGAGTAAAGCGTGAGATGTGGAATGCGATCCGTGTGAGCTTTAATTGATTTTTCTACTGCAACACGAGTTAGGCGAGTTATCCTGTATTTTTTTTCTCTCAACTCAACGCGTTACATGTCTTTCACATATATCCGGAATAAGCATGAGTAAGTAATATGAAACGTTCACATATGTTTTGCAATTTTATTATCTGACATGTAGAAAGCAGGGAACGCGCTGCTGAAGATTGTGGGTGTTTACAGCGGTTTGACTGATAAATATGAATTTGTAGCTAAATTGTTAGTGGTGCCAAACAGCATTTCCCGTTGTTTACATCCTTGCTACAACATACCGTTAACGCTAGACACTGTGCATGTCATAGATCAATTTTAACAAATAAAAATATGTACAGGTTGTGGCTCACAATCAACAGCTTCTGCTTGTTGGGGCTGCTCCTTTGAGGAGTTTTAGCTGAAGCCAGCACTAAACTGGGAGAGATTCTGGAAGTTCTCCTTTGTCAAACGCTTGCTATATATATTTTTATAATTCTCTGGAACATTAAAATTAAACTGTAAGCACTTCTGTGTTTGTGTCGTGTCCTTTGGAAGCCCAAATACAGAAACAGAAGAAGCTCTGTGGAAATAGCAGCATTTAAATGGCATTTTAGCTTTCTCTGCTGTAATATTACAGCGCCTCTGGCCATGCCCCTTCGCTGCGCAGGGTGTGTGCGCGTGGTAAATGCGTGTAACCAGAAACCCTTGTGATCTCATCAGCCCGGATGTATTTTTTTGTAGTCCCCAAAGTTCGTTCACTGTAGGCTTTGCTTAGCTAACTCTGTAAAAGCCAATGTCTCCCTTTGCATTGAACTTTGAGCGTATTACATTCAGAGATGTTGTTTATGTTCACACAGCTACATTACACATCAACTAAAATTTAAAATATGATATCGTAGTGGACCACCCATTTAATAGCTTTTTACACACATACAAAAATACTTTACTATACAGAAGTGTAAATACGCTCAAATTAATCAAATTTAACTAAACGTCTCAATAACCGGAACATGAAAAATACTAAAAAATAAAAATAAAATAAAATGTAAAAAAATATTTATAAAAAAATAAAAGTTACGTTAATAGATTTTTGGAGGAATTTTTGGGGCTTTTTTAATTACGTTAATAGTTTTTTAGAGGAAAGCATATACATACCTTTTGTCTGTCTATCTGTGCAGCATCAGAGCAAAATAACATTAAATCAAGGTGAGACAGTATGTCCATCAATAACAATAACACAAAAATATTACAAATGTCCGAGGAACCACAATGTTTGCTGGGCATGTACTACAGTAATAGCATGTAGCATTTTAAGCACTTTGAAATGCCAATTAAAGAGTTAGTTCACCAAAAAAACTACAATTTACTCACTATTTACTCACCCTCGAGTGCTTACAAACATTGATGAATTTCTTTATTCTGTTGAACACAAAAGAAGACATTTTGAAGAAAGCTGAAAACCTGTAACCATTGACTTCCATAGCAGAAAAAACAAATGCTATGAAAGTCAATGGTTACAGGTTTAAAACATTCTTCAAAATATCTTCTTTTGTGTTCAACAGAATAAAGAAACTCAAACAGGTTTGGAACAAGTGAAGGGTGAGTAAATGATGATAGAATTTTCAGATTTGGTTAAAGTGTCCCTTTAATTACAATGCTAAAAGTCTATGCTAACTATTCAGTACAAATTACCAAGGCACTGCTGCGATGCTTTTTAGCGATGTAATGGCCCTGATGGCTTGTGATCACTAACATATCAAACGCATGCGTTCAATGAGGATAAGGATGAGTAATGACATGAAGGAGGAAGTGTTACCTGGAAGAGAGACAGACGTGATGATCTCACCATTCCTCACTTTGTCCTCTAATCGCTCGAATTTCTGAGCCTCATATCTCTTTTTACCTGCTTCCTCCCGTTCAGGGCTGGAGTACTGCAGTGGATTAAAAAAAGCACATCACATTAATACATAATTCATTTGTAAAAATGTAAAGGGTCAAAATAATTTAATGAACCACTCCATATTTGATTGATCACACTATTAAAGCTGGATCACACATCCTTGAACAGTGACGTATTGAACTGAACTGAATCAACATCAAACTAACTTGAGCAAAACCTGCATTCTGTGCAACTGAATGTGCCTAATGAACTGAACTTGTTTCACACTGATAATACTTTTTATGTAAAGCTACTTTAACACATTTTGTATTGTATAATGTACTACAGAAATAAAAAAAAAATGGCATGACTTGTTCACTTTCAGTGATTAATTAAGATTCAGAGTAACTGAATCACTTTCAGAGTAATTGAATCTAAATTAAATTAAAGACTTTTTTAAGACTCTTTCCATACATTTTAAGACTTCATCACCACTTTAGGTTTCAACATGTAACATTGGCAACATTTTAACTTATATATAACTTATTTTAATTTAGAATATTTACTAAATACTGATTGTAAGAAAGCATAACTAAAGAGTGTTAGCTTGTAATAACTCCTTACAATTATATGTAATGCGTATTTATATAGTGCATTTAATTTGGCCAGGACACCGGGCTTACACCCCTACTCTTTACGAGAAGTATGTTTTTTTTAATGACCACAGAGAGTCAGGACCTCGGTTTAACCTCTCATCTGAAAGACTGCGCTCACTGACAGTATAGTGTCCCCATCACTATACTGGGGCATTAGGACTCACATAGACCACAGGTTGAGCACCCCCTGCTGGCCTCACTAACACTATTTGCAAAAGCAACCTAGTTTTCCCATGTGGTCTCCCATCCAGGTACTGACCAGGCTCAGCCCTGCTTAGCTTCAGTGAGTAACCGGTCTTGGGCTGCAGGGTGATATGGCTGTGGCCATATATAATATAATAGGGTGGAAATGAACCACATGACAATTATGTACCTGACTACACCTATAAAAGTTTTATAAGAAATAGAAAACAATAATTAGACTAGTAAAAAAGTATAATAATGTGGGGCTTTAGCAACCTCTCTGACATTTATATTAGAGATGCCCAAACTAGGGCCCAAAGTTGGTCCATGATAACCTTTGATTTGGCCCGCCATCCAATAGGGAGAATGATGGATAGGGGTTGGGGAATGCCTTTAATACAGATATTAATTTCTAATTTGCTAGTGTGTTCAGCATCAAACTCCATTGTGTCCTAAATAGAATTGTTTGCTTTTATTCTAACATGTCCATAATAAAATGTAAAAACAAAATAGTTAATATGATTCAAGTAATGTTTTTTATTTTTTAATTATTAAAAATTATCCAGGGCGACTTTAATGTAATACAGTTTGTTATATTTAACTTCAGCCCACAGCCTTCAATCAGGTTTGGTCTTTGGCCCTTTATAAGAAAACGTTTGGGAACCCCTGTTTTATATGAACTAACAAAACTTTAGACTGCCATTTAATACAACTCAACACATTAATCAATAAAGGCACTGATTTAGATTTTTCATGGCAGACTGTATAGGCCAATTCCCTATTATAGAGTTTAGAATTTTGGAAACCAGAAAAAATATATGACTAAATGTTTTATCTGCTCTATCACAGGCGGAACTATCTTAAGTAAAGAAACTTTGAGGCAACAATTGCACTTCATCATGATCTACACAAAGATTCAACATACAAAGTGTGGGCAGTTAGTGATTTAAAATAGACAGAATAATAAAAAAATACGATCTGATTTTGTGAAATTATGATACATAAAACATACTTGTACTAAACTAAAATAGCAGTCATACTGAATAAAAATGCTAATTCACTCTCTTCCAGCAAGTGGCGCCTATTGACCTTATTCTGCAACGCAGAATTTTGATATTGTTTTAGAACTTCCTATGAAGTATTGCAAGTTCCTATGAATTTCCTTCCTATTCAGTTTCCTATGGGAGAAGTGTCTAGGAATAATAAACAGCAGAAAACGGTCAAACTACTAAGTGGGTTCATGACTATAAAGGCAAAGTAGAATAATATAATAAGAAAACATCAGTTTGCAACATCAAGCAGCATAACGAGCTGTTTTTAACGTCTAAAAATGAATAGAAGTGAATAGGACCAGAAGTCTCAAGCCAAAAAGATTTGATTGGCTGTGGCCGCTCGTACGTGAAGAATAAGGTCAATACAACAGCAAGAATAACAGCGTTTCCTTGGTTACTGCTCTAAACAATGCAGCGTGATGTCAAATCTAACAGAATTTCATTGATTTCATAAACTACACTTTATCCCGATATTCGCAGATTAAATTCAGGGCAGGCACACAAAAAAATACCTTTTAAGGACCTTCAATTTCTCTAAATTGATTTATCAACTTTCAATCATTTAAAGACCCCGCAGACACCCTGACATTATATAATTTTCATGTAAAGTGCCAGAGGAAATTACCATAGCAAATTTACTCAAACTACTTGTAAATGTGACAATTAAATAAACATATAGAATTTGTAATTGATACAAATTGCATGTCACTTTAAGGAAGGAAATTATATGTATTAATTGCTGTATAGACTCTTACCTCAATAGGAGGAACTTCAATGATTTTGTCCACATTTTGAAGAGAAAGTGGGACATACCATAGCGTTGCCTTATTGGTCACTTTTTTGGCACCTACAAAAAAAAGCAACACTGATTTCAGCATGATCAGACTCGACAGACAAGCAGATACAAAATGTGGAAGTAAGTATATCGATGTGAACGTTTCCACCGAAGGTCAATGTGATTCGATGTTCCCAGATGAGCCTGAGTTATTTGGCAGCTGTTATTTCGGGAATATCACACCTTTTAATGTCAGGACTGACCAGTCAGAATCGAGTATTCCAGACAGCCATGTAATAACATCAACGTTAAGACACTGTGTGTTAACATGAACTAACAATAAACAGCTTTTTTCCATTAACTAACGTTAGCAAAGACGAATAGATACTGTAATAAATGTATTGTTCATTGTTTGTTCATGTTTTATATTGTAAAGTGTTACCAAATTACTGAAATTCGACATATGCCTAAATTGGACTATATATACAGTTGAAGTCAGAACTATTATGGTGCGTTCACACCAGATGAAGCGTCAAGCGCGAGTGATTTAAATGTTAAGTCAATGCAAAGAAGCAAACAGACATCCTGCGGCGCTATTCGCATGAATGACGCGATTCGCACAAATTAGGCGTTTTGCGCGTTTGAAAAATTTAGCTTATCGCTTGAAAATCTGAACTTTAATGGAGATTCGCACCGCGTTAACCAATCAAGAGCTTGCTCTTGTAGGGGCGTAATTATGACGAAGCGCCTGTTGTTGGTGTCCTGAGGGGAAATCCTCTTGCCGACATTGGACAACAGCTCATCAAACTGGGCTCGGCTCAGACAGAGGCACTGTTGAAAGCTTCCAACATCCAGGTATAGTTTCTGGAGGAGTTGATGAACTCACAGAGCCGGTACCTCTGAAATCACGATCTAGTAGACTCCGACACGGCGCCGAACAAATCTACGCTGTTTTTCAGAATTCCTAAAGCAGACAAAGCACAGCTACTCTCTCAATAAAATCCATGTTAGCCATTTAGCAACGAAGCTAGAGTCACCGGGCAGACAGAAGCCCTGTCCATGACGCGAATCCACGTCTATTGTGAAGGGAATTTCACGTGCGAATGAAGCGAATTTGAGGCGCGAATGAAGCGAGTAAACTCAAAATGTTCATGCATCTATTTACACGCGATTTATTCGCGCAAGACAGCATAAGCCCTCCTGAATTATTAGCCCCCTATATATTTTTTTCCCCAATTTCTGTTTAAGGGAAAGAAGATTTTTTTCAACACATTTCTAAACAAAATAGTTATTATTAAACATAATAAGTAATTTCTAATAACTGATTTATTTTATCTTTGCCATGATGACAGTACATAATATTTCACTAGATATTTTTCAAGACACTAGTATTCAGCTTAAAGTGACATTTAAAGGCTTAACTAGGTACATTAGGCAAGTTAGGATAATTAGTAATAATCATTGTATAATGATTGTTTGTTCTGTAGACAATTGAAAAAAAGATATTGCTAAAGGGAGCTAATAATATTGACCTTAAAATGGTTTTAATAAAAATTAAAAACTGCTTTTATTTTAGCTGAAATAAAATAAATAAGACTTTCTCCAGAAGAAAAAAAAATATTATAGGAAATACTGTGAAAAATTCCTTGCTCTGTTAAACATCATTTGGGAAATATTTGAAAAAGAAGGGCTAATATTGACTTCAACTGTATATGCGATGCATCAGGCATTGTTATAATTAATGTTTGTTTTTTGTTGTTTAAAGGGGGACCAACTGGTGAATAACATCGTTCCATATACTTGCCAACACATTTGCCAATTGGCAAGTGTTAATTTAGTCCATGTACACAATAAAAAGGTAATAATGATAACACTGACACTTCGCAAACATCTTCATATCTCAAGGGTCCCTACATATGACATCTGTTAATAAATAAATGAGTTAAATGTCTGAAAATACTATATTTTCCAGTGAACTCTTCGGAAAGTGACATGTTGCCACTAAGTTTCTGGTGTTGTCATGGAGACTTCAGCAACTCATAGTGAAGCTGGTTTGCTCTCTAAAGAGCAAGTGAGGCTATTTTGGGTAGGCTGTGTTTATTAGACACAAGAGAGATTTGAGAGAGGAAAACTATGCGCTTGAGCGGATAAGTACACAATTAAGGCCATCACAGAGAACAGCAAACCTTTAACCTTTACCTGTAACCATTGTCTTCCATAGTATTTGTTTTTCTTACTATGGAAGTCGATGGTTACAGGTTTCCAGCTTTTTTCAGAATATCTTCTTTTGTGTTCAACAGAAGAAAGAAATTGAGGGTGAGTAAATGTTCATTTTTGGGCAAACTATTCCTTTAATTTACAGTAACAGTATATATCAATAGAAGGAACTGGTATCAAGGCACCCACACATTTTGACTAAATTAAAAGTGTTTTTTAAATGAATTTCAGATAGCATATAAAAATAGCAATTTATAGATGTTTCATATTTTAGTTAAAAATACCCCAAAAATGTATAAAACCAGGCAAGGACAGAAAAGTCAAAATTTGAAATGTCCCTGATATTTCCATTTTATTTTGATCCTGCTGAATAGAATTAGCTTTTATTAATCTCTCATCATTTTAATATTTAAATTACACTGATAACTGATGATAATATAAAGATACATTTTAAATAACATTTTGGATATGCAGTGTTTTGTATGTATGCATTAACAATATTTTTATTTTCTGTTTTTTGTCACACTTTTTAACAAACCATTAACTAACACTTCTAATTCCAAAAATTCATTCATTCATTTTCTTTTCGGCTTAGTCCCTTTATTAATCAGGGGTCGCCACAGCGGAATGAACCGCCAACTTATCCAGCATATGTTTTACGCAGTGGATGCCCTTCCAGCTGCAACCCATCACTGGGAAACATCCATTCACACTCATTCACACACATACACTACAGAAAATTTAGCTCACCCAATCCACCTATACAGCATGTCTTTGGACTGTGGGGGAAACAGGAGCACCCGGAGGAAACCCACGCAAACACAGGGAGAACATGCAAACTCCACACAGAAATGCCAACTGACCCAGAAGGCTTGAACTAGCGACCTTCTTGCTGTAAGGCGATCGTGCTACCCACTGTGCCACCGTGACGCCATTCAAAAAATTGCTAATTTATTAATAGTTAATAGTGGCTTTAGGTGTTGGGTAGAATTTGAATAGGCATGTAATTAGCCAGTTTATAATGAGAATTGGTTCCAATATTAAAGTGTTACTATATATATATATATATATATATATACCCTTCACCCTCCACCCACATAGAGAGACAAGCAGAAGAGTAAACAACTCACTACAGTTTGACAAATATTGCAGCTGTTGGACAACATAATGTACTTTTGAGGGGTTTTTTTAGGCGAATGTAGTTGTTTAGATTGCAACTATGCAGTTTATTTATAAGAATAGTGCCTATTTTTAAATATTTCTAATTTTGGACATTCAGCGTGTCAGCGGCCTGTCATTGAGCAGAGCAAAGAAATTGATGGTTGACGTTCCACCACAAGATGGCAACAGAGACCGCATAATAAGTCATTAGGGGAGAAAAACTACAGCTCAAAGTACAGCTGAACAAATCATCATAGAACAGGTAAGTGACATTCTAAGTCAATCTCTCTCTTTTGTATGTTGTAGTGCTGTATTTATACCATTTTTTGGTAAATGGCTTTTTCGGGGTTAATTATTGTGATCTCCCGATTGCAACAGAGAAATGCTGGGAAATCTCTGTAGACTGATGACATTTCATGCCGTAAAGCCTTATAATCTTAAAATGTGAGCAAACTCACCTGTTTTGTCATGACTTTAGACATTACACAATCATTCAAATACTAGCTCTAAAGTGACGTTTGTGAATTATCAGCAGTTTCTGCTGTTCTGACGTCAGCTGCAGATGTGAATGAATGGCGGAAGAAAGTAGTTCCTCATACAAAAGGATTTTTGAGACTCCCCGTGTTTGATTTTCTTTTTTATGCACACGACTATGCCGTTGAACTGTTGTATAAACGCAATATCACACTTGTAGCAGTGCGTTGTGGCTGTATATCTTCACTGGTCGGACACTAAAGCTCTCGGCCTGTGGCCTCGGCCAACGCGCGCCTTCCACCAGTGCCGATATACAGCCATATCGCACTGCTACTTGTGTGATATTGCTCATATATATATATAAGAGAAGAGAATCTTGAATAGAAAAGAGTAAATGCAAGAAAGATTGTAAGATTTAAGTTTACTATATAATTTTTTACTTTACAGTCTTTGACAGTTTGAAGCACAGCCCATTTTGAGATTCAATTTTGACAGATGTTGCAAGGTTGCAAAACAGAGCCTAATATGGCAGATAAGCGATGAGCTTTCCCTTCAACATTTCACGAACACAAAACAAATCATTTAAAACGGAACTGTACCAATTCAGCAGAAAGAGAAGGATTAATTCTGACAGACTGCTTTTGGAAATAGCATTTGCATTTTACACTCTGTTGAAGTCATCCAGACAAGCCGGTTGCCGTGACAACCGTGCAGGGATTCTGCCGCTACCATGGCAAGAGAATGGCTTCTCTAATTGGTTTCCACAGCAGCTTGTCTAATGGTTCTACACAGCAGGATATTTACAGGTTTTCCACTGGCAAAGAGTTGTGGGCAAAAAATAGCTCCCTCACTGGACAGATGAAGTCAGATACCATAGACATATCGTTTTCAATTCATGCCACTTTCTCTTACAGTAAAAGTATAAAATGTAGATTTAGCTTCAGCTCTGCATATTCAAAAATGCTCTTGGCTACATTTTAAAAAGTTATTTTAAATAAATAGGGCAGAATCCTTTACCTAATGATTAATAAAGTTTCAAACATACTGCATATATGGTACAGGGTAAAGTCTATATCTAGTGTAAAACAAAGGAAAATAGAATAGAATAGAATAAAATAGAATAGAAAAGAAACCCTAGAGCTGATTCCATAGAGCTTCTATAGTAAATTTACTTATGATTTAATGTCACTGCAACAACAGTGGCTATTCATGACAAAAACTGTTTAAATTCATCATTCAAAGAGTATAATTTCAATATTATTTTTCCAATTCTGTCTTAAATAAATAATAAAACTATTGTAGTAACAATTACATGCAATAATAATGTATATATTTTCTAAATAAAAACATTTTCTGGTAACATTCAAAAAGGGACACTATTAAAATGTTTTACACTGAAGTCATTCTTACGTAAATCAAATTGGTTTATTTCTTTTTAGGACTATTTATATTATTAGATTATAATATCCAAACGTTCTCTAGCAGAGGTTTTATACAAATTCCAAACAACCAAGCACCTTGATTAGGGCTCATTGGAGTTATGTCCCTCAGGTTACACTTTTGAGAAATGTAAAATACATTGCTATGTGTACGTTTCGTTACAAGTTTGAGATGACAAATCCACTAGATGTCTACATTTTTGCGAATCTGAAAAATGGTTATGTTTTGTTGATGTTTCAAATACACATCCTTCTGGGCCTTCGCAAGAGCAAAAATCTTGTCCATATAGAGATAGTAAATGTATTCCAAACCATAGATACTCTTAAGGTGTTTTATGGTATTGTGCAAAGAACTGCACAAAAATCATCCTTTATTCGTCAATAAGATGTCCCTTTAAATATCTATATTGTGAAAAGGAACAAAAGTTGTTGAGGTCATACTGCCCCGAAGTGTTCATTTTACCTAGAAACCCTAGTCAAGTTAAGTATGTTTTTGCAAGTTTTACAAAAAATGTAGGCTGAAGCATGCATTTCCAATGAGCCCGTGTTGCTTATATAGGTGTGAATGGTGGGATAACAGATTGAAGAATATACTGGATTGCTTTCATATGCTTTTAGATTAACTTTATTGTTGAGGACCAGTTTCAATCGATTGTCATATAGTGATGGCTCTCTCATGTCTGCATACAAGCTTTGAATTGGAGAGGTCCTGAATGCTCCTAGAGCAAGTCTCAGATCTGTATGACATACTGTGTGCAGCATTTTAATATTTGAAGCCCTGGCAGATCCATAAACTGTGCCCTCATGATAAAGTTTTGATCAAATAAGTGTAGTATAAAGTGTATTAAGCACTTTTAATATGCACTCCACTTAATCTTTTGCTTTTTCTTTTATAGAACATCCATAACCATAGTAAATAGTCTAGTTACATTCTGTAAAGTAACTTATAACTTGATATACTTTAAATGAGCTGAAAAGGTTTTTATTACATCAACGAAAGTGATATTTTACTCATTTTGAAAAGGTTGATTCTGTATTTCGGCTGTGTTACAGCATTCTTTCATGCTGGGTGGTTTAAATAATGCATTTTCTTAAATATATAATTCATATAATTACAATATCTTTCTCTCTAGCCTGGCACAAATGGCTTTGCTTGTTCCGGGATTGATGTGGATAATGATAATCATTTTACACATAATCTGAGGATGTTTGTTAATCCCAACAAACACACACTGTTTAGAAACTAAAAAGTTTACTTTATTTCTCTCCCAGTTCAACATACAGTCGTGGCCAAAAGTTTTGAGAATTACATAAATATTGGAAATTGGAAAAGTTGCTGCTCAAGTTTTTATAATAGCAATTTGCATATACTCCAGAATGTTATGAAGAGTGATCAGATGAATTGCATAGTCCTTCTTTGCCATGAAAATTAACTTAATCCTGAAAAAAACTTTCCACTGCATTTCACTGCTGTCATTAAAGGACCTGCTGAGATCATTTCAGTAATCGTCTTGTTAAATCAGGTGAGAATGTTGACCAGCACAAGACTGGAGATCGTTATGTCAGGCTGATTGGGTTAGAATGGCAGACTTGACATGTTAAAAGGAGGGTGATGCTTGAAATCACTGTTCTTCCATTGTTAACCATGGTGACCTGCAAAGAAACGCGTACAGCCATCATTGCGTTGCATAAAAATGGCTTTACAGGCAAGGATATTGTGGCTACTAAGATTGCACCTAAATCAACAATTTATAGGATCATCAAGAACTTCAAGGAAAGAGGTTCAATTCTTGTTAAGAAGGTTTTAGGGCGTCCAAGAAAGTCCAGCCAGCGCCAGGATCGTTTCCTAAAGAGGATTCAGCTGCGGGATCGGAGTGCCACCAGTGCAGAGCTTGCTCAGGAATGGCCGCAGGCAGGTGTGAGTGCATCTGCACGCACAGTGAGGCAAAGACTTTTGGAAGATGGCCTGGTGTCAAGAAGGGCAGCAAAGAAGCCACTTCTCCCCAAAAAAAACATCAGGGACAGATTGATCTTCTCCAAAAAGTATGGCGAATGGACTGCTGAGGACTGAGGCAAAGTCATATTCTCCGACGAAGCCCCTTTCCGATTGTTTGGGGCATCTGGAAAAAGGCTTGTCCGGAGAAGAAAAGGTGAGCGCTACCATCAGTCCTGTGTCATGCCAACAGTAAAGCATCCTGAGACCACTCATGTGTGGGGTTGCTTCTCATCCATGGGAGTGGGCTCATTCACAATTTTGCCCAAAAACACAGCCATGAATAAAGAATGGTACCAAAACATCCTCCAACAGCAACTTCTTCCAACAATCCAACAACAGTTTGGTGAAGAACAATGCATTTTCCAGCATGATGGAGCACCGTGCCATAAGGCAAAAGTGATATCTAAGTGGCTCGGGACCAAAACGTGGGTCCATGGCCTGGAAACTCCCCAGATCTTAATCCCACTGAGAACTTGTGGTCAAGAGGCAGGTGGACAAACAAAAACCCACTAATTCTGACAAACTCCAAGAAGCGATTATGAAAGAATGGGTTGCTTTCAGTCAGGATTTGGCCCAGAAGTTGATTAAGAGCATGCCCAGTCGAATTGCAGAGGTCCTGAAAAAGAAGGGCCAACACTGCAAATACTGACTCTTTGCATAAATGTCATGTAATTGTCGATAAAATCCTTTGAAACGTATGAAGTGCTTGTAATTATATTTCAGTACATCACAGAAACAACTCAAACAAAGATCTAAAAGCAGTTTAGCAGCAAACTTTGTGAAAACTAATATTTGTGTCATTCTCAAAACTTTTGGCCACGACTGTACACTTTATTTCATGTTTTGTGAGTAGTTGGTGTGTGTGTGTGTGTGTGTGTGTGTGTGTGTGTGTGTGTG
>CAIGQV010019087.1:1035907-1053481 GCA_903798115.1 Danio jaintianensis
TGTGTGTGTGTGTGTGTGTGTGTGTGTGTGTGTGTGTGTGTGTGTGTGTGTGTGTGTGTGTGTGTGTGTGTGTGTGTGTGTGTGTGTGTGTGTGTGTGTGTGTGTGTGTGTTGTAAATCCATCAGCTTTAATCTCCAGTGCAGTGCAGCCCATCAGTAGTATAGATCTAAAATCATCATTAAGATGTTTAAGCAATGAAATACGTGTTCTTACACTTATTTAAGAATCGGTATATAAAATATTTCACAACATAATCAATTTGAGCTGATAATATTGGTCAAGAGAATTGCGCATAACCTTTGCATGCACGGACACTGCAAGGCATATCACAGTGGCGATGTTAGTGTTGTTTTGCTCCACTACTGTTTCCACCAAAACTGTTTGTCAGGAGCTCCATATGTTCAATATACATGGCCGAGCTGCTATAGCCAAACCTTTGGTCACTCGTGCCAATGCCAAACATCGGTTTCAATGGTGCCATCAGCGAAAATCTTGGGCTGTGTACAATGTTAAACATCTATTGTTCTCTGATGAGCCCACCTTCACTGTTTTTCCCACATCTAGGAGAGTTGTGGTGTGGAGAAGCCCCAAAGAAGCGTACCACCTAGACAGTTGCATGCCCAGAATGAAGCATGGACTGGATCAGTGATGTCTGGGCAGCAATATCATGGCATTCCCTAAGCCCAATACTTGTGCTGAATGGGCGCATCACTGCCAAGGACTACCAAACCATTCTGGAGGACCTTGCGCACCCAATGGTTCAAGCATTGTATCCTTAAGGTGATGCAGTGTATCAGGATGATAATGCACCAATACACAGCAAGGCTGGTGACAGAGTGGTTTGATGAACATGAAAGTGAAGTTGAACATCTCCCATGGCCTGCACAGTCACCAGACCTTAATATTATTGAGCCACTTTGGGGTATTTTGGAGGAGCGAGTAAAGAAACATGTCCCTCCACCAGCATCTTGTAGTAACCTGGCCACTATTCTGCAAGAAGAATGGTTCAAAATCCGTCTAGCCACTGTGCAGGACTTGTCTCCATCATTCCTAAGACAAATTGATGCTATATTGGCCACAAAAGGAGGCCCTACGCCATATTAATGAATTATTGTGGTCTAAAACCAGATGTATCAGGTTTTTTTTGTTTAAGACCAAACAAACACTTCACACTGACTAACACATTCATAAATTGAAAATGCATAATATGACCCCTTTAAAAGATAGCAAATCAATTGCACATTTTCAGTTTTTACACTGTAGATGCAATTAAACACTTAACAAAAACACTTTTTTTCACCTACGGAACATCGCCCGCATCCGCCCCTTTTCAAAGGCTTGTCCATGCCTTTATCATGTCTCATTTAGATTTCTGTAATTCTCTATGTGGGGGTTTGCCAGCCAATTCTCTTAGGACATTACAATATGTTCAAAATTCAGCTGCACGTGTGTTGACTCATACATCGACCTATTAAGTCACACATTGATTTTAAAACCATGATTTTAACATATGAAGCAGTTTATGGTTCTGCTCCCGATTATATTTGTGATTTGGTTCTTCTTCTTCCTGCTGTTTACGCTCTGCTTCGGGTCATACTTTGTTTCAGCCTGATTGCAAACTCAGCACTATAGGAGTTAGGGCATTTTCCTACTGAGCACCCAAATTATGGAATGCTCTACCTACAAACATCAGGAACGCCAGTTCCCTGGACTGTTTTAAGAAATTACTTAAAACTCAACTTTTTAGTATTGCTTTTAATCTTTGAGGTTTTGTTATTTTTAACTATCTGTGTTTTGGTATTTTATGTTTCTCTATTGTGGTTTTATTCTCTCTGTAAGCGCTTTGAGTCTTTATAAGCGCATTATAAATAAAATTTATTATTATTATTATTAATTACATTTAGTCATACTCTGGTCACATTTATCTGGCAAATTAGACTCTTAGCAACCAACATCATTCCATCGAATAACTTATTAATCTTTTTTTGTTATTTCTAAACATTGATATAATAGACTGCTGATTCAAACTTACCAAATCTTATTATTTCATCTGATCACAAAACGGTTAAAATGTGTTTTCGCTTATGTATACAAAAAAAAAAAATCACTTTCAAGACTGTGCTGGACATTCGCTATATCAGAGTCTGTGGAAAGTAATCTAAATGTTTGTTTAGTGACTTGCGTCTACCGGTGTAGACTGCTCTTGATTACTATCTCAGATTTTCCATTACTGCCAGCCAACTCTTTAATCACTGGTTTCAACATGGACCCACTGGTCATATTCAAAAGAAAAGATGTGGTCTGTGTACAGAACCCTGAGTGATTTCAGGTGTGTTGTACAATCTGTTTGGAGACTGACTCGCTTTCAAAAGGTTTTGTCAACCCCCACCCACCTACTGAATGTCTCTAATGTTTTACTCTATGTTAATTACTTTGTGGTTATCTGAGAGGAGGTCTTTAATATTTGCCTTTTATATTTGATGAACATAAATGAGGTCAAAAACCAGTATGTACTATATCAGTGTTTTAAAAAGGGCAAAGAAACACTAAAGAAACATATGAAAATTGGGATCGGGTTTTGTCACTTTCAGACCAATGTATACGGTAAAACTTTAATTTACACTTGTTTTTGCAATGTTTTTCATGCAATTACAATGAATTATGCAAAATCACGTGTAACTAACCCTAAACCTAACCCACATTCTAACCTCAAAAATAGTTTTATGCAGTGTTCTTAACAGGACTGTTGTTACCTTTTGAGGCTGTTTATTTGTCACCCTTTCTATTTATTTAGTATTGATATGGAGGTAGTAGATTCTGGTGTTGTACCAAAGCCAAAACTGTGATATTGATCCAGCCATGTTCCATCAGTCAAAATACTTTAATAACTGTGAGGTTTTTTTCTAATGACTAGAAATTTTTGTGGCTGACTTTACATAGGGATGCAAAATTCATTAGAGGGAAGTATTTAAATGATTCAAGCAACAGAATTTACTAAGGTTTGTATTAGTCAGTTTACTGGTACGGCAATTGTGCTATTTTTAAATACTGCTTTATGCACTGCATTGGAAATCCATGCATTGGATCTGTGTCAGTGTTCTTTAACTTTCACATTGTCAATCACTAAAAGGAAAAGTTCAAGTTTATTCACAGAGAAACTTGGTCAGTTTCACTGTGGTCAGTAATAGGGCTGTGCGATATGACAACATACACTCACCGGCCACTTAATTAGGTACACCTTACTAGTACCGGATTGGACCCCCTTTTGCCTTCAGAACTGCCTTAATCCTTCATGGCATAGATTCAACAAGGTACTGGAAATATTTCTCTGAGATTTTGGTCCATATTGACATGATAGCATCACGCAGTTGCTGCAGATTTGTCGGCTGCACATCCATGATGCAAATCTCCCGTTCCACCACATCCCAAAGGTGCTTTATTGGATTGAGATCTGGTGACTGTGGAGGCCATTTGAGCACAGTGAACTCATTGTCATGTTCAAGAAACCAGTCTGAGATGATTCGCGCTTTATGACATGGCGTGTTATCCTGCTGGAAGTAGCCATCAGAAGATGGGTACACTGTGGTCATAAAGGGATGGACATGGTCAGCAACAATACTCTGGTAGGCTGTGGCGTTGACACGAAGCTCAATTGGTACTAATGGGCCCAAAGTGTGTCAAGAAAATATCCCCCATACCATTACACCACCACCAGCAGCCTGAACCGTTGATACAAGGCAGGATGGATCCATGCTTTCATGTTGTTGACGTCAAATTCTGACCCTACCATCCGAATGTCGCAGCAGAAATCGAGACTTATCAGACCAGGCAACGTTTTTCCAATCTTCTATTGTCCAATTTTGGTGAGCCTATGCGAATTGTAGTCTCAGTTTCCTGTTCTTAGCTGACAGGAGTGGCAGGAGTGCTGCTGTAGCCCATTCGCCTCAAGGTTCGATGTGTTGTGAGTTCAGAGATGCTCTTCTGCATACCTCGGTTGTAACGAGTGGTTATTTGAGTTACTGTTGCCTTTCTATCAGCTTGAACCAGTCTGGCCATTCTCCTCTGACCACTGGCATCAACAAGGCAGTTGTGCCCACAGAACTGCCGCTCACTGGATATTTTCTCTTTTTCGGACCATTCTCTGTAAACCCTAGAGATGGTTATGCGTGAAAATCCCAGTAGATCAGCAGTTTCTGAAATACTCAGACCAGCCCATCTGGAATTTCCACGCACAACCATCTCTAGGGTTGTCTCAATCCAGATCTCAAACCTTTGGGATGTGGTGGAACGGGAGATTCGCATCATGGATGTGCAGCCGACAAATCTGCAGCAACTGCGTGATGCTATCATGTCAATATGGACCAAAATTTCCATTTTCCAGTACCTTGTTGAATCTATGCCATGAAGGATTAAGGCAGTTCTGAAGGCAAAAGGGGGTCCAACCCGGTACTAGTAAGGTGTACCTAATAAAGTGGCCGGTGAGTGTATATTAAATAGATCTATACAGTATGCCATCAATTAGAATTTTCTCCATGAAGCACACTCATATTACCATGATTTTGCATTTGATTAGCGTTTGTGTGTAGATGGAAGTGTAGATGGCTGCTCCGCAGATGCAATCATCACGGCCCCTGCATTCAGAGGCAGGAGACCCCTAAGGAGTGCGAGCGAGACGAGGCTGACAAGATTGGCCCTGACTGTGTGTGTGTGAGTGTGTGTGTGTAACTCAAGAGAAGAGTCATGTGATGGCCTAGCCTGAGTTCACACATGTATATAAACAGGCACAAATGCATAAACAGCCTTTCAAAAATGTGTGTCAGAGCAGAAAGCACAGAAAACACGTTTTCACGGAAAGATGTTTTGCTGCATGTTGATGCTATGTGAAAATCAAGACCATGTATCACATTCAGTTATATGTCTATTTGGCAAATCAGAGTGAAAAAAATACATTTAATAACTATACAATGATAGTTGCCTACAGTAGGTGGTGGCAATTTATTATTAACCAGGTTAATCAAGCCAGCCAATAACAGCACAATGAGTGCGAGTGTGTACAAAGTAGTGCATTTACATTCCCGAATGTGTCCGTTTATTTCTCAACAAGCAGGGCATCTTGAATACGATTTAGTTAGTCTATATTTGTAGGTACTGATTTGTCTGACACTCCAAATGTTTTGTCTCCTCTTCAAATTCAATTGTTTGGAGAGTAGACTGCTTTCCTATGCAGGTATCACTCTCTGCAACTGCCGCCTGTGTTGGTGACGTGTGACGTTAAGTTAACATGACAGAAGCACATAAAGTCTGCCCCCATTCTGTGCGCTTCCCTGAGGCTCAGCACGAGCCTTTAAAGGGGCAGTGCGGATACCACTCCACAGAGCCACTTTTAGACAACACACTGTGGACAATGACTGGTTAACACGTACAGTGCATGAACATTAAATAATAATTGCATGGACTGCTGCTTGCGTCCTATGAATCATGGAGGGGGTTATTGCTTGTTAAGAATTATTAAACAGCTTTAATGTAATGATCGTTTCACTTAAAAGCTACACTTGAACTGCATTATAAGTGGGTCTTCTTAATGCAATATAATGCATACATAATACTTAGGTCCCACATTATATATTACGTGGCCTTAACTACTATCTACTTACACCGACTCATTTGTTACAATGTACTTATTGTGTAAATAATACATGTTTTAACATTGTACTTATGATTGATTAAATACATACATCTGTAATTAATTTCTGTTATTACATCTTTAATTACACTGTTGACCATCCCTTACACCTTAACCCACCATTAAACCTACCCATACCACCAAACCAGTCCCTAACCCTACCAGTATTCTACCTCACGAGCACCAATAGAGTTCTGCGATACATTATCAACACAGTAAGTAGATTGTATTTATATTTTGATGCAAGTACATAGTAGTTAGATACACTTGTGGGACCAATGCTTATAATGCATTTAATAATGATTCTCTATTAATAGTTACAATTAACAATATTTCCTTCTGAACTGCATTTGTTTTAGGTTAAGATTTTGTTAGATATGTACTATAGTCTGTGACAGCTGTATTGTTAGCACAATATTATTATGATTAGCTGTATTATTGCACAGCTCTATATATGAATATATTATTTGCATATTCACAGTCACATAAAATGACATACTAAAGGATTTTATTATGCTTACTTTATTACTACAATATATATATATTTTTTTAAGCATAGCTTTTTAAAGTTTGAATAACAGTGTGTGCATAATTATTGTACAAGTAGATATTCTGATCAAACTTTTTCCTGAAAACATGTGACCAATTACAAATCACATTTGTTTTTATTAATACTATTAATTATGTATAGAATCATAAGTGAAGCATAATTGTTAATGAGTGCTTTAAGTGGAAAAGCCTCGTCTTTGAGGAAGATTCTTTTACATGTAAAACTGGCCAAATTATATAATAAGCTCACACTGAAACGTAAAATATTATAAAATGCCCATGGCAAGGATGCAATACTATAGAAATTGAAAAAACGAGGCATAACCATTGGGCAGGAAATGCTGACTGGGACAGCAGGATCACAAAAAAGAATATAGATTAAAAACAAAAGTATTTGGAGATTTATGCATGAAACAAATCATTTAACTATCTGGAACTCTTTAGTCTTAGTCTCCATTTATCAAGTACTGCAGCATACTTGGAATCTCCAGCAATTCAAGATGTCCGACTCTCAGAAAACCCTGAAACATGACCTCACTTAATAAGAATCATAAGCTGTAGTGTCATATTATAAATAAGAGTCAAAAATAAATAAATAAAATCAATGATATAAATTATTTGATACTAAATTAATATTAATTATCAAGATTACTTATCAAGTAAAATGAGCTTGGGAACAATATGATTAGAATATTCATTTGCATAATTATGCACATACATTGTATGTTTTATTAAATTAACTTTTCTTTTATTATTGTTATATGTATTATTTTGTCATTTTTTAGATATACCTTGAATACATTTTTATTTTAATGTTTCCCCAAATGAAAAAGAATAAAGTATGTTTAAGTATTAATTTTAGTTTTAGTAAACCGACAACACTGAGTCGGTTTAGTCATTCCACCCTAAAATAAATAAGTAAATTAAATAAATAATGTAATGAATAATTTGAATACAGAAAAATCCTTTCAATTTTTAGAACCATTTTGTGGCCATTTTATTTTCACAGCAATTAATTCCCCAGCAAATTCTGATCATCATGAATTGTTTAGTTTAGTTTAGTTAATTGTTAACTGACATGCTTGAATATAATATTAGAGAGAATATAATGCAGACTTTTTTTCCTGTACTTGTTTTTATTTTATATGTATGACATGTGATAGGGATTCTTCACCCAAAAAAGCTAATTCTGCCCTCATTTACTCACCCTTCACTTGTTCAAAACCTGTTCAGAGTTTCTTTCTTCTGTTGAACACAAAAGAAGATATTTTGAAAAATGCTGGTTGCTGGCACCCATTGACTTCCACTATAATTTTCTTTTTCTACTATAGAAGATGATGGACAAGAATTCTCTTTTGGGAATAATTTTCTTTTTTGGGTTTCTTTTTTCTGTTGAACACAAAAGAAGATAGTTTGAAAAATGCTGTTTGCTAGTAATTTTTTTTTCCTACTATAGAAGTCGATTGGTGCCAGCAACCACCATATTATAAAAAATAAGCCTTCTGTGCTCAACAAAAGAAAAAAACTCATACAGATGAAAACCACATGAAGGTGAGTAAATGATGAGGTAATTTTCATTTTTTGGGTGAACTATCCTTTTAAGCAGAGGGAGCCCAGAGGAGTCTTTGTAAAGCAGCTTCCACAGGCCCTTCCTCCACTACTACTGACTGGGTACTTCGCCCACGCCGTGCTGGATCGCTTTTTGCCACATGACAACCCTGTTGCTGTGGTAACAACGTGCACCTTGGGGATATTGATTTTGCTTTAGCAATACAGCTTCTCCTTTTAATATTTAAAATCTCTCTCTCTCAAATGAACACATCTCAAGCTGATATTGTCTGCTTTCTATAATAAAGCACTTTAAAAGTCTTTATGTGTGTCTAAAGTTAACATGGCATTATATTCAGGTTGGCGTTTATTGAGATATAGCGCCATCTTGAGATGAGATCAGAGAAGGACTTATAATCTAGCGATTTGTTTTATAAGAACAGTAAATTTTCTACTTTTGAAATCAACATGAAACAGTATTTGCAGCTAATTTTATGATAACACTTCAGTTTAGGTAACAATTCATGCTATTAACTACTGGCTGCAGGCCTGTAGCCAGCCTAGTGAAAGGGGTGGTTCTTTTTTCTCAAAAAGTGATTCGCCATTTTCTATTTAACTATGATGTTTAAATACTGCATTTTAGTGATATTTTAACCACTATTTTTAGCTGAACTAGCTTGTCGGGTGGTCATCATAACTATACTTTTTGATGTACCAAAAAGAAAGATTTAGAATAAAGAAATATTTAAAAAACTTATTTATATGTATTATTTTAAAATACAAATTCATCACATCATGTATCGTTAGGGAAAAAATCTAAGGCTTTAAATTAAAAACTGCCTATTAAGGCAAAGTAAATTGTCATTTATTAGGCAAATAACAAACTGACCAGCACATACGACTTTCCTGTCAGAATTTGGTCATTTGAATAATAAAAAATGTAAACATAATAATAATAATAATAATAATAATAATAATAATAATAATAATGTAGAGCTTCCTGATTTTTCTAACCTCGCTTGTAAAAAGTACATTTGAAAATTCATGGTTAACAACAATAGCCTATAATTATATACAATAGCCTAATATAGTATTAAAATTTACTTTTATAAACTTCAAAATTAACTTTTGGTGCTTCACACCTTTTTATTGGTAATTTTTTTCTTTCTAGAATAAGGTCCAAGATTTAGAATAAAATGGGCAGCGCAATGGCGCAGTGGGTAGCGCTGTCGCCTCACAGCAAGAAGGTTGCTGGTTCGAGCCTCGGCTGGGTCAGTTGGCATTTCTGTGTGGAGTTTGCATGTTCTCCCCGTGTTTGCGTGGGTTTCCTCCGAGTTTCCCCCACAACTCCAAAGACATGCGTTATAGGTGACTTGGGTAAGCTAAAATTGTCCATAGTGTATGTGTGTGAACGAGAGTGTATGGGTGTTTCCTAGTGATGGGTTGCAGCTGGAAGAGCATCCGCTGCGTAAAACATGCTGGATAAGTTGGCGGTTCATTCTGCTGTGGCGACCCCAGATTAATAAAGGGAATAAGCCGAAAAGAAAATGAATGAATGAATGAATTTAGAATAAAATGTACTTTTAAAATGTTTTCGCTATTTAACAACAATACAGTCGGTCAGTAGTGAAAGTAGACTTCACTTACGTCAGATTCTTCTCGGTCTTAAAGGCTTCTTCAAAGAGTTATTTTCACAATTTATGATGGCATAGCAGTCAAAATAGGACAAATGAGCTCATGGGACAAATTCTGGACCTCTGTCAGTGAGGGGTGGGTCTTTCGAACTACCTGAACCCCCCCTTGCATACGGACCTGTGGCTTATTATCTGCCTATTATTAAGATATTAACTGTTCATTAGTAGTTATAAAGTATTATCTTATTTTGTATCCCTAATACCCAAAACCTAAACCCAACTACTACCTTACAAACTATTAATAAACAGCTAATTATTATATGTTTATTAAGCTAGTAGTGCTAGTTAATGGTTTACTGTGAATTGTGACCTAAACTAAAGTGTTACCAATTTTACTTATCTATGTTTCTGGAAGCGTCTCAAAGTCAAACCACAATGAACTTTGACACAGAACTCTTAAACAGAAATAGCTGACCTTTAACCGAGAAACAAATAAATAAATTGTACACAATGACGGTCACACCTGTATGCTTCAATAGAGCGTCAATTATTTTTACATGAATAACTGAAATTCCACTGAGGCTGGTGGCTGATGCAGTCTTTTTAGGATTTATGTACAATGAAATAAATTAGAGTTATCATTATGAACTAAATGATCATTATCAGAACATTTTCATAATAAATATACTAAAGTGTTTGCACTTTTCTTAATGATTAAAGGGATAGTTCATTCAAAAAATGAAAATGTACTCATTATTTACTCTCCCTTAAGTGGTTTCAAACTTTTATGAGTTTCTTTCTTCTGTTGAACACGAAAGAAAATATTTTGAAAAATGTTCGAATCCTGTAACCATTGAGGTCCATAGTAGGAAAAACAAATATTATGGAAGTTACAGGTTACAACATTTTTCAAAAAAAGAACTTATTTTGTGTTCAACAGAAGAAAGAATCTCATAAAGGTTTGTGACAACGAAGGGTGAATAAATGATGACAGATTTTTCATTTTCAACTCTTTAAATTAGTATGTCAGGTTTTATGTAAATGTAAAAGTGTAGAACTGAATACTGCTGCTTTACAAGTCTTACAATGATTGTGGCTCAATAAGTTCCATTACGTTAAAACTGTGAAGAATTTTTATGGTTAACACCTGACATCTGTGTGGGCCACAAATAAATCAATGAAATTACTTTGACAGACTTTAAATATAGTGCAAATATTTATTATAAGACCTTTAGCATGATGTATACTTTATTATAATTATTATAATTTAAATAGTTTCTTTTTACTATTTCCTATATAGGAAATTGAAGAATCTAACTAAGGATCTGAGAATCTTTGCAGCAAACTTATGTGTGTGTTGTTTCAAGAAAGCATTTATTTGTATTGTGTTTTATTATCATTTGTTTATATTCATTTATTATTCATTTAATTATTTTATTTAATCATATGATCATTAGTCATTTATATAATTATCACTATATCATTTTATTGATCATTAGTTAATTATTTAGTTTGATTATTATTAGTCATTTGATTGTTTTTATATTTTATTATTACCATTTTCTTATAATTATTGCTTTATTATTGTTTCATTTTTCCATATTGTTATAATCTTATGACTGTGTGGATTCAAGCGACATGAGTAAGAGTAAGACATAAGAGAATGTCTCCATTTCAAGATTTGTATTGTCTCTGGACAATTTTGTGAAGCAGTAATTTTCCATTGCTGTTGCTTGTGGTATAATAACACTTGTTGGATTTATCCTGGTCAGACGAAGTCTGAGCATTAAATCATACGCAACTAAGATTATTCAATAAACTCTGCTCTTTCTTTATCATCATTACTTTGTCTCCTGCTTCTGCTCCTCTCAGGCTTTCTCAGTCAACTCAGATTTTGATAGGAGACTGGTTAACAGAATACTGGTTAACATGTTTGGGCATTGGGCGGCTCCGCTGGCTTGTTGTCTGGATACCCAGAGAAACAGACATTTTCTGACAGGATCTGGCATCCGGGGCTAGATCTTATTTATTTGGCATGAAGAGTGTGCTCTAACAAAATTAAAGTGAAGTTTCACCCGAAAATGAAAATTCTGTTATTAAAAGGATAGTTCACTCAAAAATTAAAACATTCTTATGAGTTTCTCTCTTCTGTTAAACACAAAATAAGATATTTTGAAGAAAGTTGAAAACCTGTAACCATTGACTTCCACAGCAGGAAAAACAAATGCTATGGAAGTCAATGGTTACAGGTGTCCAGCTTTCTTCAAAATATCTCCTTTTACGTTCAATTGAAGAAATAAACTCATAAAGGTTTGAAACAAGTAAAGGGTGAGTAAATGACAAGACTTTTCATTTTTGGGTGAACTATCCCTTTAATTACTCACCCTCGTTTCATTCTAATCTTTCATCTTCAGACACACAAATTAACATATTTTAGATGAAATCTTAGAGTTCTCTGACCCTCCATAGACAGCAACCATCTTGAGATGTTCAAAGTCCATAAAAGGAACCAAAAACATTCTCAAAATTTGACTTCAAATGTAATCATATGAAGCTCCAAGAACACTTCTGTGTGCCAAATAAAAGTGTAAAAACAAATTCGCCAATGTTCTTGGATTTCATCTAAAATAAAATAAAAATATGTGTAGTGAAGATGAACGAAAGGCGTCACGGTGGCGCAGTGGGTAGCGCTGTCGCCTCACAGCAAGAAGGTCGCTGGTTCGAGCCTCGGCTGGGCTAGTTGACATTTCTGTGTGGAGTTTGCATGTTCACCCCGTGTTCGCGTGGGTTTCCTCCGGGTGCTCCAGTTTTCCCCAAGACATGCGGTACAGGTGAGTTGGGTAGGCTAAATTGTCTGTAGTGTATGTGTGTGAATGAGTGTGTGTGGATGTTTCCCAGTGATGGGTTGCAGCTGGAAGGGCATCCGCTGCGTAAAACATATGCTGGATAAGTTGGCGGTTCATTCCGCTGTGGCGACCCCAGATTAATAAAGGGACTAAGCCGAAAAGAAAATGAATGAATGAATGAAGATGAACGAAGCTCTCAGGGGTTAGGAATGAAATGAGGGTGAGTAATTAAAGATAGAATTGTCATTTTTCAGTGAATTAATCCTTTAAATTAGTTCCAGGACAGTTTTGGGGCGAACTATTTAATTAAATTTTCACTGACCTGTGACTATGTTCTCTGCGAGAACATTGACCTGCACCTCGACCGAGTGTTTGGAAGTATAGGTAATCTCAGCACTGACATGGGCTACTTCACCGATGAACATTGGGTGCAGGAAGTCTGTACGCTCCACTCGGGCCAAAGCAGCTAGGCAGCGATCCTATTCAACAACAACAACAACAACAAAACATTATTATTTATTTGCACTTACACATTAATACAATATAACCACTCCATGCATGTATAGAAGTTTTTAAGTAATAGTTCACCCAAAATTGATCATTTCCTCAGCATTTCCTCGCACTCAAGTGTTCTAAACTTGAATTTCTTTCTTCTCTTGAACACAAAAAACAGCCATTGACATCCATAGCAGGATTAAAAAGGTATGGATGATAAAAAAAAAAGCTATGGAAGACAATGGCTGTTTTTCCCAACATTATTCAGTATATCTTCCTTTGTGTTCAACAGAAGGAAACAGGTTTGGGACAAATGGAGGAAGAGTAAATGATGACAGAATTTTCATTTTATGTGAAATATCCCATTAATTGTTAAAACTGTGCTCCATGTATATGCTGCCCTCTACTGGTTACAGTAGACAATGGCCGTTTAAACCAGAAGACGGGGTGAAGAACTCGGGGTCGAATAAGTAGTATAACCAAATTTTAAGAATTTTTCAAAAGCATAAATATATTTTAAAACAATTACAGGACAACTTATGCATAAAATCATAATGTAAATACATTTTGAACTAATTAACTTTTAATGAAAATCTGTAAAATAAAGCAAATGAATTTCCCCCGTCAGTAAAATATTTCTGAACGCGTTTTATGAGATTCGCTTATCAAACAACAATATTCATAGTTACATCTTTAACAGGATCCCCATTCAAGAACAACACAAAATACCTCACACAACATAAATATATTACTTAATAAATGTAATAAAATTGCGGTTCTGATGTCGAAAGCCTTGAATTCAAAATTGTACCTACAACCATCTGGTGTAAGAAAGCGGGAAAATGATTTTATTTCTTTATGTATTTATTTTAACGTTCAACAAGAGTACAAAGATATACAGAAAAGGTATAAACCCTAGTAACAACCAAAAATAGACAACAGAACAAAGCAAAATAAAGAGAGAGAGAGGAAAAAAAACTAAAAATAATGCCAAGGATAAATGACAATATAGCATTTTAAATTATCTAAAACATGATCAAAGTCACGTACAAAAGGTCACAGAGAATACAGAAAGTTGGATATTAAAGAAAAGAGACAGACTATCAGATTCACGTAGTGTTGTCGATTTTAATGCTTTAACATTGCTGGAAGTAGAGATTGTGTCCAAGTAATATTTCAAATCCTTACAAAAATTAAGAAACAGGGGCTTTACAGACAAAAAATTGCGTTTGTGAGGAAGAGGAACTCACCCCAGATTGAGTATTGCAGTGGCGTGTGCCAATGATGCATCCGGCTTCCTCAATCATTTTCAAAATAGTCCCACCATGAACATTACCAACAATGTTGGCATCATCAGGTCGCATAATCCTGGAAGATTAAAGAAGAAAACACCATGTATAATACAACAACTTGCGATACATTTCTAGGTTTTATAGCGATACACAATTAATCAATGCCCATATTGATTATTATCCATGTGACGTGTTTTCACTGACTCAGACTCCGCCCACTTTCATTCAAACATTGATATTTCTATATTTTTTCGTCCATTAAATATACTTTATTGACTTATCCTTTTTTACCAAATCAAGTAATTAAACATGTATTCATTAAAAACATCTGATAATATTATTAAAGGGATAGTTCACCCAAAAATGAAATTTGTCATCATTTACTTGTCCTTCATTTAGTCCAAACCTGTTTTGACTTTCTTTTATTGAACACAAAAGAACGTCTTTGGAGGAAGCTGGAAACCTGTAAGCATTGACTTCCATAGTATTTGTTTTTCCCACTATAGAAAGCCAATGGTTACAGGTTTTCAGCTTTCTTCAAAATATCTTCTTTTATATTCAATAGAACAAAAGAAACTGAAACTGGTTTGGAATAAGTGAAGGATGAATAAATAATTACTTTTTATGAGGGGTGGGGGCTATACTCTGCTGTACGCATGTAAAAGTAATACAGCTATGATATACATAACCTATATCACTATACTCCATATATATATATCCAGTACTACAGCCATTCCTATAGTCAGTAAATCAAACTGATACGGTCTGAAAAAAACACTCCAAATTGAACATTTAAAAGAAAAATATTTGGTTGCATCATAAAAGAATTCAAACACATGACAGTGACACAACATAAACTGCCAGTAAAACAGACACCATTACATCTACAACCAGTTTGGCGAGAAATTCTGAACAGCCAAGAACTCTTAACCTAAGACATGACCTGTTTATATCAAACTTTTTATAAACTTACATGAAACCAAGATGGTGCCAGGTAAACTCAAGGTTTACTGAACATACCAATCAATGTCAAACTCAGTATTACAAACTCACAAACACTGAAAGTCACGTAAAAGCATGTACAACCACATCTGTATAAACAAGAATAAGTCTCTTTGTAAACTCTACCTGCTGAGTTCATACTGGGAAGCCATCACTTCTGATATTATATGACAGAAACCTGAGAAGTTCCCTACACAACTGTGACTATCAGCGACAGTAGCATTCTTTCATTCATTTACTTCATCACTAACACGCATCCCTTATGACATCATCATCTTCACCACTAGTGTGATGCGTTTCCCTGACTCAGACTCCGCCCATGTTCATTCAAATTCCATGGGCCTTCAGTCATCTCTAGAAATGACAGTATTCACAATTTTGTCCTGAATATAGACATTTTATTTATATAAATTAACTGAAGTTAACAGAACTAACATTCTGGGTACCCAAAATTGTTCAATTATACTTTAAAAACAGTTTGACTAAACATTGTTGTAAATGAGTGAACATGTATTTAATATTTATGTGTAAACATTGCTTTGCAAATGCAGATAGTCCACATTTGTGATGATAAAATACTTGGTACAATAATCAATTATTCATATATTCTGTTTTATTCATTCATTTTCCTTTGGCTTAGTCCCATTTATCAGAGGTTGCCACAGTGGAATGAATCGCCAACTATTCCGGCATATGTTTTACGCAGTGGATGCCCTTCAAGCAGCAACCCAGTACTGGGAAACACCCATACACTCTCACATTCACACACACACTCATACACTACGGCCAATTTTGTTTACCCAATTCACCTATAGTGCATGTCTTTGGACTGTGGGGGAAACCGGAGCACCCGGAGGAAACCCACACCAACACGGACATGCAAGAACATGCAAACTCCACACAGAAATGCCAACTGGCCCAGCCGGGAGTCCGGGACTCAAACCAGCGACCTTCTTGCTGTGAGGCGACAGTGCTAACCACTGAGCCACCATGCCGCCCCCATGATTTTACAGCTTTTTCCACTGTTGTGATAAACCACTCCAATCAATACATTACACTTAATTTACCATGGAAGAGAGAGTTTAATAGTAGCCTATAGTAGTTTGTTTCAATATCACTTGTGTGTGAAAAAATATGGAGGAAAAAAGGCAACAAGAAAAAAAAATAATATGGTAAACCACCATTACAAATGCCACCATCACAAAAAAAATACTTCAAAATTAAGAAATAGTCTAAAACATAAAATGTAAAAAATGTCTTTATTTTCTTTAGGAAAATCTGGAAATTCTACACTGTAAAAAGCAAGTGGTTGACTTTTCTTTTAAAAAGTGAGTAAACCAGTTGCCTTAAAGTTATTAAGTACATTAACTGTGCATAATACTAGAAATTAAGTTAGTGCAACTTAACAGTTCCGAGACAGGTTTACTCATCTTTAAGTAAAATCAGTCTACACTTTTTACTCACCTTTGTTTTTAAAGTATAGCTAATCGCTTTTTACAGCGTAATGAAAAACACTCATTTTATCAGTGAAGCAATGAACATCTGAGCTCAAAGTCTTTTGCTTACTACAATATTTACTGAGTTCATGCCAACCGACATTATAAGTACAGGATGTGCCAAAAATACCACAAGATTTAGAAAGATCACTGTCAGTTTTCAGTGTCATTTGATTTAATCAAACCATGATTGTATCATTAACAGGAAAAACAAGATCTCTCTTTTACCTTATCATTACACACAAACCATAATTTCCCCCAAAAAATGAATGAATAAATTATTTAATCATGATCTAAGCTCCATTAAATGAACAAGAATTGTATATACTGACAATGAACGTGTATGAATGTTATTAAGAGATGTATTACTATGCTATAAAGTGAAATAAGTTCATTTAAACTCTAAACACTTTTTTTTTGCTCTATTTATTTATTTTTAAATCATTTTCCCCATCACTGACACTTTTAAACTGCATCTTCCAAAAAAAAGCTTAACAACCTACCTTAGAATATGAGGAAAAATAGGAAAACATCTGATATCTCTCAGAAACAAAAAGCCAATGCCAATAAATTGCAACATTTTGCCTTTTTTGTAACTACACAGTAATAAAGTTATAGGCTTATAAGCTCTAACAAAACGGCTCCAACCGACTAAGTGATTCACCCTGGCTACTAAGTAAATTTGGCTACCTCTGAGTAAATGTGGTATCTGCGCAACAATAGCAGGTGAATATAATGTGTAGTTATACCACTGATGTTGCTATCTGAAAGAAAATGAGGTAGGCAAAACATTGATAATGAGTAATCTTATAAATTGTATAATAAGAAAATACATCAATTAAAATAATTGTTATTAAGAATACAGTACATGGAGTGGGAAATTTCTGTCGAAGCAAAAAAGCTAAACGTTGCATACAAAAATATACTGTCTGTGTGTGTGTATATTGCTGAATCAAAGAAAGGAAGGAAGAAAGAAAGAAAGAAAGAAAGAAAGAAAGAAAGAAAGAAAGAAAGAAAGAAAGAAAGAAA
>CAIGQV010019087.1:1053491-1103491 GCA_903798115.1 Danio jaintianensis
AAAGAAAGAAAGAAAGAAAGAAAGAAAGAAAGAAAGAAAGAAAGAAATGTGCTAGTGCATTCTGAATATACAAGACAGCCATTGAAATTAAAAAGTTTGACCACATAGTGAAAGTTTTAACGTTTTAGCAAACTGATGACTTTGTTTACAATAATTAACCGGTTAACCGTGAGTCAAAAGTGACGACGCGTAAAACGTTACAAATGACTAGCATAGGTTTGGTCGTCAGAAAACTAAATTATAAATCTCTATATAACTGTACTTGTGTAAACTTAGCAATTCAGTGACTTTTAAAGTCTCGGTGTCATTGTTTCTGTCCGGACCACTGAAGAAAGCGCCGGTTGGTGTTGTCACATGAGAGCATTACTTTTCTCACCGCTGATAAGAATGAACGAATCACAATCGTTCGGATTAGTTGATTGAGTTCTGTTTACAGACACTACCGACGCGAGTTTCGACTGCAAAATCAGGTACAAGCTATATAATCGAACGATTATACGTTGTAGCATTAGAATATTTCTAGCAACTTAGTAAGACAAATAAAACGTCCGGAAAACAGACCTCGACGTAGAACTCATTCTGGTCCCCCAGTTTTGTTTCCACAAAAGGTGGAAGAGTTTCTGCCTCACGGCGCCATTTAACGTTACTAATAACATGTAGATTGGCAAATCCACACGATTATACTAGCCTGACAACAAACACTGTCAAATTTTCATCTCTCATGGAATTTACACACGTGGTTGACTCAATTGCGTCATTTGCATATGCAGGCTGTAAGCACAAGAGGGCAGTAGCTGGAGCGTCGAATGACAAGAGAAGCACTCTGCAAAACCGCGCTAGTGACACATCCATGGACAGACTTTTAAACGTTTAATCCCGAAACAAACAATGATTAATACATGAACGTCAAAATTTACGCGGAGCAAATATCACCAATATCCTGTCGACTATATTTTCTCTATCGACATTCCTTAGGATCCAGTCTCTCTTAAGTATCATCATCAAAATCGCCCAATCTAATATAACGTTACCCAACAGTTTAAGTCCCGTATGTTTCTTTGATATAATATGTATGCCCTAAACACCTAGCCAACGTGTTGCCTTCAGTGCTCTCCATCAGCATCACTGTTGAGGTCATCACATACGACATACGATGTGCCCGGCATGAATGGTGTGAAAAAATGCACCAGCATCCCGAATTTTGTATTCAGTCATCTCAAATAAACAAAAGTGCGTATTTCGTACTTTGTGAAACGCGTTAGTGACGTCTAAAAATGATATAGTTCGATTTGTAAACCCGGCGTCGGATTATAGGGCCGCTTCATCGGAAGTAGCGTAATTCGAGAGCCATTCATTGAGCCCTTAAAACACTAGCGTTACATAAGAGCCTCTTACCTGCATATCTGGATGGACGGTGTCTCCTGTGCATTAGAAACAGACATCATGAGTTTGTGTCGAGGCTCGTGTTTAACAGCGATTCCGCGTGTCGTAATGAAATGGACTGAGTCAGGCGGAGCGAGAGCTGCAGGTTTGACGGGTAAATCGATTGGCCAGACTAACGTTACTTCCACTAGTGTGGTAAAAGGCTCGGTGAAAAGCAAACTGCTGTTAATAATCTGAGTAGGAGACAATCGTAGTTTATACAGACATAGGAACTGTTTATAGATAGAGATAGATAGAAATACTTAGAAGTAGGTTACACACATAAACAGTTATTTGTTGTTGTCTATATACAAACATGCTATTCACTTTGGCCTAAAATGCTAATTTATTTAGTCGTTCGATTAAACAAGATGTAACATTTTGTAAATCTTTTACACACATTTCTTTGTTTAAAACATACTGTCACCGAAAGGTGGCAGCAAAGACCAGATTTTATGTTAAAGCGTCACCTTATGAATGACTGTGGACCCAAACTGAAACAGCTGCCATTGGTTATTTTTGTATGCATTTATTTTGCACTTTTCCCCCTTTATTTTTTAATGAACGCCACAGTGCATCTATTTGTGCCGTATTTCCTGACAATGTGGTTAAATTAAAGGGATAGTAGTTCACCCAACTATTTACATTTACTTAGTTTAACCCTCACAGACATGAGTTATCTCCTTTATCTGTTGGTTACAGGATATTTTGAAGACACATCCACAGTAGGAAGAAAAAATAAGACAATGATTACCGGTTTCCATCTTTCTTCAAAATATATTTGTGTGTGTGTGTGTGTGCGTGCGTGCGTGCGTGCGTGTGTGTTCAACAGAAGAAAGAGTCTTAAGATGAGGAACATGTGAGGGGTGAGTAAATGTTGACAGAATTTTCCATTTTGGATTAACTGTCTCTTTAGGTCTATTTTTGCGCGCCAAAGTCTTGCCATTGTTGTTTATTTGATACTTATTATCACCTCTCTGCTTCATGTATGTGCACTAGCTCAGTTAGTGCTTCTAAAACCTTGTTTTATTTGACTTGTTCAGAAACAGTGATGCAATGGAAACCAGCTTTGTAGCCCACACATTTTATTATAAAATATAACATAATACACAAAAACACATTAATGTGTAAACAAAATATACATAGCTCATCCCAAAAATAGAGATACTTTAAAACACAGAGTGCTTACAATTAAATAATCTGCAGCAACACAAAAGTGTGAAGTGCAAATATCTTACATTTGACAACCCTTGGGGTTTTACTAAGGCGTTTTCAAGAGCCACCGACGATTTAGCCCACAGAGGGGAGTAAATCTAACCACGTTATTTACAGGTTACGCGCAGGATCTTTACGAAAACAAAACAATTCGAACGAGTCTGTTCCATTACTATAACTGTACTGGGGAAAAAACAAGTATACAATACTTATACGCAATTTGATGATTCGTGTTCACCAAATAAATGTAACAAGAGGATACATCGATTGCAAATATGTACAATTTTAAAACGGCTTTCATTATAAGTTTATCGCAACAATAGTCTTTTTGTACGGTAATTCTACCAAGGTCTCCAGACTTCGGTGATCAGTGGCACAGGATCAGGTCGACTGAGAATCTCAGCGTTGCTTTTTTCTGGGTTTGTGGATCTTGAGCTGCTAGATTTCAGATTCTGAAGTTTTTGTTGGATTTGCGACATCATTCTGGAGCTCTGCGCACAGCAGTTCTGGCAGGCTGGTGTCTTGGGCATCACCGAGCGCTGAATGAACTCGTTTACGCGGTGGCGAGACTCTGCGTCGAGGCTGGTTTGCGGTAGGCGCGCTGAAACGCGCTGTAGGCAGGTTGTGTAGCCCTCCGTGAAGCTAACAGTGGTATCTATAAACAAACAAAAACACAAATTAGTTTTTGAAACTATTACACAATTGATGACCGTAATAGCTGTGTGTTAAAAAGGAAAATAGCTATAACTTAAGAAAACTCACCTTTGGACGGAGTGGTCTGAATATCACTCAAGAATCTGACGGTCATCTCCAAAATATCAGCTTTCTCCAGTTTAGAGTAACGGCAGTTCTGTAAAAGAAAACAGGCAATGGTAAGAACAAGCGTAAAACCACACCAGCACTTGATGAAGGCAAGTATAGGACAAAACAAACTTACATCTTTGCCTGTGAGAGGGAGAATGAGCGCTTTTAATCGGTCGAGGCTGTCGTTGATGCGCGCTCGTCTTTTCTTTTCCAGTAAGGGTTTCAGGGTTTTTCTCAGTTCATTTGCTTCTTTCCTCATGGCCACGGTGCGGGGCGCACAGGGCAGAGCAGATACAGCAGTGGCGCTGGGAGTCATGTTGAGCTTGCTGTGAATAGATCGTGTGTGCCGAACTGAGGGTCCGCGCGCGCTTATATCCCTGTCCTGCGCGTCATGGAAACGCCCCCACGCCTCAGACGACTCCTCCGCTCAAATAACTTTAGACTGTAGAACAAAAGGACGTTCTCGGCGTCTGTAGCGTCTATAAATTATATTCCTCTCGTAATCTCCTTTTGGAAATCAATATTTATAAACCAACGTTTATTTGTTATATGTATAGAATATTTTATCTTTGGATAGCTATTTGTAGACTTTTGGGAAATGTTCATTATCTTTGACTGCTTACATTTGCAATTAGTTTATTTATATGTATGTATTAGATTTATATGTTTATATATATTAGGCTATATAGGCTATATATTACTCTTTTATACTGCTTTCTCCAAATGTCCTTTTAATTGTTAAACACATATTTAAAGCCTGAATATTGTTTTGACAGTTTGAATCTTTAATATTTCTTTAATATTTAACGTTATATACTAATGGAAATACGATTTCTATTGTTCTTTCATATAAACTTGCAAAAAAACATGCTAATGAGAAGAAGAGGGATGCTGGTGACGCGTAAGGACACAGGATTGGGATCCAATTTAGGGCGGGATAAGCATTCGTAATTTAAATAAAGCAGACAGATTCCCTAGCCACGCCGTTTTAACTTAACATCTGTCTCTAAAATTTGATGAACAATAGTTTTTTTTCTTCTCTCTTTTGATGACGTTTACACCTGTACCTCTGGCGTTCATGGGGAGGGGTTAAGCGCACGCGTCCCCCAGCAGACCATATTGCCATGCAAACCCATATGTGATCACTCACACTCAGCAAACATGATTTGAAAGTATATTGTTTGAATAGTCATAGAATACATGTGAATTTGTTTGTTTTGCATCATGGAACGTGCGCTATGCAAAAACGCACATAGCCAACGTTTGCGCACGCACGTCTGTTTTGTGTTATTTAATGTTACTTGTCTCTTATATGTTAAGATTTTTTTCTGCATGGATAAAACGTTTGACCAATGATGGGTCGTCAGATATTTTTAGCTAGAAGTCTTTGGAACCCCATGGGATCCACGCGTCCAGCACGCGTCATGGAGAGGTCTCCAGATGGCCTTCTCTCCACCAACCCCCAATTTTAATGATGCTATAACTTGTGCCCCTCATCTTTCCATAAGTTCCTAGTCTCTAGTTGTTTTCTAAAAGCATTTTGGCGTCGTTGACCCATCTGTATACAACGTCGGTGGTTTTGAATTACAAGTGATCAAACAAAAGGAAACCGTCATTCGGTTGTTTTGCGCGCAGACATGTCACTATCGTTTCCATGTTTTATTGAACATCCCATTTGGTGAATATGAAAAGCACCATTAATCTTATGCGACTTGTAGCATAATTTATACCACATTTTATAATATGTAAATAAATGCAGAACGTTTTCAAAATAGGACTTACATTAAAGAGGAAACAAATCGGGAACGCAAAAACTCCAAGAGGATTGAAACGTTTTTCCTTTTTTAAATAAAACTTGAAATATTTTTTTAGTCACACGCAGTTGCAAAAAATGTATCTTTAGTGTTATTTATTTTGTTTGCTTTACCAATGCTTTCGTAATAATCAAATGAACACAAGGGTGCGTCAGAGTTCCGATCGGCAATCAGTACGTGCCCTGCACGCGCCCCGTTCCCCCATGGGTCCTTTATTTGAGGAGCGTGTCAGCCAGTTTTTCACTTAAGATGCGTTCAGTTACAGCGCTTTTTGTATTTTAGCGTGGGTGCCCCATCTGTGCCATCATCATAGCATAGACTCACACAGAGACCTTTTGTCTAACAACTCATTCCAGTACGTGGGAACAAGGTTTTGAGGAGTTACGGAGCAAAGTAAGATGAGCTGCGCGCAAGCTACACAAAACCCTGCTCGAAAACCCCATTGAAAACGAGTGGGGGAGGTTACCGATGGCGGTTAACGATTTAAGCATGTTAGCACATTATTCTTAGTTGTTTTTTGTTCGTTGCTGTGAGATCGTTAGCCTACTTCAGAATTTGATTGTGGTCTGTGGTTATGCTTTGGTCTAAACACATTTCTGACAGCAAACGGCTTTAAATTAAAACAAAAATGCTCAAGAAAACAGTGCACTCCAAGCAATATAGTATAAAGGTTTAAAAAAAGAGGAGTTTTGCAATGTTGCCATAGAAAAACCATTCTGGTTACCTGAAAAACCTTTTGGTGAACAGAAAAAAAATTCAAACATACATAAAAATTCTTAGTGTAACGAACCATCTAAAAATATAATGAACCGTTTTACAATGAATGTTTTGTGGAATGGAAAGGTTATTCGGATGTTAAAGGTTCTTAAAGAACCACCAATGTCAATAAAGCGTGCACATAGGGTATTGCTGAAATTGCTCCATATCCTCATTCACTATAGTTTAATTTTAGGCTATTAGGCTATTAGTTTAAAGGGATAGTTCACCCAAAAATAAAAATTCTGTCATTAATTACTCATCCTTTACTTGATTCAAACCTTTAAACACATAAACACAAAAGAAAACATTTTGAAAAATGCAGAAAACCTGTAGCCATTGACTATTTGTTTTTCTTACTAAGGAAGTCAATGGTTACCGGTTTTCAGCTTTCTTCAAAATGTCATCTTTTGCGTTCAACAGAAGAAAGAAACTCTGGTTTGGAACCACTTGAGGGAGAGCAAATAGTAAATACATTTTAATTTTTAGGTGAACTAACCCTTTAAGTTTATGTATAGTCCACTTGGCAGAGATTCGAAAATGGAATGGAAATGGAAAAATGATCAACAGGAACAAAAACTTAAGTAGAAACAAGTTAGAACCAAAACAACATATGACTTGCAGTCACACAGATTAAATGAACTAGATTAAATCAACTGCAAATAAAATAACATTAAATCTCTGAAGATTTAAACATCAACTGAAAACTGATGGTTACATTTATTCATTTAGCAGCTGCTTTCATCTAAATGGACGTGTAAACAAGCAATAAAGCAAGGAATTCTTCAGAAAATGTCAAATAATCAGTAATCATTATAATAACACAACATTGTAGCCATTGTTTAAAAAAGACAGAATAGTAAGGAATTAAGGAAAAATAGCACTTCAGCCATTTTTTAATAACCTTAAATACAAAATCCACTTCCTCAGTCTCAAAATCACAAAACCCCTGACTCTTCTAGTAAAATAAAACAATACAAGTTCTTATACATTTTTGATCTGTATATTCATAACACTTCATTTTAATAGTGCAATGTATATATTCTGCTAGCTGTAATTAACTTTGCAACTACAGTACTTGACTATAGCAGTTATTAGTAGACTGTCTGCTGAATCTGCTAATGGTTTATTCTAATGGACTCCAGAAGTCATTCTGACCATTACAAACTTTGCAGCTACATGTTAGCTTATTCTGATAACCCTAAGCTAACAGCCTACACACTCAGATATAAAGGTACAAAATCTGTCACTGGGGCCATACCTTTTCAAAAGGTACCTTTGTACCATACAGGTGGACATACATATTTTTAGGGTTCACATTTGTACCTTTTAAGGTTCAATTTTGTACCCTTAATGACCTATGAGGTACACATGTTTTAATAGAATTCCTTACTCAAAGTTCTACAAACAATGTGAAGTTTATTCATAAACTAATTTCGAGAGGAGCACGTGCTTATGATTGATAACAGCTGGTCCGCATTAGCTAATGCATGTTCCGCCAATCAGATGATTCCTAAACCACTATAAATAACCAGAGTATTTTACCTTAGCCATCTTCGTCTTGAAGAATCCCCCCTTCCACCCCTACTCCTCCCCTTTTCTCGAAAGGGCAGCACTGTTGCCTCACAGCAAGAATGTCACTTGCCCAAGCCCTTACCTTGCCAAGTTGACATTTCTGTGCGGAGTTTGCATGTCCTCCCCGTGTTTGCGTGGGTTTTCCCCGGGCTCTCCGGTTTCCTCCCACAGACCAAAAACATGTAACATTAAGTAAAATGACCAACCAAATCGACACCATAGACGAGCGATTAATTCAGCTATTCTCTCCATAATTATTTATATTCGAATCCACCTTCACCAAGCAGGGGAGTTCTCGAGACCTACCTGAACTCAAACTCCCCTCTCGCCCCGCAACGGGAGGGAGCCCCGGGCTCGAGGATCTTATGAGCTCAGGGCTCTCTCCCGGGACAACATGCCAAACACGCTTTATAATCAATCATCAGCTAAGGGCAAACTCTTGAAACCCCATAATGACAACATGAAATAGGTTTGTAAAAAAAAGTTCAAAAGTCATGTTGAAGTGTCTTTGGCACCAAATTACATCTTCAAGTCTTTTTGACTAATTTCACTTATTCTTCTTTGCAGTACCTCTCAAACTCCATCAGGTTGGATGATCTCCAGAGATGTTCAGATCTCCATAGATGTTTAATCATGTTTAGGTCTGAGATCTGTCTGGGCCATTCAACATTTACAAAGTTGTCCCATGCACAGCCATTCTTTCATCTTGGCTGTGTGCTTATGGGTTGTTCTCCTATTAAATCATGAACCTTTGCACCAGTCAGAGAACCAGAGTGCTCTGGTGCAGGTTTTCATTCCTGCCACTGAAAAATATCCTGGTTTTCTCCAGACAAAGAGTGCAATCTTAACAAGTAAAAAAATCAATAAAGAATTAAGATGTGTACATTTGTGTATATTTTCAAAGCAAAACAATAAAAGAAATGCCACAAAATTTAACGCAATTTTGGCAAAAACTCGCCACATAATCATTTTAGTCACAATCCTGGAGGGACTGATTGTTCTGACAAAATCAAGCAATATCCTCAGTCCTCAATGCCATTTCACCTATACTCAAAATATAGTGAAACAATGGTCTCATATCACACACACAGCCAGTCAATATTTAAAACACTACAGCCCATTCATCCATACTACACTGTAAAAAATGCTGGGTTCCACACAATTCATTCATGTTGTCCCAACATAATTGTTCTTACAAATGTAAGTGGATTGAACATAAAGCATCATCTTAAATAAGTAGTTTTAACAAGCAGCAAAAATATTTTTTTCAGTGCACATACAAAACACAGCATAATGAGCATTATATAGATACAAATAACATATATATATAGTATATGGTAAACAAATATAGTAACTCAGTAAGGTAAATAAAATTGTACTGTAATATTGTATTGAAAATTATATAGTCTTGAATCTCAGTAAATGTGAAAAACCGTAATAAACAAAGACTCTAAAACCCATTCCCTGAACAAACTTCTCAATAGCCTAAACCAGCTTGTCGAATAAATGATTTGACTCAGTGTTCACTCAAATGCTGTTCGCAAATCCCATGCACTCTTCTCTGCGGCCACCATAATCAGGTCATTCAGAAAGGAGACCAGCTCATTTTTACACTGTATTGTTTTAAAAATGTGTAAAATTTGTCAAAATCCTTATTGATGCTAAACATACTTTCATATGTGGGTCTCCTTGCTTACTTGGAGAGCCATGTTGCCATTGTTACATGGTGTATTCAGAGAAATTTCTCATAACCTTTCATTTGTAGCGTGGTCCCAAAAAATCTTCATTTGAAGGGCTGTCTAAAACTTCCCCCTACCCCAATGCCTCCAACCAAATGATAATTATGAGAATCGTTGAGACACCCCCAGCCCTTCATGTGAATGCACGCAATGGAGGAGTAGGGGGAAGGGCTATGGGGAATGATATCGGGCCTTAGCCTTTCTTTTAATGACTGTGCCCTTCAACGTAACCAAATATGCATGTAGCAAGTATACAGAGCATCCATTGAGCGCAATTCCAAAAGCGTCAAAACCAACATTTTCAGTGAGGATGCTTGCAGTTATGTGCAACTAGCCTACCGGTGCTGTAAAGTGCATGTTGTATTTAAAATCAGGAGTACATACAAAAAAACTACTACAGAAGCTTCAGTATCTCTTGCTGCAGTAAATGGATTTATTTTTGTTTACAAAGTGGTTTTGAATTAGATTCCATGAAAAGACCCCATTAATTCATTTTTGTAGACGAAGCAGTGCTCCTTTCTTTTGAGAAAGGAGCACTCCAAAAATATTTTCATGGATTCATTTAAAAAGGTTAAGTCAAGCAGTTTCACAAAATTGTTACTTAACTCATAATAAGATACCATATTCTTTAATTTGGGCCCAATAAAATCAATCTAATTGAGTATGCTCAAGGTAATTGGGTTAGTTTTATATTTGGGTTTATAATTGGGTTAATTTAATATTCTCACCTTGAATCAGATAATACTATGTGTTTAACCAAATTAACACTGCTTTGTTCAGTTAGTCAATATTGTTACATTCAACCAAATTAACACAGTTAAATCACTTAAACTCAAACAGAAAATAAGCACACAGCTAAGTAAGTTTGACAGTTATGTGGAACCTCACTTGACATTCTCGTGTACATTTGAACAGGATTTTCTTGCATAAATCCAAATAAATGAGCTGAATGTTAGTAAAGGAGTCACACACAGACATTTATTTAGCAGTACAGATTGATACCCATACTGACCCATTATAGGACATCTAGTCACATAAATCACAAGCAAATGACACAACATGAAATGATTTTGAGATGCTAAAAGAGAGACTAGTGTGCACCTATGATGCAGTTTTAATTGCAGACTTCCAGCAGGTAAACAGTCAGGAATTATTGGTTGTTGCTAGAAGGAACACAGCTGTGGATGGAACACAGGATTTATATTATTTATTAATTTACCCATTAATTGTATTTTATTAACATCTACAAAACCCCAACCCTAAACCTAGCCATCAAGGTAATGTAAAAACAGTAATTATACAGAGTATTATTTATTAAATTACCCATTAAATTGCATTTTATTAACATCTAACCCTACCCCAACTCTAAACTCAACCCTCACAGTAATGTAAAAATATGAATTATTGTACAGTGTTACAAAAATTATGCTATATTGATGTGAGTATCCGCAGCTGTATCCCAGAATTATCTGCACAGGAGTCTCAAGTTGTGCAACAATCAGGTGATTCACAAAGGTACTATGTCAATAGACGGGGTGTCCTAAAAATCCTAAAGCTGCATTTAATGCAGGCCTGTAGCCAGCCTGGTGAAAGGGGTGGTTCTTTTTCTCAAAAAATGGACCTTTTTGCAGTTATTCGCCTCATTTTTGTATTTAATTATGATATTTAAATACTGCATTTAGTGACATTTTTAGCAACCATTTTTAGCTAGATTAGCTTGTCGGATGGTCACCATAACCACACTTTTTGATGTACCAAAAATATACCAAGAAATATGAATAAATACTTATTTTTTAGAATACAAATTTATTACATCATATTACGTCATTAGAAAAAAATGGGAATCTGTTAAAGTTTTAAATTAAAAACTGTAGCCTATCATCATTTATTAGGCAAATAACAAACTGGCCAGCACATTCAGCTTTCCTCAGTCAGAATTTGGCCATTTGAATAATAAAAAATTAAAGCAATAATAATGTAGAACTTCAAGATTTTTCTAGCCTCTCTTGAAAAAAAGAACATTTGGATATTCATGGATAACAATATTAGCCAAATTAGTATTTAAATTCATTTTAATATGGGCCGCTTTTGGTGCTTCATGCCTTTTTATTAGTCATTTTTTGTTTCAAGAATAAGGTCCAAGATTTAGATGAAAAGTTACTTGTAAAATGTTTTCTATATTTAAAAACAATACAGTAGGTCAGTAGTGAACGATGACTTCACTTATGTCAGATTGTGTTTTCTTGCACAGCTGGATGTTGAACTCATGAAAAATAATTGTTTGCATTGATCAAAACTGATTAGCTGAAGTCACACCGAAGCGACAGCCAACAGAGGACTCTGCTTGGTCTTAAAGTCTTTTCAATGGGTTATTTTCACTATTTATTACATTTACATTTACGTTTAGTCATTTAGCTGACGCTTTTATCCAAAGCGACTTACAATTGAGGTTCACAAAAGAAGCAATCAGTACAAGAGAAAACAAAGCATACATAAGTGACTAGTCTTGAGTAGGTAAAACGCAATATACGACCTAAGTGCAGTCAAGGGTTTTTTTTTGTTTTTTTTGTGTTTTTTTTTAGTGGGTCAGGTGTAGACGAAAGAGATGAGTTTTAAGGCGATTTTTAAAGATGGACACAGAGTCTGCCAAACGTGTTGTAAGAGGCAGATCGTTCCACCATCGTGGGACCGATTCAGAGAAAGTGCGAGAGAGTGATTTCTTACCTTTTTGGGACGGCACCATGAGACGACGCTCGTTAGCAGAGCGCAGTGGTCTGGAGGGTAAATATGTATTAGTGAGTGAAGGTAGGCGGGTGCTAAACCTGTGGTGGTCTTGTAGGATATGAGCAGAGCTTTGAATTCGATGCGGGCGGCTATAGGGAGCCAATGTAACCTGACAAAGAGGGGTGTTACATGCGCTCTTTTCGGTTCATTGAAGACCACTCTTGCCGCTGCATTCTGTATCATCTGTAGAGGTTTGATAGTGCAGGCCGGGAGTCCAGCGAGTAAAGCATTGCAGTAGTCCAGCCTGGACAGGACCAGAGCTTGCTTGTACAGAGCTATTATGGCATAGCAGTCAAGATAGGACCAATAGCTTATGAATGGGACAAATTTTGGACCTTTGTCAGTGAGGGGTGGGTCTTTCGAACCACCTGAACCCCCCTGGCTACGGGCCTGTAATGTGATTTACAGTCAGTTAGACAAGTTGTATTGATACAATGAAAAGATGTTGATTTCATCATTTTTCATAAGTGTACATCTTTTTTTTTTGGAGTGAGACGGAAGCATTATTGGTCAACAATAATTGACAAATGTGGAGTTCCATGGTCACGGCGGTCAATAGCTATGTTTCTTTCCAAAGGCGTGAATTAAACTTATGGACAAAAAAATTAAATCTCATGTAAAACATTTGCATATAAAGCACCGTTTCCATCCAATGAGTCAAAGAGAACAATTACCGTCACTTCCCAATAAACTGGCACCAAAAAGGAACATATAATTTGCAGCAATGTCAAATATCAAAAAGCCAAAGTGAGCCTTTTTTCTTTTATTATAAATTACTTGCGCCTTAGAAGAACACAAAATGCAATTCATGTTGTCTTTTGGAGCCGTGAGACTGCTCTTTAGAAGAGCAGCCGCACAACACAGTTGGAGGTAATAATACTGAACCACTGTTATGACAGACTTTGGCTGAGGGATTTTAGAACAACCGCAACAACAATACAGATGTTGTGCAAAGTGGTCTATCCACTGGTTTGTCCATCAATGCCATCACATCATGCTTATTTTTTTTTATCACATTATCTGTTAAAACAAAATCACATTACCTTTTTGATGCCCATGCTGGAATTTATTCGGTCTTTCCATTGTAGTTTATGTGCATTTTTTAAATTATCAGATAAAAAGTTGATTCTACTCAGTTGTGCGCACAAGAAGTACTTTAATTGGAACAGTGAGGTTAACATATATTGTATATACTGCAAATATATTACATAACGTAGCATGCTGAATGTATATTGTCATGCTGTTCTGATGCTGGAATCCTGTACTCAACCATTGCGTACTGTAAAAATACAGTATAAATCTAAACAAAGCATGTTACAGAACATTTAGTCAACCACAAAGTTAATGAGATTAATTCTGGCCTCAGCATCATGTCTTCATACTAGGCCTGACATGAGGTCTTTGCTCACTTCATAGCCACATTGCTATGAAATGTATCATATGGCACGGTATTACTGTTTTTCTCACTCAATTAGACAAATTTCTGCAAACGTAAGTAACTGCTGTCAAAACAGTTAACATTAATTTCCCCAAAAGACTGTAAATTTTCCTTGGTTTAGCAAAACTGTAATATATATGGGCTCCGGTTTCCCCCATAGTCCAAAGACATGCGCTATAGGTGAATTGAATAAACTAAATTGGCCATAGTGTATGTGTGTGAATGAGTGTGTATGGATGTTTCCCAGTACTAGGTTGTGGCTGGAAGGGCATCCGCTGTGTAAAACATATGCTGGATAAGTTGGCGGTTCATTCCACTGTGGCAACCCCTGATGAATAAAGGGACTAAGCCAAAGTAAAATGAATAAATAATATATATGGGGAAAAAAACAATTGCTTTTCAGTTTTCATACTGGTTTTAACAAAAAAAGCAAATGTTTGCATACAGTTATTCATTCAATCATTCATTTTCTTTTCGACTTAGTCCCTTTATTAATCTGGGGTTGCCACAGCAGAATGAACCGCCAACTTATCCAGCATATGTTTTACGCAGCGGATGCCCTTCCAGCTGCAACCCATCACTGGGAAACATCCATACACTCTCATTCACACTCACACACTACGGACAATTTAGCTTACCCAATTCACCTATAGCGCATGTCTTTGGACTTGTGGGGGAAACCGGAGCACCTGGAGGAAACCCACGCGAACACGGGGAGAACATGCAAACTCCACACAGAAATGCCAACTGACCCAGCCGAGGCTCGAACCAGCGACCTTCTTGCTGTGAGGCGATCGTGCTTAACCATGTTTAAATTTTCAATAAGCCAAAATAAATGGGACAGATGGCCAGTCTATGGATTGGAGGGAACACATAAACACTCCCACTCATTAATCTCCAATTGACCTATGCTGCGTGTTTTTAATTTGTGGGGGGAAATCTGTGTACTTGGAGAAACCCCACATAGAGATAGAGAGAACATGCACACAGAAATGTGTTTCGAAATCAAACCAGGACCTTCTTGCTATGAGGATCCAACGCTACTCACTGAGCCACTATGTTGCCTCATATTTAAAAAATATATATAAAAATAAGTAATAATTACAAATTTATTGAATAAAATAAGCATGAGAAGAAGGAGATAAGTATAACAATGGAAAGTGGGGATGAGAGCAGTGGAAAGGGTGTAATTAGAGGGATGAATAGATAGTGTAAAAAGATATGAGTGGAGAAGAGGAAGAGAGAAGAGAGATGTAGTGGAAAGAGCTAAAGAAACTGTATGGACAGACAGAAAGGACACAGTAGGATTGAAGAGGGAAGGATCTGTCAAGGTTTTGTGAAAGAGAACAAATAAAAACGGCAAGGCACTTTTATTTCTGTAGCGCACAAATTGTGTCGGAGCAGCTTTACAAAAAAAACAGGCTATAATCGAAAATTATAAAAGAAATTTCATCAGTTTCAATGATGATTTAGTTCAGTATGGACCCTTTTCACAACACATGTTGCGATGTGTTTAACAGTCATTAGCATCTTAAATCCTTGAAAGTTTTTAATATTTTGATTTTTAAAAAACATGAAAATTTTTATGTATTTATGTACAAGAAGATCGCTGGTTCAATCTCCGGCTGGGTCAGTTGGCATTTCTGTGTGGAGTTTGCATGTTCTCCCCGTGTTGGCGTGGGTTTCCTCCGGGTGCTCCGGTTTCCCCCACAGTCCAAAGACATGCTCTATAAGTGAATTGAATAAGCTAAATTGGCTGTAGTGTATGTGTGTGAAAGAGTGTGTATGGGTGTTTCCCAGTGTTGGGTTGCAGCTGGAAGGGCATCCGCTGCGTAAAACATGTGCTGGATAAGTTGGTGGTTCATTCCGCTGTGGTGACCCCAGATTAATAAAGGGACTAAGCCGAAAAGAAAATGAATGAATGAATTTCAAGTTGTTTTTTTCCAGCAGCTTGGGTGCCGAAATCTTTTTTTACGGACGTTAAATTACAGAAATTTCCTTGAATTTAAATTACCGGTAAATTTCTGCAATTTAACCTCTGTTATTTTACGGTAAATTTCTGCAGTTTTACATCTGTTATTTTACGGTAAATTTCTGCAATTTTACATCTGTTATTTTACGGTAAATTTCTGTAATTTAGCGGTATTATACCCCAGCTGCCGGATGTGTGCGGGTGTTGTAGTGGTGTTCCATTTCTTAAGGCTAAATGTATAGCCCTTTTCCTTCACACTCTTTTTTTTAAGGGGTAGGGGTAAAAAATTAAATTGGGATTGAGCCTAAGGGTGCTTTCACATGTTTCCTTAGGTCCGGACCCAGGTTAAAAATATCATACATTGTAGCATTTATCTACAATAGTTTTTGTTCTGTTTCGCACCAGACTGATTGATCTGAACCGAACCAGTTGAAACGAACCAAAAAGCACATCCACATCAGTCATTTGCAAGACGAATTTCATGAACTGCATTTTGATTGGTTAGAATGAACGCATGGGAAACTCATGTGAACAACACATGGAAGTAAACAAAGAGTGGAGGAAAAGTCAGCAGGCAGTATTCACCTTCTCAAAAATCTATGTTTGTCCGTGATCTGCCATAATTGCGGTAGAGTGGCAAAAAACTTTTTCTCATCCCATAATGCGTTCGCAGCTAACTACGGCAGCTGGGTTAGTCCAAAAAGCGAAGTAATTTTTGCATTTGGGTCGGCTCGAAGTCGATTCACATTCTCACCACAAACGAATTGCTCCAGGGTTTGTTTGAAAGCCTACCATAAACCACCTCTTTGAGCAGATCTCCATATGCTTGTTTGTTGCTCACCTGAGTACGATTGCCACTTTCACACCTGCCCAAACAAACCGCACCAAAAAGACAAACGAACTCTAACAAACGAAATTAAATGGACTAAAATTAGCCCAATATTGTGTTTGTCCATATTTGGCCCAGTGTTGTGTTAATAAAACCCAGCATTTGTTTAGAGTGTAGGGATCTGTATTGAGGACTTATCCTGTGAATGTGTTTGCTAAAAATCAGTTTTGTGGACTCATCTTATCGATGTCCATTCTGGGTGCCTTCTGGCTGGGTATGGACCAGATCCAAGTATTTGTTAACCTCGGGATAAGGGAGAGACAGACGTATTAGCATTAGCATTCTCAATACAATGTTGTTTTTGGGAAGTGTCACAAATTCTGGTTGGCCTAATTAAAGCTGCCTAACAGTACCTAATGGTATTTGACTTTTTAAAATTGCATTTATGTGATTTCAACTATATTAAAATATATATGATGTATAATTTGGAGCCAGTGCAGTTTTGACAGAATCAGTCTAATATGATCATATTTCTTAGTTCTAATAAGCACTCAGCATGCAGCATTTTTCACATTACAATAATCTAGCCTTGAGGTCCTAAATGCATGAATTAGCTTTTCTGCTTCTGACATTGAGAACATACACTCACCGGCCACTTTATTAGGTACACCTTACTAGTACCGGGTTGGACCCAATAGCAACAATACTCAGGTAGGCTGTGGTGTTGACACGATGCTCAATTGGTACTAATGGGCCCAAAGTGTGCCAAGAAAAAATCCCCCACACCATTACACCACCACCAGCCTGAACCGTTGATACAAGGCTGGATGGATCCATGCTTTCATGTTGTTGACGCCAAATTCTGACCCTACCCTGCGAATATCACAGCTGAAATTGAGACTCATTAGACCAGGGAACGTTTTTCCAATCTTCTATTGTCCAATTTTGTTGAGCTTGTGCGAATTGTAGCCTCAGTTTCCTGTTCTTAGCTGACAAGAGTGGCACCTGGCGTGGTCTTCTGCTGCTGTAGCCCATCTGCCTCAAGGTTGGATGTGTTGTGCGTTCAGAGATGCTCTTCTGCATACCTCGGTTGTAACGGGTGGTTATTTGAGTTACTGTTGCCTTTCTATCAGCTCGAACCAGTCTGGCCATTCTCCTCTGACCTCTGGCATCAACAAGGCATTTGCGCCCACAGAACTGCCGCTCACTGGATATTTTCTCTGTTTCATACCATTCTCTGTAAACCCTAGAGATGGTTGTGCGTGAAAATCCCAGTAGATCAGCAGTTTCTGAAATACTCAGATCAGCCCGTCTGGCACCAACAACCATGCCACGTTCAAAGTCACTTAAATCATCTTTCTTCCCCATTCTGATGCTCGGTTTGAACTGCAGCAGATCGTCTTGACCATGTCTACATGCCTAAATGCATTGAGTTGCTGCCATGTGATTGGCTGATTAGAAATTTGCGTCAACGAGCAGTTGGACACTTAACTAATAAAGTGTTCGGTGAGTATATGTTGTATTTTATTTATATTTTTAAGGTGAAAAATACAGTTTAACAAATGTTTGAAATCTTTAAATGGGAAACTGGGAAACATCCATACACACTCATTCACACACATAAACTACAGACAATTTAGCTTACCCAATTCACCTATACCACATGTTTTTGGACTTGTGGGGTAAACCGGAGCACCCGGAGGAAACCCACGCAAACACAGGGAGAACATGCAAACTCCACACAGAAATGTCAACTGACCCAGCCGAGGCTCGAACCAGCGACCTTCTTGCTGTGGGGCGATTGTGCTACCCACTGCGCCACCGTTCTGCCCCATTGATGAATTCAAGTTATCTTTAAAAAAATTAAGAAATTTGATATATTATAAACAGGTTTTAATAGTTGTTTTGTATTAGTAGCTGTTTTATATACATTCAACAGAAGCATCTGATGTTAGTAAGAAGCATTTGTGTTTTGGCATCACTAACATCAAGTCTGGATGAACAGCTACAGTCAAGAGGATGTTCATTGAATAGGACTTGAAATTGCGCACAAAGCTTTTAGATGACTTTATTACATTATACATAAAGGGATATTTACCCCAAAATAAAAATTCTTCCATCATTTACTCACCCTTCACTTGTTCGAAACCTGTTTGAACACAAAAGAAGATATGGAAGAAACCTGAAAACCTGTAACCATTGACATATATAGTATTTGTTTTTTCTACTATGGATGTCAATGGTTACAGGTTTTGAGCTTTCTTCAAAATATCTTCTTTTGTGTTCAACAGAAATAAGAAAATTGTAAAGGTGTATAACCACTTGAGGTTGAGTAAATTGTCATTTTTGGGTGAACTCAATTCAATTCAATTCAATTCATCTTTATTTCTATAGCGCTTTTACAATGTAGATTGTGTCAAAGCAGCTTCACATAGAAGATTATAGTGAATTGGAATGGTGTCCGTTCAGTTTTTAGAGTTTAAGTTCAGTTCAGTGTGGTTTAATTTTCACTGCTGAGAGTCCAAACACTGAAGAGCAAATCCATCGATGCGCAGCTCTACAGGTCCCGAACCATGCAAGCCAGTGGCGACAGCGGCGAGGAACGAACTTCACCAATTTGCGAAAGTGAAGGAAAAAAAAACCTCGAGAGAAACCAGGCTCAGTAGGGCACGACCATTTCTCCTATGGCCAAGCGTCTTGTGCAGAGCTGCAGTCTAGGCGCCGGAGGCTGGTGAACGCTGGACGACAGAGAAGACTCGTCTTTCACTGGGGTCCCACTGGAATCAGTCCTTTTCTCTCCACTCCTCCATGACCACCACAGCAGCTCCTCAGGATACGGCCTGATCTTGGATTATGGAAACCTTGGGGTCATCTCTTCACAGGTCTTGGTTTGCATTAGTGGCACTGCATAGTCTCTGGGGGCCTCGGGATGAGTATCCCCAGGTGGAAATAGAGAATAAAGAGAATAATTAGCGTAGCTGCTGTTCATAGTGTATATAAACGAGATGCAAAAACCTGCGTGGAGCAGATTCATGCATCATACCGTTATGCAATGCATTGAGTGTATGCTTTACTAAAAAGATAGGTCTTTAATCTAGTTTTGAACTGAGAGAGTGTGTCTGAGCCTCGAACATTATCAGGAAGGCTATTCCAGAGTTTAGGAGCCATAAATGAAAAGGCTCGACCACCTTTACTCGACTTTGCTATTCTAGGTACTACCACCAGCCCTGAGTTTTGAGATCTTAAAGAGCGGGTTGGATTGTAGCGAGACAGAAGGTCGGTTAGATAAACAGGTGCTAGATTATTTAAAGCTTTATAGGTAAGAAGCAATATTTTATAATCAATACGGAACTTAACAGGCAGCCAGTGTAAAGAAGATAAAATTGGGGTGATATGATCATATTTTCTAGACCTGGTAAGAACTCTGGCAGCTGGAACTATCCCTAGCAGACAACTAGGGTCAACAAGATATCTCCTATTGAAACTGCATGTTCCTCGCAAGCTTTCTGACAGAACATTTAATCTTCATTGTTCATTCTTGTTAGATATAAATACTGATTGTAGCCACAAAACTCCATCATATAAATATATTTAAACTTCAACTGCATGCTAAACTCTACCACGTCACTCTCTGTACTATAAAGTACATAAAATTACACATATTTTCCACATTTACTCTCCTAATGCAGTCACATGCCAGGCATGCTGGGTACTTAAAATTGATTGCCAGGTTAGTTAAAGGGATAGTTCACCCAAAAATTTAAATTTACTCATTATTTACTCCCCTGTAGTTCCAAACCTTTAGGAGTTTCTTATGTTGAACACAAAAGAAGATATTTCGAAGAATGTTAGAAACATGTAACCATTAACTTCCATAATAGGAAAAATAAACACCATGGAAGTCAATAGTTACAGGTTTCCATCTGTCTTTACAATATCTTCTTTTGTGTTTAACAAAAGAAAGAAAGTATGGTTTGGAACAAGTAACAAATAAGTAAATGATAACAGAATTTTCAGTTTGGTTTGAACTATCCCTTTAAGTCAACAAAAACGTTGTTGTCAGAACAAAAAAAAGTTTTTGAGTTTCATCTTAATAAATTTCTACTGCTTTCACCTCATTTTAAACTAACAAATATTTTATGTATTATTTACTTCTAGTTTTGTGGTGCAACATCCATACAATGTAAAGTTCATTTTTACCTATATTGGAACAGTATAAATTCAGACATAGGAAACTTAAGCTTTTGCTTAAATTTAGCTTCTTTCTTCAACTCTCCCCAAAATTGTTCGTAATGGACTAAAGCGATCGTACACATTAATACGAATTAGCTACTAAATCAAAGAGTTACGTGAGATTGCGTTGGACAAATGCACAATATTTCTTTTCATGTTCTTACTGTATACCAGGGCATTTCCAGTGTGATTTTTTTTTAAATATATGTGTTAATTATTTCATTAGGTTTTAAAATTTCAAAAGAAATATATAATCATTTTTAGATATTCTTGAAAATAATAAAAGGAAAAGGAAAAAAGTCAGGTCCAATTGAAAGGCAAATGTTTGGATCTCTGTCTTCACCCACGCTGCATGCCAGATGGCTTGTATGTGATTTTTTTGGGGCTGACCATATGTTGAAGGCTTGTTTGTGCTTTAAACTTACCACCTTCATGATACCAGTTTCAAGAGGCCGAGGATTTTTTTTTGTCACAATTAATACATAATTTAGTGATTTATATTTATTTTATTAATGCAGTCATTTACAATATTTATATAAAGGGATGATGGAAAATCTGCCTAAATCATTCGTTTCTGTCCTTGTTGTTTTCCCATTACTGTTAACTACTGGTTTGTTTCTCTGTTGACAAAAAGTTTTACATTGTAAAAGTTGCTGGCTTCCACACAATCGATTTGTGTTGGGGCAACATGAAGGAATTAAGTTAATTTATTAGTTTTAGCAAATTTAAGTGGATTGAACATACAACAATTAAGTTGTCCCCCCAAAAAACTCAAGAATTGTGTTGTTTCCAGTTCATTTTAAATAAGTAGTTTGAGCAAACAGCACAAGTCATTTTTTGAGTGTACAAATCTGCAATTTTCATGAATAAAGATAATAAACAAAACGGCATCAACCAGTGGTTTCATTGTCTGACTATCATGTATTAAAGGGATTTTCACCTCAAGTCATTCAGTAGAACAAAAAAGCAACAAAGATTATTGAAACCTTTGTCACAAAGTTGATTATGATCAAGTTTTTTGTGATGGCATATCATTTTTGTTGATTTAACTATCCTGGCAATCGATCTTTAGTTCCCAGCATGCTTGCAATGTGACTGCATTAGGAGAGTAAATGTGAAAAATAAGTATCATTTTATGTCCTTTTTTTAAAAAGAGTGTGAATTAGTAGTGTTTAATGTTCAGCTTTTTTGTTTTGTGGCTACCATCACTATTTAAGTCAAATTTTGTGAACAAACAAGAATTAAGATTTCAGCTAAAAACGTTTGGTGAACTAACATCTAGTTATAATGTGCTGAACTATCCCTTAAAATTAAGCCTTTTTCCATGTTTTAAGAATTGGGATTTTCTGTGTTTTAGTTTGCCATAAATGTATGCTCTTTCATGACATGATGCTGCATACTGAGAAGGATGAACTGTGGATCAAAATTGCCTAAACTGTAAACTTATTGTTCTCCATAGCTTCATTAAACCCAACATATCCAAACCCCCTCTCTTAAGAGGGTTAGCAGCTAAACTCCAAAATGTATGTGCAACAATAAAAAATAAACCCTTACAGTTATTCCTTCACCTTCATCTTACTCTTTATAAAAATATTAAATGAAAGAAAATGATGTGCCCTAAGCAATGTCAGGTGACATTGCCAATGTGGTACATAGAAAATAGTGCAAAATTTAGTTTTTCCTATCGATTTGATTATTTTTATGTGTTCACTTATTGTAAACAAAATACTTTTCTGTAATATACGCGATTTGTGAGTATAAAGACATAATATGAAAGGTTTGGGGATAAACATCACTTTAATTTATGGCTGCTATGATTTAATTTAGATTTTACCATGCACTTGTCAGTCCAGCGTATTATCAACAGTAATACTACGTATTATCAACCATTTTTAGAAAACAAAATATATAGAACGCCATAGATCTCAACACTTTCATCTTAGTTACTAATATAGGGCTACTGTATATTTGGGTTTATAACACAGAAGTATTGGATATGTGTTCGTTAAGTAAAATTAAAATTAGGCAAGGCAACTATAGGGAATCAGCTTTTTTTTCAATCTGTTATGAACATGATGCAGCTTAAATATATGAAGCATTATGTAACGTAAATGTGCTTAATGAACGGTGTTAAGTGTGGATAAAATTTCACCATGGCTTTGACTGTGGCTGCACACATAATCATTTTATTTATGGAATATTTTGTAGGTTTTTTTTTTTTGTTTGTTTGTTTTTTTGTTTTGAGAAATACTTTAATGCACCAGAAACATAGGGGAAAAATGTATCAGTCGTTCACTGTTGCGTTGCATCATGAAACCGAGGACAATTGGGATCATAATTTCCCGCTCAAACATAAAGTTAAGGAAGTCCGCGTCACTAGAAAAATCTCTTATAGAATATTAGAGATGCTAAAAAACAATATTCTAACTAAATTACTGATTCTAAAACTGTTGCCTATTTTTTTCTTTTTCTTTTAAGAGTATGTGTGTGTGGCCTGTTTAATAAAGAACTCGTTTCAAACTGCAATTATTGTTATAATTTTTTTGTAATTTAAGACTAACATTTTTTTCTTTTCGTATCCATCTTTCAGGTTTTATCTCTGCAATAAGAACATTTGAAAACGATCTCCTAAAAATAAACAATCAAGAATCAAAGAAATTCGAAGCATAATTATTTTATTCATCACTTGGTTCACAAACACATTTCCATAATGTTTCCTTCAGGGACATCCATTTTGCCATTAATAATTAACACACAGTGTTTACGACAACTTTGCACAGACCAAATGAAATAAAGTCAATTGTGCAAACCTCAGAAATACATTTTAACCCTTGGGGTTTACAATTGTGTTGTTTACAACCCATAATATTTAAACCCCAACGAGGATTGCATTACGTTATGCTCATAGAATACGGTTTCCATGATCTGTGCTCACTGGATTCATTTACAAAGTAGCCACATTTTAGGCAATAAATACTTAAAATCTTTACATGTAATCTCAATCACAGGCTTTACGTTTTACAACGACAAATAAATATTATACATTTAATTAAAAAAAACAATTTCCCTGAAGACTTGTTGCACACTTGGGTCACCACGGTCTCCACATGTCCTCAGCTGCCTGTGGCGCAGGCTGGGGTTGGCTTGGAGCTGGCACGGTGCTAATGGGGTTCTCCATTGAGCTGTTGTTCCTCAGGCTCACAAGTCTCTGGTGCATTTGTGAAATCATTTTTGAGTTCTGAGCACAGCAGTTCTGGCAGGACGATGAAGAAGACACCATCGACTGCTGGATGAACTCGTTGACGCGCTGACGGGCTTCTGTTTCCAGGTTAGACTGCGGGAGCACCGTAGATATGCGCTGCAAACAGGCTTTATAACCCTCCTTATAGCTGTCTGTTTGACCTTTGAGGAGAAAAAGGAAGAAAATTAACCATGTGTTCGTTTTGAAATAATAATGCAGACGATTAACAAACGATGAAAATGTGGAAAAGGGCAAATTCGATAGCTAACTCACCTTTAGCTGATGAGGAAGGAAGATCTCTCAGGAACCGGACGGTCATTTCGAGAATGTCAGCTTTCTCGAGCTTTGAATAACGTGAAGCCTACGAATTAAAGTGATTTAACAGATTAGCATATTGTTCAGAAACTGACATAAACTTGGATTTATAAGTATTGTATGTATGGCCAAAGAACCAAAGTTAAGATACTTACATCTTTGCCGACCAGTGGGAGAATAAGAGTTTTTAAGTGATTGAGGCTGTCGTTAATGCGAGCCCGCCTTCTCTTTTCCATCAATGGCTTGAGAGTCTGGGGAAGAAAAGAAGAAGAAGAAAGAAATTGGTCAACATGAGTGTGTGTTTTAGGATTTTATAAGTACAACCGTTAAAGGATTCAGGGGTGTTCATTAAAAGAACTGAAAATCGCCCTCACCTTTCTCAGTTCATGTGCCTCTTTTCTCTGAGCTACAGTCATTCGAGAGCCGAATGAGTGGGGATGAGCTTCGGTAATAATGTTTGGAGTCATGATTTGATCGGTTGGTTTCTCTAGATGTGCTCTTGATAGAGGAATTGAGAGTTTTGTGGTCAGGATGGAACAGAGGGGTCTTTTATAGGCCCCTTTGGCGTGTAGGGAGGGTCTCCGATCTATTGTGTCGCATTTAGTTTGACGCCGAGGAGAAAAGATCTGATCTAGCTGTCCCACAAGCCATCTGTTGATTGATGATCGCTTCAACCAAACCACTGGTATGTGCGTGACTGATACTTACAATTTTCGTTGATAGCTTACATATACCTCAGCATGTTTGCATGCTTATAAACTAGTTATGATTCTTAAATAATTCAGCATGCCTATATCACGTGGAAATTAAAATAGTTAAGAAGGCACACTAGGCCTATTTCGCATTTTGGTTTAATGCGTATTGTCTAAAAAGGCCAAATACAAGTGACAATTAGGTTAATTTTGCATTTGTAGGCTACTATTGTTTTTACAGTTCTGTTGCATTGTTCTATTACAGTGTGTGCTTTAAGTTGTTTTGTTTCACAAGTAAAGCCGACATTTATTGGCTAAATGATAAATAATACAGGGCATGATGCTTGCAATAATTAACCAAGCCACGCTATGTTGTTGACATCTGTTAACAGACCATGTTGGGTAGCCTATAAGTTCTTATTTTTCTATCATACAACAAAACGTAGGCTATAGCATATTTTACAGTTAATTATTACAAGTCAGCTAACGACTAAAGTTTGCAATACAACATAAAGTGTAGTATTTAAAATATCCCCAATAATTTTACAGAAATAATATGTTTGGGTTTAGAAATAAACGAGAATATAAAGTTTGGGTGTAGAAATAATGTTTCATTCATATAACAGAATTGAGGGATTGCTTGCCTTTTTTAACATGCAGGCTATAGCCCACTGTTGCATTTTGCAATGACAATACATTTTAAAAGCAGTTGGGAGTTATATTGAAGGGCTAACTTCTGATTTCAAATCAGTCGTGATCTCACGCGCCTGGCACGCGCCGTTAGTAACAGATGGATGCCTGGTCCTCCAATCACACCAAAGCGCGCCACTAATTTGAACCCCAACCCCCTGGAGTCCGGGACTGCAGAACTCTTCAGTCACCTGTTTGCTATATTACCACCCTATCACGTTGCAGCGTTTGTGGCGTGTCTTTCCAAACTACTGGCGTCTGTGTCTGAGCCATATGACCGAATATGGCAATAAAGCTTCATTGAATTACACAAAGAATTTTTTTTCTTTTTGTTGGGGGTTGGGTTGGGTTTGAGGAACGCCGGGAATATAGTGACACGTATAGAAGATTAAACGAACATGCAAAGTGCATGTTGGTATCTTTTGTTTGCCTGCATCTTGTATAATGTATGCAGCAGGTGTAAGACTTAAACATATTGGGGTAGGTAACTGGAGGTGTATTAATTTAAATAATAATATATATAAATTTAATAATGGAAATTATTAGAGCACAAACTATTGATGTTGCACTAAAGACCTTTTGCATTTCCATCAGAGCTGTAGGCACGCGTCACAGGCTCCGAGAGCGCATCAATTAACCTCCAGTGTAGCTGACTTGTGCTTGTCATGTCTGGGGGACGATGTATAAAAACACATTGAATGAGTTTGAGCTGTCTTTAAGCTAGCGTGGGTACCCATCTGTGCAAGTTGAATAGGCCTACATTGAATAAAAACACTCATATATTGCCTCCTCCGTATGGTAAAAGCCCAACTCAAAGAGCTAAGTGCCTATCAGTTTGTTTGGTGTTCTCTTTATTTTGACACAGACTCAAATGCAAGTCAACATGTTAATGTTCTTTTTGCAAGTTAACATTAAAGGGTTAGTTCACCCAAAAAGGAAAATGTACTCACTATTTACTCACTGTCAAGTGGTTCCAACCCTTTATGAGTTTCTTTCTTCAGTTGAACACACACTAAAGAAGATATTCTGAAAAAACTGAAAGCCCGTAACCTTTGACTTCAATAGGAAAAACAAATATTATGGAAGTCAATGGTTACAGGTTTCCAACGTTTTTCAAAATATATTCTTTTGTGTTTAGCTGATTAAAGTAACTCATAAAAGGTTTGAAACGAGTAAAGCGTGAGTAAATAATGACAATATGTTGCAGAAGCTCAGAGTTACTCTTTGCCAGATTTTGATCATTAAGTGTGCGTTATTTCTCCTTGATTTCTCTGATTTAGGCTCCGTCGGTAATTCGGATTTGTGAATTACACTTTATATAAACTTAAATTCGGAACTAATATTAGCGGAATGAGCATTATTGGCAGTTCTCTCTCTCTCTCTCTCTCTCTCTCTCTCTCTCTCTCTCTCTCTCTGTGCATCTCTTTCTCTCTCTCTCTGCATCACATTGAGAGCAGCAGATCCAGTTTGTTGTCAGTCTCTTTAGTCGCAAACAATTAGCAGAATATTTAAATGTGTGACATCAATATAAAAATTAAAGTTTATTTATGTCTAATTTGTTACAGTATGTTTATTTTCTTTATTACCCATTGGTTTTCAGAATTATGTTCAATCTTAATCTACTCTGATTCAAATCGTTTTTTCAATGTTTTGATGTACAGTAATAGGCCTAGACTAAACTATTCTTCAGAATAATGAACAGTCCAGCTTACACCCCAGAAAGTACATTTCTAAAAGTATTTTATAAACCAATATGAGTAGGCATGGGACGATAACCGTTTCCAAGGTATACCGCGGTTTGGAAAAGTCAAGGTTTCTGCAATACTGTTCCTAAGGTATGTGTACGATTTTTCATTTACTTTTTTTTTTTAGGACAACAGTATCTCCAGCAGAAAGATATCCAAAGATGCCTTTTTAAATAGTAAAAAAAAATCTGTTTTTGAAATAAATGAAGACAGCAGAAGTCAATAATTCATTTGAATTATTTAGCCTGACATGTTTACTGCTCCAAAATATTTTAAATGTTTCTTAAAATAAAATATATTGTGTTTAAAAGGGAAAAAAGTTTTTGTTTTTTACCCAGGCATTTAAAAAGAATATAATTTAGAGCAGTAATCACAATAGCCAAACCGTGAAACCTTGATATTTTTATCCAAGGTTATCATATCGTCAGAATCTTATACCGGCCCATGCCTAAGTATGAGGTGCACTGAAAAAGGTAGACAGTTAATGGTATTTTCATGTTCATATTTATGTGACGCACAAAACAAGTCTTAGGTTGCACTGGTATATTTGTGGCAATAGCCAAAAATGCACTGTTTGAGTCAAAATTATCCATCTTTATTTTATGCCAAAAATCATTAGATTATTAAGTAAAGAATATGAAGACGTTTTGTAAATTTACGTTGCATAAATATATCAAAACATAATTTTGATTAGTAATATGCATATTGCTAGGACCTTATTCTGGACAAAAGTTGTATGTATCTCAGCCAAATATTGTCATATCCTAACAATCCTTACATCAACGAAAAGCTTATTTATTCAACTCAACTCATGTCCAGATTTATTAAACTCAATCCAAATTTACCATTAAATCTTTTAAATATATTTTAAATATGTCTAATATTCATATTCATGTCTAATATAGGTCTAAACCCGTGTGCTTTTTTTTATTTTTCCAAAGCAACACAATGTAAAAACATTAAAAGGAAGAAAGAAAGAACAAAAGAAAGAAAGAGTCACCAGAAAACGTAATTTGTCATCCGAAAATTTAGATATTACATTTATATTAAAATGCTACAAAATCACACTAAATAACAATGGAATGTTTATAATCAGGTAAAAATATAGCTTTAAAAAACATTAATTATTAAGGCTATACAGAGAAAATCTGAAGAATTAACAACGCAAGGCTTTATGTATGAATTGAGGATTAAATCGAATACATGCTGTTTATTTCACATCAAAAACAAGCCAACGTCGCAGACAGACATAACAGAAAGCCCAAATAAAGTATGCTTCCCAAGCCAAAACCAACGCTGCTGGCAAACAGCTGTTGACGTGTAATATTGCATACTATAGCCTAGGTATGTGTTGTTCAGAACCTAAAACCTAACGTGTGTGTGTGTGTGGGATGGATGAGCTGGCATGTGGGGTTTCGCAAAGCTGCGCGTCTCTCTCAGCATCACGCCGAGACTGAAGATTCAGTATTTGTTTGTCTGTGCTTTTTCTGTAGTTGCTTTAATTGCATAACTGAGTTTAACAGGCCTATCAGTCGCTAAATAATAGTCAAATTATTGATATAGCTCTTTGAATTAAGAAGTTTCATTGAAGCAAGAGTATCGAGCAAGATTTAGTTTCTCTTTATAGACAAAGGCTGAAGCAGAGACCAATTTTAATATTTATGCAAATCTTATGTTTCTTAGAAAGCTATATCAAATACACTAAATAATGCTGGTTCTTCTTTTTTATTAATTTGCAAAATCATGCAGTCTTGACTCGTGCTAGTGACAGACCCGAAAATGTAATAAAAATAGAAAAACAACAACAATCTAATCGAAATCTATGTATGTTGCAATTATCAAAACCCAGACAAAGGCCGAAAGATGAACATACGCGTCCATCAGCCAAACAATAACTTATAAGCTACACCCATAGGTGAATTTCGAAACCCATCAACAACATACCTAGCATTAGCAACATCCAATCCTAATTCAAATACCCAAGCTAGAAGCCAAGCCAAATGAATGCGCATCTGGTGATGCTATGTTTCATACAAAGACTTGTTTGCCTCATGTAATGATTCGCCGATAGTTTATGTGACGTAACATAGGTTAAAAAAGCTTCCCCATCTTAATCTCGAGGCAGAATTGCGTCAGCACAGTTTCTGTTTGATGGATCTTTTAAAATTTGTTTTCTTGATTTTTTAAATTATATATAAAAGGTTCTAGAAATGTCCTCAGGTAATATCTGAAGAAAAGACTAGGCGTAAAGTACAATAGACCCTCAGTCACCGCTCGCGCTGGGCACGAGAACGGCACGAGCCACGGGGACAAAAGGCCAGATGGCTGTGCAATTATAATGAATTATAGATAAGGGTTCCTTCTTGTTCGTTTTCTTCTAGTTTTAAAGTATGGATAATATGTAGCTACATTTTTATAATTTTTTATTACAAAGTCCTATATATGTGGTTATCATAGCGCAGTGATATTAACAGCTACTTAACTGTAAATATTGTATGCTAAAAGATCGCATTGTTCCGTTTTTGCGCTAAGACACTTACATGAGTTTGATAGCATGGCGACCTCTGAAAGGGCGGACACCCTCCACGCCCACAAAGCGCGTGCTTGCTCTTCATTTGCGAGCAGGCTCTCTGAGTAAATGGGCGCTCAATACAAGCACACGACTGAGCTTTCACAGCACGCTTTCACGGGGCATCAGAACGTGTTCAGAGTGGTCGCAATTGAGATCAGGTAAGTTTATGTGTAATATTGTGGTATTATTGCGATGAAAGTACGAGTGATTAGACCTCAGTTTTCAGATTATTCTCATTGCACTGTAAATGCTTTGTAACGTTACCTAAAATGCGGTTCACACGACTAACCATCGCCTTATTCGTATTACTGCCTATGTATGGTCAATGGATTGTAAAAGCTACGAAAGTTAATATTACCTCTAAAGTATGGGCAGATTTTAATATTCATAGCAATATAATACTGTAATCAGTTTATATAAACAAAAAACGTTGTCTTTTGTGACTGTTGTCATGTCATCTTGTCACCGTCAGTCTAAACAGTAGGCTATTTCTGTGCAACCTGCTTTAAAGATAAAATATGACCAAAATAGGCCTTTATAATCAGTTTAAATGTCATGATTAATGTTGTGTGCATAAAATGTAAGGTTATTGCACTACACTGCACATACCCATTTGCAAATATCCACTGTACGTATCCATTTGTAAATTTTGGCTATTATTATACATATATACATATCTATTTGTAATTCCTGATTATAGTAAATAGCAACCTGTTCGTATCTATTTGCATAATCCTGATTATTAATAGCAACCTGTATGATCGTCTATTTGTAAATCCTTGATTGTAGTATATTCTTCTATAAATATTACCCATAGTTTTCTGTAAGTGCACTAATTAATACCTATATCCTGCACTTGTTGCTATTGCACTCATGGTTAGACCTAAACTGCATTACGTTGCCTTGTACTAGTACACAATGACAATAAAGTTGAATCCAATCTAATATGTTTTAGTTGCACGGAATAATCTGCACTGAATTGAAAAAAAAAAAAGGTACCTGAACAATTGTCTCTAAGAAATGTTACAAATTATTACATAGAAACGAGAAGTAACATTTAACATATCGTTAAAGTCACGTGGACTGAAATAGTGTTTTCTTTTAAAACGCAACTACTGAAGTTTTATAATAGAACAACTTACAGAAATAATTGTGACGTTGCATATACTTTAAACTCTAATTATAACAAAATTATTTTTTATATTATTATTTTTATGTATTTTTAAAATGTGAAATGTATCGTGTTATGTTAAGCAAATATCAGTTGCTATATTAATTAACTATTAATACTATTAATATTAACATTTTTGCGGTCTGAAATTGATTATGGTGAGTGCATCACATGTGTAGCCTTACATGTTTTCAGCAAACAATGATCCAATTCTTTTATGTAAAATTGTGTTTATAACATTTATTTTTAAGAGTGGGTATTTAGTAATATTCAAGTATGCTAATGTAATGCACGTAATGCTTTTAACCTGATGCTTTGGTGTTTTAAGGAGATCACCTGTAGAAGCTGGATCATAAAATGTGTAATTGAATCATTGCATTTCAGTTCAGTGACCTCCACCGCAGCACAAGTAAGTATACAAGGAAGTAGAATCTTTTTGTGTTCTTATTTGTGTTCTTTTTTAGAATGCAGTGAGAAAGTATAAATATCTTGTAGCTGGCTGCAGTACAGTAGCCTATACAAACAGCTTTACACTTACATGGTGCTGTGCGCATGTTTAATGCGCTGTAATTACAGTATGGGTGTAATATCACAATACATGAATCAATATTTAATTTGCATTATTAATAGCACTGTCGCCTCACAGCAAGAAGGTCGCTGGTTCGAGTCCCAGCTGGGCCAGTTGACATTTCTGTGTGGAGTTTGCATGTTCTCCTCGTGTTGGCGTGGGTTTCCTCCGGGTGCTCCGGTTTCCCCCACAGTCCAAAGACATGCGCTATAGGTGAATTGAATAAACTAAACTGGCCGTAGTGTATGTGTGTGAATGGATGTGTATGGATGTTTCCCAGTACTGGGTTGCGGCTGGAAGGGCATCCGCTGCGTAAAACATATGTCAGAATAGTTGGCGGTTCATTCTGCTGTGGCGACCCCAGATAAATAAGGGACTAAGCCGAAGGAAAATGAATGAATGAATTGAAAACGATATTAAGTTATGGATACAATGCAGTTATAGATCAACAAGTAACTTTGAACGTTTGAACAGGCAAATTCGTGTTGTTGTTGGATTGCAGACATGGAATAGGCCTACATGGAATGCAGCCTAGGTAATAGGCTATATAATTGACATATTGTAACGCTCAAACCTATTCTTGCTCTCATAAACCCAATAGAGCTCCCTTATTCAATATTTTTCATTTTTATTTATTTATTATAATGCTTTATATGTCCCATTGCGGTCTTGTCCACGTGTAATTAAGAGAATAATTAAATATCGCATGTTAATATGTGTTCTTGAAGTTGCAAAAGTTGTTTCATTTTTAAATTTCTTACTTCTTCTTACCTCGTTTTAGTAACAGAAGTAGCAAATCATTGTTCGCTCCATAGTAATTAAACGTAGGCCTATCATGTAGACACTTTACTAAGAATTGTTATACTATAAACTATGGATTCCTAATAAAAGTTTATATACTATACTAATATAAACTATAGTAGGCTAATTACAATGAATTATGCATCATTACATACATATAACTAACCCTAAACCTAACCCGCATTCTACCCATAACCATATAGTAAATGCATATAGTTAATCGTTCTCAAAAGTGAAATGAATAGACGCATTTTGTTGTTCCTGGAACATCATTCATGTCCGAAAATGTAATCCAAACCTTAAACCTAAGCCTAATCGTAAATTATCTTGAGCATAAACTGGTTTCTCGGTCAGAACTGATTGGAATAGTGATCCAGGATCAACATTAATCGGCATGGTGTGGCAAAGGGTTAGGTAGGGGATATAGAATATAAGCAAAAAATTATTTTTCCTTTTGTTACACAACACTTTAGCTATATGTACTGAATGTGACGCATTATTATAAGAAATATACTGGGCTTTATAAGCTAAAATGGTTTAGGGGTATATAGTTATTATTTTATTTGTAAAATGATATTCTATACTGGGCTGCACGGTGGCGCAGTGGGTAGCACGTTCATTCCGCTGTGGCAACCCCAGATTAATAAAGGGACTGAAAGAAAATGAATGAATGAATATTCTATACTTTGTATCTATGGGTAGTCTATAAAACACAAAGTGTGTGTGCGTGTGTGTGTGAATGCGAAATAAACATATTTTTCTACTTGGCTTTTGTGTCTTCATTGCTAACATCAAACCAAATAAGCACGCAAAAAATAAAGTATTTTCCATTCCTCTGTGTTGTGTCTTATTTTAAATATCTGCACAATTGTTTCTATAAAACAATTTTTATAGAAAATTGCTTTATTATTTGCAACTTTAAGCAGATCTTGATCTTTAAGTCGATCTGAGATTTTGTTGTTCTCAATGCTCTGTTAAAAAACATTAAAGCTCCTTGAGGTAACAACTGAATATAGATTTTTATACCATATTATCCTGAGATTGAAAAATAAATACAGAAGGGTATGTATGTATTCAAATAAGCAATAACACATAGTCTTGTATACTATTTCATGAAGCCGATACGATCTCATCTGAGCGGCGCTAATGAATGGCACGCGCTGGAGTGGCAGATGGGCCACAATGTGGAACAACACGGTGTGTGAAGGAACGACAAATAAACAACTCGCGTAGGAATTTTAAGATGTACAAGAAAACCTATATTAATACTAAACTGATGATTTAGTTTGGAAAATCAAACAAACAAATACATTAAAAAATACAAAAAAGCATCTATAAGCTATATATTTTTAATTGAAGGTCATCATGACGCGCTGCGTCAATACTAAAATAAAGGTCAAAAGGAAAATCAATGCTGAAAGAACAGAATTAAATATTTTTTTTTTAGCAATAATAAAAATTGTGTGCAATGCATGAAGGAAAAGAACAATTGTAGCCTATATGTTGTTCCAATATGCAATGTTTTAACATTGCATATTGGAACAACATATAGGCTACTGTAACCTAAAGTAGGCCTTTTCTTAATTAAAAAGCAGGAATTAAAGTGTATCCATCAAGTGTGTTTTAAAGTGCAGATTGTGCATACAAGAATGCCGTGTTTGTTTCCCAGCTCTCTATGGATAGGGTTGAAACAGTCTAGGAACAGTCCCATGCGGGATTGGCAGCAGATGGCGAGCACAATGGAGTTTCGGTTGGCCTAATTGGAGGGAAATTTGAATAACTGTCACACGCTCGGCGCGTGCACTTTATATCCCTTTTTTCCCATGCTCTCTTCCTTTCAGAGGGTGACCGTTAGATTATCTTTCTGAACTGCTCTTGGTAGCCTACTTTCACACGGGTAATTTGTGAGGAATTTTTCCAATATCCGTTAGACAAAGCTCATTTAACTGCTGGGCTGAACTAAATCTTTGATAGAGCCCACAAAGATGTTCACAACAATGATGTTAAATAAAAGTGAATAGGTAAACTTGGGTCACAAAACACAACACGTAAAAAAATATGCACTTGAAATTAATCTTGACAAGTTATAGAGCCTCAAAATCAGTTTATTGTTGACTCTATTCTAATTATGATATCACCCAATCAAAAGTAACCAAATCATAAATAGTTTCATCAGCAACTAATAATAATAAACAATAATAATAATCACACACATCATGCATATATATTCATTCATTCATTCATTTTCTTTTCGGCTTAGTCCCTTTATTAATCTGGGGTCGCCACAGCGGGATGAACCGCCAATTTATCCAGCATATGTTTTTACGCAGCGGATGCCCTTCCAGCCGCAACCCATCACTGGGAAACATTCATACACACTCACTCACACACACACACACATACACTACGGACAATTTTAGCTTACCCAATTCACCTATAGCGCATGTGTTTGGACTGTGGGGGGAAACCAGAGCACCCGGAGGAAACCCACGCGAACACGTGGAGAACATGCAAACTCCACACAGAAACGCCAACTGACCCAGCCGAGGCTCGAACCAGCGACCTTCTTGCTGTGGGGCGAACGTGCTACCCACTGCGCCACCGTGACGCCCATGCATATATATATATGAAGGCAAATTATTTGTATTTAAAAATATATATATAAGCCTATATTTTATTTTTGTTTTATATTTCCCAAGTTTCACAGTGTTTCCAATAATATCATTTTTCCTTGTGTGTTTTTATAAGGCATTAGTTTGGCTGGAATAAAAGCAGTTTTATATTTTCTAAAACAATTTCAAAGATTAATATTATTAGCCCCCTTTATAAATAATATATATAGATTTTATTCAGAATAAATCACTGTTGTCTATTGACGTGCCTAATGAACCTTGTATCAAGATAAGTTAGTTATTAGAAATGAGTTATTAAAACAATTACGTTTGAAAATGTGTTTTAAAAAATGGTCTCCGTTAAAAAGTTCTCGGGAAATTTAATAATAGTTTTGACTTCAACTGTATATGCCTATAAAGTTTAAACGAAGTAGAACAATCTGTACTTCTTTAAAACTGTATTTATTACTTTATTTATTATGCCTTAAGGTAAACTTATGTATTTTTTTTGTATTAAAAATCTATTTGATTATTCAAAAGGCATAGTTTGGGTTTTAAAATAATATTTTAAACATTTGTAATTACCCCAGAACACTGTAAAACATATATTTCTGATTTATTTATTTTGAATTTTGCTGGTGTAACACAAAAAACACCAAATCTTTATGAGATGCGTATTTGACTCTTTGTAAGTGCTGCGCAACTATAGACAATCACTCAACCAGAGATCTAAGCTGTCCTGTGAGACCAGTCCTGCAACAGTCCCTGAGGGATTATCCATTAATAAGCCTGGCTCGTGCGCCTCGGAATAGTTAAATAGATGAGGATGGCACGCGCCAGGCACGAGACTGACGCCAAATGGTTGATCAGCATAAAGCACGCGCCGGCTCCAGCTGTTGCGCTTTTGGATGATTATACAACGGGTGTAGTGTGTCGGTTACATAAAAATGCAGTAGCCTATAAGCTATAGAAGTGTTTAATTTATCAGTAGTAAATGTTTAGTTCATCGAGTAAACATGATTAAAAAGCTATATTACTGCAAACGCATTGCTGTTCTGCACTTTATTGTGAATAAAGAATATCAAAATAAGAATCGTCTGCATAACTTCTACCATCATGAGTGAACATTTAGGCTCGAAAAATGCGCATTTATTTTTAATTATTTTAGAACAAAAGTTTAGGATTCTAGAATAGTAGTGGATATAAATCGTTAAATATTTATCAAGGCACACAAGATTTTAAAAAATACAATTACAAAAGGGCCGACTATACTGGGAAAACCCGACCACACAGGTCAGTTACGGTATGCCCATCTAATTTTTAACTTATAGGCTATTTGAAATAATTATAATAAATAAAAAATGGGTCCAAAATGCAGTAACTATAGAGTGATCCAGTCTATTATCCTGTGGAGTCAAATAAAAAAAAAGATGTGCATTGTTTAGCTATAAAATACATTACTATTATAAGAACGCTTACGTAACAATGAATGTAATAAGAAAACTATATCACTGTAAAAAAAAAAAACTGGTTGCCTTAAATTTTAAGCTGAATCAAATGAACCTTATGAGTCTATTGAACTTATATTATGTTAAACTGACTTAAAACAGCTTGCGTAACTTATAAAATTAAGTTAGAACATAATTAACTTAGTTTAATAAGTTATAATGACCTAAAAACATATGCTGTCAGGACTAATTGATCATATAATTTTTTACAGTGTAGTAATAGCCATAAAAATTATCAGCTCTCCACCTCAGTACTGAGAACAAACGAATAGTAAAATGTAAGCAAGTCTGTTTAATTGCTGATATTTAATTTTTCATCTAAAACGTGCATTCTCAATGATTAACAAAATATTGTACGAGCCTGCCATCTATTGGTAAAAGAGGGCCTGCAAGCCATTTCAGGTGATAAAGCCAGCAGGTGGCACCTGCGCGTTCGAAAAAAACAGGCACAGTGATGATATTACACATAAAAGCCTATAATAACATATATATAAATAATAACAATCTACTTTTTCTATTGTTTTGCAGAGAAAGTTTAAAAACATGTGCTGTTCTCTATATAGATATATTGCTGCATACCTACAAAAAAAAGGTTTTTGAAATATTAAAATAACAAATTGCATGACGTCACAAACATCAATACGAAAAATGTGCATGCAATTACCAACTTTAAATAAAAAAACAATTAAGCAGACATCCCGTAACCAAACAGCGTCATCATGACGCGCTGTCCCTTTAACATCTGAGCCGATTTGAGTGGGGCCAACATGTTACAGTTCTCCTCCCCTTAATGGATTATTCACAAGTTCAGTCCCTCAAGACTTCTGAACGAACCGTTTGACAACAGGCCAAATAGCCTACTTCGCATAACGCGCTAGGGACGCATGGGTTTTGTGGGGACACTGTTTAGTTCGGTCTGTGTGCCGTTAGGAATCGAGGAGCGCAACAGGTGAAATGCTGCGAGTGCACAAAGTATAGTCAATGGGATGGATACATTCATAGACGACTAGGATCGTAAAGAAATGCTTGGCTTGTCTTCTGTGCGCACAGTGAATGGAGGTAGGCCTGTTTTACGCCACATAAGTCCTACTATAATGTCGCAACATAGGTCCTAGATATAGGTCAAGTACCGTTATGGTGTGGTGACTCAAACAAAGAGGGATGGACGGAACAAAGTGACACCCTTACCGGGAGGCTGCGCGGAAAACGCTTTCTGTAGTGTGGACTAATAATAACTGACGCTTAATGGTGCGCTAATAGTCATTTGTTTGGAGGCGCTGCATCATCATGATGGTTGAAAGGACACTTCTCGCTGCGAGGCAAGGGGATGTACAAACTCTGAAAGTACAATTCGCGGAGAAAGTACTCAACGGCGACGTGAAAGATGTGCTGGGAGCGACTCCCGTACACCACGCCGCCCGAGCAGGGAAGCTCACCTGTCTGCGCTATTTGGTTGATGAAGCGGGTTTACCGGCAAACAGCCTGGCGAGAAACGGTGCGAGTCCTGCGCATGACGCCGCAGCCACGGGCAACCTGACCTGCCTGCAGTGGCTCGTGACGCATGGAGGATGTCGAGCGGCCGTGAGTATTTTATCACTCTTTTAACGGTTTACTTTACAGTGTGCAGTTGAAGTCAAAATTATTAGCCCTTCTGTGATTTTCTTTTTCAAATATTTCCCAAAAGATTTTTTATATTTCTCACAATATTTCCTGTAATGTTTTTCTTCTGGAGAAAGTCTTATTTGTTTTATTTTGGCTAGAATAAAAGCAGTTTTAATAAAAAAAAATAAATAAATAAAAAATTTAAGGTCAATATTATTAGCCCCTTTAAGCAAAATATTTTTTTCGATTGTCTACAGAACAAACCATCATTATACAATGATTTGCCTAACTACCCTAACTTGCCTAATTAACCGAATTAAGCCTTTAAATGTCACTTTAAGCTTAATACTAGTATCTAGAAAAATATCTAGTACAATATTATGTACTGTCATTATGGCAAAGATAAAATAAATCAGTCATTAGAAATTAGTTATTAAAACTATTATGTTTCGAAATGTGTTGAAAAAAATCTTCTCTCCATTAAACAGAAATTGGGGAAAAATTTACAGAAGGACTAATAATTCAGGAGGGCTAATATGTTAAACAATACAACAGAGTGATAACAACAAAAACAACAACAAATAATGATACAACAGTTGCTCTGCGGAAGATGTTTTTGAATGATAGCTGATTCCTAATAATAACCTAAAACTGCAAATATAGAAGTTTTGATTATGATTAAAAATGATTAAGAATGTTTAAAAATCACACCGACTTTTAAGTAAACATCTCTGTTCACAATGCAGGAGTTAAATAGGGTATCTTTCATCGTATGTAAATAGCTTTGATATGACAAAAGAAAAATGGTTCAGATTAGGGCTGCAGCTGTCCATTATTTTAATAATTGACGTAGTAATCGGTAATCGAATAAGCTTTTTTCATTTTCTTTGAAGATCTTGTGACTGAAATGCAACAGAGCAGTAAAACGTGTATAAAAGCCAATCACAGATACACGCACACATTTTTTTTGTTATTGATTAAATCGAATAATCTGATTATATGTTTCAACCCTACTTCAGATTTACATTTATTTACTGTCATATTGCATATTTCTGAGCTACGATATTACCACAAAACTAAAAACCATAAAAACAACCGGGGTGACACGATGGCTCAGTGGTTAGCACTGTCGCCTCACAGCAAGAAGGTCGTTGGTTCGAGTCCCGGCTGGATCAGTTGGCATTTCTGTGTGGAGTTTGCATGTTCTCCCCGTGTTGGCGTGGGTTTCCTCCGGGTGCTCTAGTTTCCCCCACAGTCCAAAGACATGCGCTATAGGTGAATTGAGTGTGTATGGATGTTTCCCAGTACTGGGTTGCAGCTATTTGTTACACAGCGGATGCCCTTCCAGCTGCAACCCAGTACTAGGAAATGTTTTAAAATATATGTAATAATAATTTTAGAGATTCCTACACTGAAAACAAATGATTCATTGGATTTCCTACATTTTTTTTAAGGTGTAGTGTTTGCAAACAATTTATATGGGCTGAATTTAAGCAAACAAATAAAGTTGAACATTACTAAATTGAATTTGTTTGTTTAAATTCAGCCCATTGCAACCACTTACCTTAAAAAAAAATTGTAAATCCAATTTTTTTTAGTGTATTAGCAGAATAAATTTGCAACGTTTTAAAAATAACATTGAAATTACCTCAAATTTAATCATTTACATGAGTGTTGTGGTGTCTGAATGGTATTTATAGGCTTACTGGTTTTAAATAATACATTGGTTGTTAACACAGCTATTGGACCACCTGCACTCATTCCCACCTTCCCCCCCTCACCAGTCATGCCTAATTGGCTTTTAAAATCACTAAGCTTGTTGTGTCTTTTACCAGCATAAACCAGCGTAATGAAGTGTAATGGAGACAGCCCTTAAATATATGTTCAGCATCATCACTGCTGTGTAAACTGCCTTCATCTAATTGTCACCTTATATCTTATTAGTCAGCGAGTTTCATTTAACCTTCAGTCTTCATGGTCAAAGAATTTACTCAACACAGTGTTCCCGAGGTCGTACTAAGAGTGTGACTTTAGTTTAGCTGCTTGACCCGTGCTGTGGATAATACCGTCTTTATGGAGTCAAGTGTGTGATTCATGCATGGAGTATTATTATGGAATGAAGCCAGTGTGTTCTAGGAGCTAAGAGCGTTCAGACTGTTATAATCTGCACATGTAAAAATAGCAACAAGTACAGATTCAATGTGAGTTGAGTCTCTTTATTCATTTGCTATTTTTGGGGGAAAAAAAGATGGTTTTTGATGGCTTCCATAAACATCACAGGCCAAAAAAAGTTTTATATTGAGATTTTACTGGAATATTCAATTCAAGTTTATTTGTATAGCGCTTTTTTTACAATAATTATTGTTTGGAAGCAGCTTTAGAGAAGGTGCACATTATTGCATTACAATCAAAATCGGCAAAGTTAAGGTTATTAGTTACCATAACTTTATTAGTTACTACTTACTTTAACTAGGTGGCACGGTGGCTCAGTGGTTTGCACTGTCGCCTCACAGCAAGAAGGTCACTGGTTCGAGTCCCGGCTGGGCCAGTTGGCATTTCTGCGTGGAGTTTGCATGTTCACCCCGTGTTCGCGTGGGTTTCCTCAGTTAATATTAGCTTTTAACAGTTAATATGAATATCTCATATGTTGTACATCTTTCAGTTAAATCACCTGTTAAATATTTAGTTTCCGAATCACTGTAGAGACATAATATTACAGAAATAATTCATATTTATATTTCTTAGTCAACTTAAAATCAACACATTTTTGTAATAATTTCCATATATTTTATAGATATATTTTAAACGTTTAGCTTTAAAAGTACACATATTTAATGTGTTAACTAACCTGCTAAAGTACATATAAAGTACTTTACTATCATTTTAATTGATAATGTGTTACGTTTAAAGGTTATACATTTCAAATGTACTAAATTACATAATTACAAATGTGTTATCACAAATATAAAATGACGTGAAAATGAAAATTCATTCATTTTCCTTTGGCTTAGTCTCTTATTTATCAGGGGTTGCCACAGCGGAATGAACCACCAACTATTCTGGCATATGTTTTACGCAGCGAATGCCTTTCCAGCCACAACCTAGTACTGGGAAACACTCATACATGGTCACACACATCCCTCATACACTACGACCAATTTAGTTTATTCAATTCACCTATAGCGCATGTGTTTAGACTGTGGGGGAAACCGGAGCACCTGGAGGAAACCCACGTTAAAAAAAAAACTTAAGAATTGTGTTGGTTCAGCTTATTTTGAATAAATAGTTTGATTAAGCAGCAAAAGTAATTTTTTGTGTGTATAGTGAAAATTAATATCCGAAGTCGTTGAACTACAAATAAGAGAGCAAAAAGTGGGATTTGCTGAGATGAAATATTATATCTGAACTTTCTAATGTTGTCAGTGTGGCATTTGTTCATCTCAAGTTAGACACACCTACAAATCAGCACTAAAATCTCAGGCCATAAAAACCCTGCGTTTTAAGATTATATATATTTTTCACTAATTTCACTAAAAGAGTCTGCCTAGTTAAGTAGTTAACTGAAACTAAAATCTGCTCGCTTGAGGTTTATTTCATGCAGTCATAAGTGTAATGTCACACTGGTAGCTAACTTACGTAATTGTAAATTCAGATCATATATCATTCTCAGTTGGAGGAACTTTTGTTTTCTGTGTCGAAATGGTGGAATTTTGAAAACAGAATATTTCAAATAGTCAGATAAATAAACACATAGCCTAAGTCTCCATTTGACTGTACATTATATCGTTCTATGATGAAAAAATACAACACAATCGTTCCTTCGTTCATTCAGTTGTTGAATGTTTTGGTCAGTTTAGATTTAATACATTTTTTTAAATAAATATACACTGTAAAATATCCGTAAATTTATTTTATTTATGCTTTTGAATCGCATTAGGAGATCTTGATCTTTCATCTGACAACTTTTAACCTAAAAACGTTGGAAAAAGTGACTTTTAATAACATTTTAAATAGTTTAAAGTGATATATTGTTTAGGTTGGTGTTGTATATTATGCTAAAAAAAAGTATACAGTATACATTTTCTGTTACTTTACAGATTTATTTCTTTATATATTATTTCTAATACTTTATATTATTTCAAACTACTAAAATATATCTTTGTTAAACTCTAGAGTTGAATTTTCAACATCAAAAGTCGACAGAGCAGAGATCAACATCCCATAATGCAATTCACAACCGTAAATAAATGGAAAACACATTAAAATACGGAAACTGTTAATTAACAGATATTTTTTACACTGTACATGTATAAATAACTCTAATAGTGTTTGTCAGCCCAATCATTAGGTCTGGTGGTACCTCACCACTTCAATAAAATGTTAAAAATGTAGTTGGCGTAATGAAAAGGAAACCAGAGCTCTTGCTGTTGTCCTTTTCTTTTTACTTCTATGCACATGCAGTAGTGGAAGTTATCTCTGCCATCAATGGGGAGTGGGACGTCTACAGCAGGGCTTCACGTTACATTATTGTGTTTCATACCTGCACTGCAAGCTGAATGACAACATAATAAACTTTGACCAGTTAAACATGATCCAGCATTTGAATCTGGATCAGTGCTTGTACTGAATAAGATTATATAATATGAAAATTGTCTCATAGCGTAAATCGCCCAGGCTTTATAATATGTAACTTAAAAAATGTTTTGTTCTTAAATAATGCAAATATTGATATAATACAAAACAAATAACCTGATTTATGCATTTATTTAAGAAAGCCTTTATACTATAAATGCCACTTTTACTTACTTCATTTGAGGTTTTCCAGTCAAATTCATTGAGCTTCTGCAAAAATGTATGTAAGTGCTGTTTAAGGGAGAGAAGCACATTAAACACATTATTTTTAGTTATTTAGCAAGATACTAATATTCAGCTTAAAGTGTGATTTAAAGGCTTAAGTTAGGTTAATTATAGGAAAAGTAAATAAAGTTATAAAAAATACTGTGGCAATTTCCTTGCTCTGTTAAACTTAATTGGGACAGTGGCACCTGCAGCCTGCACGAATTAATGCTGCCATTTTATTTACTTATTTATTTATTTTTTCATTCATTCATTCATTTTCTTTTCGGCTTAGTCCCTTTATTAATCCGGGGTCGCCACAGCGGGATGAACCGCCAACTTATCCAGCATATGTTTTACGCAGCGGATGCCCTTCCAGCTGCAACCCATCACTGGGAAACATTCATACAGACTCATTCACACACATACACTACGGACAATTTTAGCTTACCCAATTCACCTATACCGCATGTCTTTGGACTTGTGGGGGAAACCGGAGCACCCGGAGGAAACCCACGCGAACACGGGGAGAACATGCAAACTCCACACAGAAATGCCAACTGACCCAGCCGAGGCTCGAACCAGCGACCTTCTTGCTGTGAGGCGAACGTGCTACCCACTGCGCCACCGCGTCGCCTATTTATTTTTTATATAATTTAAATTGATTATTAAACAGTATACACTACGATATATTGACAAAGCAAGAAAGAATGAGAATAAATAAAGTTGTGCGTTTGTGTGTTTTAAAGTGTGTATGTACTTGCATGGTGGGAGATGGGTAAAGAAATCGATTGGCTTTAGTTTTGCTGGCGTTTTTTTCACACACTGAAAAATAAAATTCAGATAGCTATTGTTTAAAACAAGGTGAGTAAACGCTCTTTAAAACCGCTAAACTTAATTGAGACATTTGCCAACAGATAACGGACCAACATAAAAATATAAAAATTAAGATACAAATTATACCAAACGATATTCGTTTCAAAAAGATATTTTTTCCAAGAAAAATACGAATTATATTTTTGTTTGAGCCCGTCCACTACTTAACTGTGCGGGTGGATGATTTGTTTCGCTCCGAGGAAAATAAGGATTTAATTAATGCTTCACTGTAATTGTTGTATCACAAACCTCTGTCATATATTTGCAATTTTTTTAATATGTCATAATTTTAAAGATTACGTATTGAGCATCTGATTTTTCCTTAATGCTGATGTGCTTTCATTTATCGTGAACTGAAGAGCGGGGGGGCACTTTCATTCATTTTTGAGGGGCATTTTTTATTCAAGAGAAAAAAGGGCATGTGCTCAAGCACTCAAAGCCCCACCTCTGCACATGCCCGTCTAAACTGATAGACAGAGAATGGAGCAAAAGTAAAAGTAAACAAATCAAACACCTAGCTCCCTTAAAGGGGCAACACCTTTGTGTTTAGAAGAAGACATACAGCCTGTATATGTGTGTGTTAATGCCTAAATCATTGTTTTCTAGCTTAAGATAAATGCACTTCTCTATAAATAGCAACATGGGACAGTAATTGTTGAACGGTAATTTGCCATTTATTGTCGCAGTTTCTACCTGTACTACTCGTTTTACAGTTAAATACTGTTTCCTTTTATTACAGCAAAACAATGCCTATTTTAGAGTTATTTACAGCATAATCTACAGCAAGGGTCAAAAGTGGACCCTATTTATGCCAGTGTGCTGTTTTGCTTCCTCTTTTCTGATATAGTCTTCTTAACGTCCATGTAATTCATAGGGATTAGTGCAAGAGTGGTTTCGAAAACACTGTACAAAAATGCTGGGTTCCACACTATCGATTTGTGTTGGGGCAACATGAAGGAATTAAGTTAACTTATTAGTTTTTACAAATTTAAGTGAATTGAACATAAAATAATTAAGTTGTGCCAAACAAACTCAAGACTAGTGTTGTTTCAGCTCATTTTAAATAAGTAGTTTGAACAAACAGCGAAAAAAAAAATTGAGTGTACAACTAAAGTCTTTAAGTGTGGAAACCATAGTATAATCTTTACATTGTGGCTGCATCACCAGCTTGGGTGTGTATATGTAACAGAGGCCAGCTAGTAAAAAGTGCTGTACAGGTAAACCTCTCTCCTCTGAACCTGAAAAGGTGCTCTAGCGACAGATGCTAGAGGCCATGGTCTTTAGCCTCCATGTTGGAGCAGCCGACTCCCATGCAAAGAGCCGCTGGTTCGATCCCAGCTCGGCGCGTGTTGGGTGTTGTACGACTGGTGGGTTATATTGGTGCCGTGAAGTGGATGGGAGTGAGGTTTAGAGGTGTGAGTGTAACAGAGGCCAGCTAGTAAAAAGTGCTGTGCAGGTAAACCTCACTCCTCTGAACCAGCCGATTTGAATGTTATCACTCAATTGAATGGCCGTTATCAGCTGATAGATATGGGCCAGTAGGGACCTTCTGCACCTACTAGTAGGCTCAGAAGGCTGTAATCATCCATCCACATGGTTAATCAGCAATAGATCACATACGGTTGCGGCCGGAAGTTAACGAGATTTATTTATATTATTTATAAAATTTCCCATTAATTGTATTTTATTAATGTCTACCCCTACCCCAACCCTAAACCCAACCATCACAGTAATGTAAAAACAGATCTGGATCTGGAGTCTTCTCTATTAGTATAGCTGATTAACCATGTGGATTTATAATAATAGCCTTCTGAGCCTACTAGTAGGCGCAGAAGGTCCCTACTGGCCCATATCTATCAGCTGATAACCACTGATAACGGCCATTCAATCGAGTGATAACATTCGAATCGGGTGTCTGAACCCAAAAAGGTGCTCCTAGCGACAGATGCTAGAGGCCATGGTCTTTAGCCTCCTTGTTAGAGTAACCAACTCCCATGCAAAGAGTCGCCGATTTAATCCTAGCTCGGAGTGGGTTGGGTGGTGTAGGACCGGTGGGTTACACATACATTTCTAATAATTCAATGGTCTGTTGTCAATTATTTCTTGCATATTAATTATATTTTATGTTGTTTACAGGATAAGGACAGCTCAGGGGCGACTGTCCTGCATCTGGCTTCTCGATTCAGCCATCATGAGATCATCGATTGGTTGCTCAAAAGTGAGGAGGGGGATCCTACTGTTGCCACGGATACGGGGGCGTTGCCCGTTCATTATGCTGCCGCTAAAGGGGACTTACCCTCGCTAAGACTGCTATTGGAACACAGCCCACAGTAAGATCATGCAGTGTGTATTAATGTGACAGCTTTGTTTGGAAGAACTCAATTTAAGGGTCATGAGTGATCTTAAGATATGAAGCAAATTTTGGATTTATTTTTAAGGTATTTAATACATTTTAAACTTTTTTAGTTAAACTGTAATAAAACAGTCAAGTACTGAGAAAGAATAATTGATAATATGGAGTAGTGGTTGGGATTAGTGTTTGATTTATGGTTAGTCGCTTGTAATTGTGAGTAATTTAATTTTCTTCTGCTCATCAAGGCTGCATTTTTTTATCAAAATTTCAAAAAACTTAATTAATATTTAAATTAACAATAGTTAAAAGTTAAATAATTTTTTTAAATAAAAATGTAATTAAAATTAATTAATTAATTAATGTATTTATTTCTATTTGAGTATTTTAAAATGTAATTTACTCCTTTGATTCAAAGATGAATTATTACTCCAGTCTTCAGTGCCACATGATCCTTCAGAAATCACTTTATACAGGTAATAAGAATAATAAGAAGAATGATAATGATAATAAGAATAATATGGGCTGGCACGGTGGCTCAGTGGTTAGCACTGTCACCTCACAGCAAGAAGGTCGCTGGTTCGAGTCTTGGCTGGGTCAGTTGGCCTTTCTGTGTGGAGTTTACATGTTCTCCTCGTGTTTACGTGAGTTTCCTCTGGGTGCCCCGGTTTCCCCCACAGTCCAAAGACATGCGGTATAGGTGAATTGAGTAAACAAAATTGGCCGTAGTTTATGTGTGTGTGTATGTATGTGAATGAATGAGTGAGTGTATGGGTGTTTTCCCAGTACTGGGTTGCAGCTGGAAGGGCATCCGCTGCGTAAAACATATGAAGGAATAGTTGACGGTTCATTCCGCTGTGGCGACCCCTGACAAATAAGGAACTAAGCCGAAGGAAAATGAATGAATGAATAAATGAATGAATGAATAAATAATAATAATAATAATAATAATAATAATAATAATAATAATAATAAACAAATGTAATAATAATATCTGATAATAATTTGTCCCTGTAAATATCATTCGTTTGAAAGGAACAAAATATGTTGGCGACATACTGTCCTGTTGAACAAAGATATAGATAAACTGAATGGGGCAGTAGGGAGATTCCAGAGAGTAATCATAGACAGGCTGGGTTTCATGGTAGATAAACAGGGCAGTGTCGAGGCAGGCAGCAAACAATCAGAGTTCAGAAACAGTCCAAAGTCAATACACAGGTAGGCAAACAGTACAAAGAAAATGCTCAGAGTTGATGGCCAGGGAAAATCAAAACTTTGCACTGAGCTGTAGAAAGACTGGGCTATAAATACAGACAGTGAGTGAAATCAGCCGTGAAGTAATCAGTCCCAGGGATGGTGGGATATGTGGTCCGAAGGTTTCCAGACTAAAACATAGGTGACTGATCCCTCTGTTGGCATGAGGAAGGATCAGGTGTGGTGTTCGCAACACCCGCAGTGTTCATTTTCACAGAAATTGCAGTCAAACGTACACGTTTCACAAAAATGTGGGCTGAAGCACATATTTCCAATGAGCCTGTGTTGCAAATGGAATATCTTTTGCTCATTTAATTGTTTGGCAGCTAAGAATAAGATTTGGGTGTTTTCATAAATATAAAGTAGTGCTGCATGCCTTACTAATTACTAATAAACGTCCAAACTCCAGTCCAGCAATGTCACATTTAAAGGGTTCCAATTTTGGCTTTTTTACAAGATGTAAAATAAGTCTTTTGTGTCTCCAGAATGTGTCTGGGAAGTTTCAGGTCAAAATACCCATCAAATCATTTATTATACCTTGTTGAAAATGTCAATTTTTATAGGCGAGAGGGAATTGGAGCTGTTTAGCACCTGTGCCTTTAAATGAGAATAATCTCATTCAAAGTCTGTTCTCTCTGCGCATGCTCGGAACATTTCTCTTCAGAGAAGGGTAACCAGGTTCTGATATCAGGATAAACACAGAAAAATAACAGACAGGACTCAGACACGATGAAACAGAGACCCACAGTCTCAAATACTACAGTAAGATGAATGAGACAACACACACACAAATAAAAACACAAACACACGCTGTGCTGTTTTTGCTCATCTACTCGCAGTAAATATGTTAACATAAATGTGATGCCGTATAGAGATCAATATAGCTAAGTTACTGTACAACATAAACCTGATTTAACGTCCACAAACCGGGACTCCTTTTGTGTGATTGAAGCGTCCTCGTTTACATTTGTGTACACTATGCTGCTGTGATGACTCCAGCAGTTATGAATTGAAAAAGTATTGTGCAAATGCTATAAAAAATACAAAGTGTACCACTTACGCAGAGAGTTGGAACAGATCTTTTAATCCCAGTTTCTTTCTTTTTCCTGTCTTGTGGACATGATTATATGCGTTATACAGAGACAAGGTAATAAGCACCCATCAATCATTATTGGTGGGTGGAAAAAAACGCACTGCTACGTCACGTTGCAGTGGGCATCAAAATCACTGGGATTTGGATCGTAGTTTGATGACAAGAAATAAATTAAAAAAAAGAGACTTGTTGTGTTTATATCTCTCCAATATGACAGTGGAGCTTCCAAAAGTTGATTTAGCATAATAGGTGCCCTTTAATTTGAAAAAATTGTTATGACCTCCTGGAAAGGCTCTTGCCTTTTAAAAGCCATAAACAGCATAATGATCTTTAAATACAAATATGATCACACCTTATTTCCTGCTGAATGTGAGGACTGTCATGTTTATTGCTGGACAATCTGCACTGCAGCCTGCTGCCAAGATCAATGTCCACTATCATTAAACTGTCCTCAGATACGTCAACTGTTACTGGTGGACATCCTTTTTAAAGTGCTCATTATATTGCAGATACATAGAAAAACTCCTAGACAAGTTTGTGTGGGTGCTAATAAACCGTACTTTTACATAACAGCATTGGCATTTATGAGGCACATGGCCAAAAAGCATAAATCATATTGGTTGTCAAGTTTTCTTGGTCACCCTGAACAGATTTAATGGCCGTTGATTCAAAATGAAATCTTTATAAACAACTTTAAAAACTTGTTTGTCCAAGCAGCCATTGCCCATGTGTCTCAAGACTAATTGTGCCTCTGGGGAACAGATCTTCTAATGATCCTTAAATGCTTAGAAATTGTTGACATTGACTATGTTTACATGGACATCAGTAATCAAATTATTTACCTTAATCTGAATACTGCAATAATATGATTAAGGTGTTTATGTGAGTTGCTTTTAGAATGTTCCTTTCATGTTCCCGTTCCCACATGTTATAGTACATAGATTGATTAACATCATTACATAATCATGTTATTCAATGTTTCCTCCAGAGTTTCATGTAATTTCAGGAGTTTAATTTGAAAATTTTCGACTTCAACTGCGGTTCAGTAGTTTCACATTCATTCAGCAACATTTCATTCATAATCCCGCAACAAACTCTGAGGTGCTGGATGAGAGTAGGAAGTAAGGACTGATGGGAGAGAGTTGTTTTAATGGAATTTGATACCACACGCCGAATGGAAAGAAAACTTCCGCATTGTGTTCAATGAGTCCCCGGGAGTTCAGTGTGTGTGCACTTGAGCCCTTGGAAATGCGGCTATCTGTGGTCCTGTACTGACTCTGTAGGTGCAGAGTGTCAAACAGCCATGTGGGCAGAAATGCAGCAAAAAAGTCCTACACGACAGTAATAGTTTGATTAAGGTGTTTACATGTCTTTGCTGCACTCCAATAATGTGACAAAAATAGGAATATTCCATGTCTTAATTCGATTTGTGTTTACTACGGTATGACTTTAGCCAGTTTAAGGTAATCAAAAATCGCTGTTTATATGATAGA